>JAHHUK010000019.1:0-176526 GCA_018703695.1 Prunus fruticosa | reverse complement strand
ATACCTATAATGAGTTTGAATATATACTGGCATGTCAACGAATGAGCTGGGTTAACACTGTTCACGAGTTCGTAGGCTGTCTTATCGAACAAAGCTAAATTTTGTTCATAGACTTTCTCGTCAGAGTGGGGCAGTGCGAATAGTAATTTCAAAGCCATAATCTTATTATCTTCGAATGAATCAAGCGCAAGGCAACTCAGGATGGAATCGTAAAATCTACGACTTTCTAGAAGTGGTGCTATTGGAAGGTTGGCGTTATATAGTGTTATATGTTCAATAACGTAATTTAGTGTTGTCATTGTAATGATGAATGAGCCAAAATACTTGTTGCAATAGATATTGTCGAGACAAAATTTGATTATCCACTCGAGAAAATCCATATATCGCTTGGTCACAATCTCTCTGTCACTGTCGGTATATCTTATCTTCTCTCGCTGAACCACACGAATAGAGTCTCGTATGCGCTTCAATAACTTGTTGGTTATGGCTAAAAACTTTTGCCTCAGAGCTGGTACCTGAAAGTTGAGTGTCTCCTCGAAAACTGCTCGAAATATGCTAAGCTCTCTATCACCGAAGATCTTGGTGGCTTGTTTCGTTTCTAGTAGGATATATAACGTGTCTATCTTGGTCGTGTCGTCCCCTTCTAGGATTGCTTGATCACAGATTGTGTCGATCACCTCATCTGGTATGTTTGTCACTTTAACACCCGACTTTTGCTCTACATGACTGATAGCCTTCAATGCAATAATCTTGATCCTCAGTATTTCAATATGATTGCTGATCCTTTCCTCCCAGTCACGGTGTTCGTCAGACAAAAATCTGGCAAAAAAATTTGCAACAAATTCGGGTCTCTCTGCCGTTAGACGTGAGAGGCATCTTGTGATAAATATCTTGCCACCGTATCGCATTGGGTCAGTTGCTACATACTGATGTAGTTTGCGCTTGAGAGATTCAAGCAGGGCCTCATCATTCGCATCAATCATGTACACCAAAGAGCTTATCACACCGTTGTACGAGTCGCGTTTCTCGTTCATGTACCCGAGCAGTTTTGCAGCCATTTGCTCCTTAGGACCCAAATCGTCCTGAGCTAATGCCAGCATCCGACTAATATCATCTCGCTTGAGCGGGGCTGTTTGGTCCTCTATATGCATGATAGAGGATGTCTGGAGGGAGATTAAATTCTAAGATTAAGTTTCATAAGAACAATTAGACCAAATCTAGGATACGACTTACATCTTCAACATGCGTGCACCACGTGGCTTCGAATTGTAAAGATCGCGCGCGCATGTCTCTGACGAATCTGAAAGAGTGAACCGTGCCTTCAGTCAGGGAATGCACTTTCGCAAAATTCATGGTCAAATCGACGAAGTGCGTACGTGGGCGCATATTCAAGCACAGCTCTACTTTGGTTAGAGAGCGTCGTCGGGGTATGAAATGACAGTTGAATCAATTAACCAGTTGCATCATGTCTGTAGTCCTTGAAACCAACTTGGGTGTGATGACTGTAGACTTGCGCACCAAAGAGCGGCCCAAAGCGTGTTTCAACTTTCTCAAACTATGCAAGATAAAGCATTACAACTATTGTTTATTCTTCGAGATTAAGAAGAACTTCACAGCCCGAACAGGTGACACAACAAACACAGGTACGGGTGGCGAATCAATATATTGGTATGACGAGAGCAAAAGTAGCAGGAAAAAATACTTTTCAGCTGAGCAACTGCCAATTATTAGGCACGACCGAGTGGGCCAAGTATCCATGATAAATAATGGCCAATCAAAACATGGATCTCAATTCTTTATAACCCTCGCCAAGGATCTCGAATTTCTTGATAAGCAAGGGCATACAGTGTTTGGCCAAGTTGTTGAGGGTCTCGAGGTCCTGGACAAGCTAAACAATACCCTGATAGACGATAAGGACCGTCCCTATCGGGACCTGTGCATATCACACACAGTCGTGCTACACGACCCCTACGCAGACCCGCCTTTCATATCGCGGCTCGTTCGAAAACCATCACCTGACATTCCAGAGTATCTGATTGACAGTGCCCGAGTTGGCATATATGACGATCTAGATGAGGACGACGGAAAGACATCAGAGGAGTTGGCGGCCGAGATGGCAGCAAAAGAGGCGCAAGAGAAGGCTATCCTGCTCGAGATGTTGGGCGATCTGCCAAGCGCTGACGCCAAGCCGCCCGAGAATGTTTTGTTCATTTGCAAGCTGAACCCTATCACTGAGGAACAAGATCTTGAGAGGATTTTCTCTAGATTTGGCAAGATAAACTCGGTAAAAATTGTCAAATGCCCCAAAACAGGCCAATCGCTTCAATATGGATTCATTGACTTCGACGACAAGGACGATTGCGAGCGCGCCTACTTGAAGATGGACAATGTCTTACTGGACGACCGGCGCATCCATGTCGATTTTTGCCAATCAGTGTCAAAACTACACAGCAAATATCTGAAGTAAAGTGGTGTCACATTGACCCAATTGTTCGCTGTCAGAGAGTGGCGACGTACGTGCACATTCTTGTTGTTGTACAGCTCATCAGAGCATTCGATCAGTCACTTATTCACTTCAAGGCTGCGTGATTAAGGCAACTTAGTGACAAGTAACTCGTATGACCTCCTCGCCGCATTGTGTTTTCAGCGGCGGCAGAAGTGAAGATCACCGAGAGTTAATGCCGAAAGTGTATGTGAGTCGGCGCGCTGGACAGCTTGCTTAGTTCTCGCGTCCAGAATTTTCACTGTGTGTCTGAAATGGCTCTCCATACTAGTTATCGAGCGCGGTTTGCGCATTTGTATGCGTGAGACGAACTCGCTCCACGAGACGTGGTGGTCGGAAACGATGCCAGCCGCAAGTCTCTCGATTGCCACTCTCCATGGCAGGCGGGGTTTTCATCGTGTGCACTTGGTATTGACTGGTTCGGGCGCAAGGTGTCCGTATCCTTGCGCGTGTGCCATTGTGTGCATCTGTGCGCATGCTGGGCTAGTTGGTGGTGGCCCAAGTAGGAGCGCAAGCATCCCACCACGACACACGCACTCGGACGTCAGCGGCTTGCACAAGTGGCTCGCAAGCGGACATCCTACTAATACGCCATATAAACCAGTAATGGTTGTCGCGATGTGCCGCAATGGTCCCCTCTGGCGACGTTTGCACGCGCACAATGTTGCGCAGTTTAACAATTCTGTGCCGAAAAAGCATTGGCACAGGGCGCAGATCGCGCTTCGGATGCTGACGCCTCTGCAGATAGCTCGCGAGCGAGCCTAGGGGCAGCCTAAGCGTCTGGGAGCGTGCGAAATCGTGTCCATTGTGCATTGTGGTCCGACCGTCGCGCGTCCCTATGTGCGCTAGCTCGCATTCTCGCGCGTGCTGTAAGCTGCTAGAGATTTGGGCGCAAAATTTTCGGCGGCCCCTCACTACACATAGCAGCGAAGCGCAAAAAATCATGTACACAAACACGCATTTTTATATCGGTATCATCAACAAATCGCTATCACATCATATATATATATATATATAATTTACATAATTATAAATGTATTATAGATTCTTATATAGGTACAGGCACGAGGGCTAGAGCAGCATGTAAATGACCTATTCGAAATGATGTATATTAGATCTTTCACTTAATTTTTAATTCAAGCTCATGGCAGCGTAACAAGGGAACAATCAGCAAACAAACACAGAAAAGTGCATAGACTTATACGCAACGCAACGCAACGCAAACCTCCTATTATACAATTAGACTGGCAAAATGACCAAGGACAGATTGGCCGCCTTGAAGGCGGCACAACCCGATGACGATGATGTCACGGTTGGCATCGAGGAACGAGGCGGCTATATGGAGGATTTCTTCAGAGAAGTTGAAGATATTCGTGAAAATATTGCACGGATGCAAGAGAATGTCGAAGAGGTTAAGAAGACCCACTCTGCGATATTGTCGGCGCCACAATCCGACGAGAAGGTCAAGCAGCATCTCGAGGATATGATGGCCGATATCAAGAAATCTGCCAATCGGGTGCGGGCCAAATTGAAACAAATGGAATCAGGTATCGAACAATTAGAGCAAACAAATATGATGAGTGCTGAATTCAGGATACGAAAGACACAGCACTCAATGCTAAGTCAAAAGTTTGTTGAAGTCATGACTGATTATAATAAGACTCAAACAGATTATAGAGAACGTTGTAAGGCTAGAATACAAAGGCAATTAGAAATAACAGGTAGATCTACAACGACCGAGGAAGTTGAAGAGATGCTAGAAAGCGGAAACCCGGCCATTTTTACTCAAGGCATCATGACTGATACCCAGCAAGCTAAGCAAACGTTAGCCGATATTGAGGCGCGCCATGCGGACATTATCAAATTGGAGAATAGCATAAGAGAATTGCATGATATGTTTATGGATATGGCCATGTTGGTTGAAAGCCAGGGTGAAATGATCGATAGGATAGAGTTTCACGTCTCAGGCGCCTTGGAGTATGTTGAAGAAGCTGTTAAAGATACCAAAAAGGCAATGGAATACCAGAGGCGGGCAAGAAGGAAACAGTTATGCATAGCAGTATGTCTCTTGTTGCTCCTGATATTCCTTGGCAGTATGCTAACGCCGTTCATCCCAGGTATCTAGAATTGTTATTAGAGACTATTAACCAATGGGAAATGATTATTAGCCTACACCAAGAGCAAGAGTTACAGAAAACTGACTGAGACATAATGGTACCGAAACATGATCCAAGTGGCACTTCTCCTAGATAAATTAGATTTTTATTCATCTATTTATATTCATACAATCACATGCATACCATTTATGTTCATCCATATCATTTGATCATCCAGTTGCAATTATTAAAAACTTTTCTTTACCCTTTTGCTTGCTCTTCCCAAACAAGTGAGGAGACATTAGGTGGCTTCGACGCACACAGAATCGCGAATTAATGCTTCTCGAAAGTACAATCATGCAAGATCATCATCAGGCAGTATGTGAGTACTAACTGAACAGATAGATACATCATAAGAATGAAGATGAATTGAAATATAAAATTTTCTCGAAGTCATGAAAGAGTTGCGAGTTACCTGATTATAGCCAGATGTGGTTGATTCTCGGATTTTCCTAGAGTTTATTTGTTTTCATGTGTTCTCACCAATGTACATATTCATTCGTGGTGATAGTTCTTCAGTTCACTCAGATCACTCTTTGGGTCAACCGCTGTATGTCGCTCTAAAGGTCATCATCATCGTCCTCTGGTAGCGGAGCGATCTCGGCATCTTTCATTTCGTCTTCGAGTTTCCTGACTGTTTCTGGGTCCATGATAACCTCTGGTGGAGCAAGTGCTGGCATAGCAACGAACTCGAGTGTGGGATCTCCAGTCAATTTGCGTGCTAGATAGAGGAAGGGCTTCTCAAAATTGTAATTACTCTTAGCACTAATATCATAGTATTGAAGGTTCTTCTTTCTGTGGAAAACGATAGCCTTTGCCTTCACCTTGCGATCCTTAACGTCGACCTTATTACCGCACAGAACAATTGGTATATTGTCGCAAACACGAACTAGATCACGGTGCCAATTGGGAACATTCTTATATGTGACACGCGATGTAACATCGAACATGATAATAGCTGCCTTACTTTGAATGTAATAACCGTCACGTAACCCACCGAATTTCTCCTGACCAGCCGTATCCCAAACACTGAATTCAATAGGTCCATATTTAGTGTAAAATACAAGCGGGTGAACCTCAACACCTAATGTGGCAATATACTTCTTTTCAAATTCACCTGTCTTGTGACGCTTGACGAATGTCGTTTTACCGGTTCCACCGTCACCAACGAGCACAACCTAATTTGTGATATCGATATTGGGCGAAGTGAGATTTGTTAGTGTTACGCTTCGATAAGTGATGATTGCCAACTATTAGCATCGACAGCTCTACAATGCGCACCCATTGCCACGCCAACATGAACTTTGTCGAGACTTACCTTGAAGGTCTTCACGGGTTGTTGAGTAGCTGGTGGTTGCTGCATAGTTGCTTGATGTTGCCGGTATCTTTCAATAGAAATTATCAAGAGATAATTCTCGAGTAATAACGGCTAATGATGGATGGTGTGAACAATTGATTAAAGTCTTGTTTTGTTGACCTAATATAAAGTTCAATGGGTCACCGGGAGAGTAAAACGATTTGACGAGTTCTCTGGTTGGTGAATCCAAGTCAAAGAGTGAGAGAGAAACCGTTGAGGCACTTTTTCGAATTTGTGCAACGAGCGACAACACACGAACGCATCAACGGCCAAAGCTGGAAGATCACACGCACACGCAGAGTGCGTGCGATGCCCGAACGTCGGGCGTGCACTATTGCAATTTTTGGCGCCAAATTTAAATGTACCATAGAGGGGATTACTTGCTAGATGTGTTATGAATCGTTGAGCTTTTTATTTGTTGTGATCGTCTTTACAATCGAGATAGATCGAGCAAACACGAAGGCATAAAAGAGGTTGATAAAGCTACGCGATAGGGCTGCAATGTTTATCAGGGGCTTGGGCGACCTCGACCCATTGGTACTTGATGACATGGAGTAACTCTGCACCACTTTGACGCTTCATGACAACCTTGCCACTGATGTTGTGACCCTTGAGCAAATAATCCTGCAATTCCGAGACACGGTTCTCAGCAATTGCGATCATGTAGGCAACACCATTAGGCTTACTTAGTAGCCTGGCGACACAATCAATAAGAAAGGTATCAATGAGTTTCCGTCCGCTGTCGCCGCCGGCCCATGAGTGCTGGATTTGTGATGAAACCTCTAGTTTCTCGCCCTCATCAGTTGGAACATACGGTGGATTGAATAGAAGCACATCTACGCTATACCTAAGGCGGTCAACAAGTGACTCAGCTAGATTTGTTTGGACGGCTTGAATGTTGTGGGCCTGACCATGGTGAGCGGCGCACTTCCTTGTGGTTTCACACGCTAATGGGTTGATATCGGTGGCAAACATTAGTCTGTTTTTGAGCACAGTAGATAAGGCAGTGATGATAGTCCCTGAGCCAGAGCCGCATTCCAGAAATATGGTGGCATTAGTTTCCAGAGCTCCCAGATCTTTTTCTAGAGCATCAAGTAAGAGGAACGTATCCTCAGCTGGCTCGTATACGCTTTTAAAATATTCGGCAAAGATTGCTTTCGGCAGGTAGGGAGTAGAAAGAGACATGTGTATATAGGTTCGTGTATGTTGTTGTACTTCGTCGCATCGCTTGTCCTAATTACCAAATAAGGATCTGACTTTACCGTCTTCGGTTTTCTTGTGGAATAACTGTACAATCTTGTTCCATAAGTCTTCAAGGCCTTGGATGTCGTACTGCTGGCACAAATAAACGCCCAGGAGGAAACCAAAGAGGAGGCAGAGTAGGATCAAGAACGTAATTTGGCAACAGACCAGCATGATGGTGAAATTCTCAAGTTTTTGCTTTCTTTCAGTATGATTGGTTGACACGATAATACTTGTTGATTGATGTTCCGGAGTTATCAATGTGATGAATGTTAGCCTTGCTAGTGATGCTGAGGTAGCGTTCAGTGGTGAATAGCGCTCAAGTGAAGTGTGACGACTGTGAAATTTGCAAGGCAAACGACAATGTTGAAATGCTGTTACTGTTTGAGCGCGGACGCAGAAATTTTGTCGCGCTTTCGCTGGACCTCGCCCAAAACAATTTTGCACGGCAATATCGCGCTTTCCACAGCATAATTAACGAGCTCATAGTTTGTCTGGAAGTTCAATCGGTGAATTAATCGAAATGGAATATCGACCCGGCTCGCCACTGTCGAGACTGACGGTTATGGCCTCTGTCATGCGATCAAGCAAGATGGAGGACCTCAGCGCGCACTTGTGTTTAGCTCAAGTGAATCGAATATTAAGGAATTGAATCTTTTATTGCATCGATATTATTTTGGGATACAAAATGCTTCGTACACGTTTGCTGCAAAACAATTAAGAACATCGAGACACAAAAGATGGTTCACCACCGTCCTCTGGTCTGTCTCCTGGCGTTGCAGGTAGTTGTTGCGTATCTGGGGCAACAATTTCACAAGGGGCACCTGGATTTCATTCGGGTTTGAGAAATTCGTTGCACCGACATTGTCGTCCGTTGCGCCATTGCCGTTAAGTCTAGATTCCATTTTGATGAACGCACCGAGTAAATTATCCAGGAGTATTGCATAACCCACTTCAATTGATGACTCAAGCACATGCTTGAAGTCCTCGCTCTCGAATATGTCATGTGTTTCGGCCAACATAATTCGCAGCATCTCGTCCTCCTCGCTGGTGAGCGGACCCGAATCGGGACACACAGATGACAGATCCATTGTTGAGAGTTTGCTTGCATCGAGGAAGAACACCTTCGTCTTGGACGTCGGCGAGGATAGATGGAATGACATGGAACGCTTGATCTTATCGAGAATGACACGAAAGTCTTGGATTGAGATTTTGTAGTCGATACTGTAGCCGCGTAGTGTTTCCTCCACTGTCTCCTCAATGGGCTGTATGAGACAATCAAATCGCTGGTCGTAGAAGGAGCCCAGAAAGGCATAATACTTTGTGTACGCTTTCATATGGGTCAAATCGGCAACCGCCGCCGATGATGAGTTGGCCGTACTCTGGGCCGCGCTCTTTGCAAACACCTGGCCACCAATGACGCTCATTTGGACACGCATGTAGCAAACTAGGATACAGGTGCAATAGATTTCGCTTAGCAACCGTGTGAGTATTTTCACCTTGAGCATTTTCCAAATCTCAACCTTGTCCTGGACCATCTTGTCGTCAGATCGCTTGGTCTTTAAATCGTCAATAAGTTTCGTATCATCGAGCAGCTCCTGTAGGCGAGCAATAATTTTGGGCGACATCCGCTGGCATAGCTGATTGCACTCACTGATAATATTCTCGAAGTGTATCTCCTTCTTGCGAGCCTCATGCACAAAACCTCTACTGGAGCTCGTCTCCCATTGTTTCTCATACTTGGCTAGGATCTTATTTATGACCATCACCGTTCCAGCAGCCCCGCCAACCAGCAGGATCTTGTTCCTATGCCTTTTGAGAAAGTCAAATAAACCCATGTCTACTCCTAGTACACCTGCTTGGCCTTCAGATTTTGATCAGTGATATTACCTGATAGTTATTTTTCTTAGAAAACTTATGATTATATTAAGGCCACTGTGCAATAGAAATCGATGGAGAAGATTTGGCCGGGGCTCAACAACAAGTGCACATGAGCACAGAAAATCACAGGCGTAGACGGATCGAGTCGAACTGCGTTACTGCGCTCGCAAATTCAGCGCGATTAGCTAAGCCTGGCAGAATTTATATCTGGTTTTGTGTCACCCCCTGTATTTAGAAGCGACCGCTTCGCTTGCGACCGGTATACTTGGTGTCAGGTCTTGTCTCTTCGCCCTTTCTTCTTCGTCTATCCTTCTTTTTCAATATCCATTCCTTCGTTTTGACATTGCCAATTTTCCTGGCGTTTCTTATGCGCTCGCGTTTCTCATTCTCTATCCGATCAGCGCGTTCCCCAGCCGCTTCGTCCACGGCTCTCGGCAATTTGAAACGAGTACCACCACAAGAGAGAACTAGGAAGAACTTTTTGGCCTTTGTACTCTCGGGATTGTCCACCACGAGACCACCCGTAAATCCTGCCTTTGTGGCTTGACTCTGCACCAACTCAACTTGTTGTGGGTTTTCGGGGTAGAATTGGAACACGGCCCGACCCTCTCGCGCTAGGCACGTGTAGAGTGTGGAAAAGAGGCTTAGGAGGCGCTTGGCAGGTTTATGTGTAGTTTTGTCGGCGTTGCACAACCACTGAAGTGCTGATATGCTAATGCACCCATCAAAGGTACCCGGTTTGAAGGGCAACCCATCACCTAGATCCGATTTAACAATTTGCAAGTCTTCAAGCTCTTGGTCCGCGTGACGTTCTCGTGCAACATTTATCATGGCCTCACTAATGTCCACCCCGATCCATTTATGTCCACTCTCCTCGATACACTGGCTACTTAATCCGGAACCGCAGCCAAGGTCTAGAATCAACTGTGTACCATCCTTTTCTTGAAACTCAAGTAACTCGATTGCTCGGTAGGTCATGGATTCCTGGATGGCTATAATGCGTGAGTTTTGCGAGTACTTGTTTGCTTCATCGTAGTCGTAGAAGATCTCCGGCGGGGCAATATGCTCGGGTCTCCGGCCACTCATTGTGGCACAAGCGTGATTGGAAATAATGGTCCGAATCCAGAGGTTTACATGGAAGGTTTGTTACAATATTACACGAGCTCTGTTTGCCATGAGTCCCATGGGCACGCAAATTTGTTGTCATGTAATGTGCGCGTGGTGCGATGCGCCCGGCTTCTGCCCGGGCGGGCATCCAAGAGGACACACCCACTCGTCCAACACGCGCCCAACCTACCGGGCCCGCCACTATATAGCTGGCTCTTTGCTGGAATGAACACCAGTCTGCCGCTGCTATTTACTTGGTTAGTTTCTAGGGATTTATAAATAAATTCTAAGGTTTTAATGAGAAACAGTGTCATTTACTCAAAAATCCCTGGATTCTGTTGAATTCTAGGATTTTTTTCTCAGACTTTGCCAAGCTTTTGGGCGCCTCAGGGTGCTCACATGTCGAAATTTTTTTTGCATCATTCTTTTCAGCTCGAAATGTGCTTTCGAGTGAGCTAGGTTTGGTCAAAATCCCGAGTGACCAATTGGTGAGCACTCTTCGTCAGGCCAGCACTGTTTGTTGTTGCTCTGTATTGTGTTGGCGAGAGCGAGGCAACAAAATTCCAGGTAGAAGTGCATGATTTTGACGGGAAGAAGGAAGTTGTTCCTACCGACTCACTGCCGGTCATTTCCCTCCTTCAGCTACTGACTGTGGATTTGCGCCGTGGTACGGATCTGTCCATAAAAACCGACTACCGTTCATCGAGAATTTTTCACTAATGACCGCCGCAGCAACATCGAGCGATTTCTCTCCATGTGCATCCGCGAGATCCGCATGTTTTTTATGTGTGTACACACAACAACAACAACAACAACAGCAGGTGGATAGGCCAATCGTGATCAGTGAGCCGCATGTCTGCGCAATCAAGAGAAAATCTGCGTGCTGTTTGCCAACTTAAATCCAAATACGACGACAATCATCTCGAGTGGGCATGGCAAAGGAAAGGCTCTTGTTGGCTCCACTTCCTCTCGACTGTCATGACGAGACGCAGAATGAACTCGGTCGGACTGATCGGCATCGCCGTGTGTGGCATCAGTCTTGGTCTTGGTCTTGGTGACTGCGGAAGGTCTCTCGAGGGTCAACCAGCAGTGGTCTTTGATTGTTAGCTCGGGCAAGGCGGAGGCGAAGAAGAGCCACGATCATGGCCGTGGGAGGCCGAAAAGATGAATGTTGCCCCCGCGCACAGTGACCACAATGATACGAGTTTTCAAGATCGTTTATTGTTGTCGTCTCGTCGTCGCTACAGTAACGAAGTTGCTCGCTGATTGAAGAGCATGTTAGGTGTAGTTACTTTAGCCTTGCTAGATTACTCGCACGATGTCTTGCTTGAAGTGCTTGATCCAAACGTGATTCACAACAGTAGTGATTGGTGGCAGCGGTGACGGCTAACAAGGTGGAGGAGGAGGTTCCAATAGAGATATGGCCGACCTGCTTCTCATGCCGATTAGCCCTGTAGAGGCGCTAGGTAGCAAATCATTGAAAGCTAACCCATGAACCGGGCGCGACGGATGGAGAAAAAAATCGGCGCGTCAACACGGACGCACATTTTCCCTGCCGACTGAACATACGCACACACACACACACACACACACACACACACACACACACATCCACACACGGGAAAAAAAAGTTCACTTTTCTTTGGACTTTCATGTGCTCAAGTCACACATGCAAGCTAACGGTCAAAACTCCACTTCAGCCATTCGACTTATGTCATTATCATTTCGACGAGAGTGAACAAATCTGAAGACCAACTTCGAAGTGGAAAAATTGGGCTCGAGTTTGAGAAGAATCAAATAACGACCGCGCGCGGGGTTTGAATTTTCCTAAAGATTGACGCCAAATCACCTCAAAATGTTTCAAACTTTGCCAGCGGGCTCGACAGCTCGCTTGGCCCCGTCTAAATTACTCATCCTGCTCCTCGTTCACCTGATAATCGCGCTCACCGTTTGTGCCACCAACACCACAAGGACACCCATCAGCAACTCAAAGATTACCACAACCACCACGCGGCACCCAAATCACGGCATCACTAACTCACCAACAGCCCGCCACGAGACTCAAGAAACCGTTAGAACCTCAAAATCAACAAGCAATTTGGTAGTGCATACAAAAAATACAACTGCCACAATGAAGGCAACAAATAATGGCAAAGATGACCATCAGGCGGCGGCATCTCTCCTGCGGCCCTCGTTCTTTCGCGGCCTTCTGAAGCCGCACCGGCTCAGGAACACTGGCGCCGAGCAGGAGGCCGAAGAAGAGGAAGAGGTCACTCAGACCATAATGGTGCCAGTGAATCCCGACGATTCGCGCGAGCACCCGCTCGTTCAGCGGGGCCAAGTGATTGCGGGCAAGTCGCGGCGACTCAAGCCATCCGAGCACGGCGAGGCGCGCGCACACTCAAAGCTGCGCGCTAGAGGTGTCCAGCCCAGCGCCGAGGCCTCGCTTCGGCTCACTAGCACCGAGATAGGCGGCTTGCTAAACGACCGCGAGGCGCCCGAGTTTTATCGCGAGCGTGAGCTCGGCGGCGAAGGGGTCATGCTAGGCGAGGAGTTCCCGGGCGCGCCGCCGCCGCCGCCGCGGCCACTTCGCTCGCTTCGACCGACTCGGGACGCTTGGGCATGGCCGCCAGCGGGCAGTTCGGGAGCCAGTTTATGGGCGGCGGTGGCGGTGAGTATGGCCCGACGGGGAGCGTTTTCGACTCGGCGGGCGACAACGCGGCCGCCTTTTATCGCCATCGGCTAGCACAGGCGGCCTCAGAGGATGCTTATGGCGGGGGCGGGAGTGGTTTCAATCACCGCTTTGGCCAGCAGGCATTTGCTGCTGGTGGGGGCGGCCTGATGCAATCGCCAAACGAGTATAGCGAGGTCAACAATTACGGGGTAGGCGGCAGCAGTGGATTTATGGGCGCTCAGCAGCACCAACATTATAGCGGCGACTTTTCTCCACATTCGGGCCTGCTTAGGGCGGGCTCTGAGGGCGCCTATGGCGGCGGCGGCGGGGGCGGGGGCGGTCTCGGCATGATGGGCGGCTCTGCAGGTCTCGATGGGGCAGCGGCTTTGGCCGGGGGTGGCGAGTTCAATGGCCAGGGCGGCTCGGAGTTTGGTCAAAACGGATTCTATGGAAGCGGTGCCGGCGGCGGCGGCGGCAGCGGGCGATTGCAGGCACACGCCTCGTTCAATCCTTACATGCAATCGGCCGCAGGCGAGGCCGAGTACGCGAGCCGCTTCGGGCAACACCATGGTGGCGGCCGCGCCGAGCTGGGCTTGAGTGGATCCACGGGCTTCGGGTTCGCGTCACAAAATCAATTTGTGTCACAGCACTTGCAGGGCGCTGCGAGCGACGGTTCCGACCATGGCAAACTGATGCCGTTCACACCCGTCGTGCCGCTCGCTGACGAGCTCGCTGGCGTGACCCAGCCGAGCGTGCTCTCAAGCAATCAGCGCGAGATGACGCACAGTGCAGGCTCGCACACGATGCACCAGAGCAGCAGTGCCGGCATGATGCAGCCAACGCGCGCAGTGAATCAACAAGTGCACGAGGCACTCGAGGACGATCCCACGGATGTTTCGGCCGCCGATGAGTCTGGTGGGGACGCGAGCGAGCATCAGCAACGGCAGCAAGCCTTGCAGCAGCACTACGAAGGCGGCGGCGGCGGTGGAGGCGATGATCCGCAAGAGGGCGTGCTGGCAACCACCATGAGCAGCAATCAACAAGACCAGTTTGTGAGACAAACAGGTGGCGAGCATAGTTTGGTCTTGAACGTGCCGCCACCTCCGGACGAGCAGCAGCAGCAGCATATGGGCAGCAGCATCCGAGGCCGGACGCCTATGGTCGAGTTCTCGCGAGTGGGCAGCGCGGGTTATTTGGGACCAAACCCGATCCCAAATAAGAATAATCGAGAACGAAACAACCACATGATGCTGTCCAAAAAGTCGGGTTATCATCACCACCCGCGGCAGATTGACAATTTAGCGGATCAATCTGACGAGGATGGAGGTCAGTCGACCAGCAGCAGCAGCAGCAGTGCGGACGAGTCTTCAGAGGTTGACACGCCCACTGCGGGCGCCGACAACCCCGCCCACGCGGGTAAATACATCATCGATTGAGACTTTTAAAGGAACTTGAGACACTAAGCTAATAAAATGAAATGAAAAGATAAATTACCTTTGATTCACACAATTGTATCTTGTTTCGGTGGCATTCTTTCAAGTTTGACGTTTATTTTGTACACACTTTTGGCGCCTGACTACTTCGCGGGCCATCTCAACTGGGCAAAAACACTCTTGAATTGCTTAGCATCGGGACAGGTGAATAGACGTGAGCATTCGTTGCGCGCAACGCCGCCCTTGATCAACTGCAATCGGCTAAACTTGTTCGAGCGCTCGTGGCGTAACTTCTGGCCGAACACGCGCGTTTCCCTATCGGCCGCCTCGATGTGATCCATTAGTTGGTCTACAATCTGTTGTGTCAACGCGGTTTCTGTTTCTTCGCTCTGACCAATCTCGTTCTGATTTTTCATTGACATTCTCTTGAGCTTGCCGGCCAGATCGCAAACAACTTTATAGAGACAAGGCAACAGTTGGCCCTCGACATCCGGCCTCGGTTTCTCCCCATCTCGTGAACCATCGACATCGGGCGCCACCTCACTACTAGTCGGTTTGTGCTGTCCCACTGGCTCGTTGGCGGGCACATCGAGTTGCTGCCAGCCGGGGGCTTTGTCCACGTGCGCCTGATGCTGTGCCCGTGGTGGTTCAGCAACATGAATCTGCGCCAACAAGTGGGTTGTCGGCTCGCTCGTTTGGTTTCTCGCGCCAGCAGCGGCGACAGCAAGCGGCCGCTGATAAGCATCTCGCTCGCTTGCAATGAGTCGCTGTGATTTCTGTGACTCGCTCGCAGCGCGCGTCTCGTTGGCCGGGACCGCCGCGCTCGACTCGAGCCGTGTCCCGGCTGGCGTCTCGCGCCCGCTGGCTGCCAAGTTTGTCGGAGGTTGCGCTTGCCCCGCCTCTTGTGGACTGGCAGTGGGCGTGGCAGCAGCCGCTGCCGCCGCCGCCGCAATAATTCGAGCGCGCACAACATCGGCCAGGTATCGTTTCATCTCGCTTGTATCAAACAAACTTCTCAGTCCCAACCACGAGCCGGTGCTTGGGGCCGTCGGCGTGTTGCCACTGCCGCCCGTGAATCCGGGCACTTGAAACCAGCGCGGGCCCGAGTCGAAGGGCGAGCTCCTGTGCTTGCGCTTCTGGGCGGTAACAATAAAATTGTTCACTTTGCTGAGAACCTTTTTCATTGTCGATTTGAGCGGGCCCGCTGGAGTTGTTGTCGCGACCAGATCGTTGGGTGCCGTTGTAGTTCCGGGTGGCTGCTGTTGGCCGCCGACAGAGGGCGCCGCGAGCACCTGAGTGGCATGCGGCGCCACTGTAGTGCTGTTGTACGAGCTCGACATGCTTGGTTTCACAGTTGACGCGCCAGCACCGCCGAGCCCGAGGCCGAGGCCGAGCCGGCGACCTTTGAGGGCGCTCGGCGCACTCAAGCCCACGAGACGCGCCGACTTGGCCCGCGAATAACTGTGATCGCTCGCTCCGGCCACAAGCTCGCCGAGCACCTGCGACGACCCGTTGGCCGATCTGGCCGTGCCATCGAACTCATATCGAGCGTACGGTTGCATAAGTGCCTTGAGCACGCTCGAGCCGCCTTGCCAGGAGCTCGTGAAAATGTCGGACAAGTTGCGCGCGCCAAACAGTTCGAGTTCGCGCTTCTTTCGGCCGGCAACTGTGAGCATGGGCAGCATGCTCGCCATAACCAAGCCCATGGGCAGGATGCCCGCGAGCAAACTTGCCACCGTTAGCCACTGTTTCACGCCGCCGCTTGAAGATTTAGCGGTGCCGCTCGATGGTGACGAGGAACTGCCGCTTTCGGAGTCGCCCAGAGCTGAGCCGTCCGCCGAGCTGGTCGAAGTTGACGAGCTATCGAGCGAGGACTCGGCCATGTCGGCGTCGGGCACTGCGCCGCCGTTCGAGTTCACTGCGCCGCCGCCGCCGCCACCACTCAGGCCGCTGAGCATTGCCGTCGGCGGGCTCATATAGTGCGGCTGAAACCCATTGGCAGCGGCCGCGGCAGTATACAATTGCTGATACTGCTGAGCGGCGGCAGCAGCAGCAGCAGCCGCCGCAACGCCCGTCGGGTCCTGATAGCTAGCGTATGTGGCGCTTGCCGCGGGCCGGTAGTGTTGCGCGTACGGCTGCTGCTGCTGCTGCTGGCTTATCAGGGCGGCCATGTACGGATTGAGTGTGTAGTATTGGCTCAGAGCCGCCGGGCTCGTGGCACTTGTTGCTGTTGTGTCGGCGCTCGAGGCGGCTGCACTCGGGGCCGCCGCATAGATGGCGTGCAAACCGGCGGGCGCGGCCAGGCTAATGGGCGACAGCAGCGTGGGCCCGTAGTAATAGCGGCTCGCGGCGCTCGGTTTGAACAGGTTGCCAAAGTAGTTGCGGCGACTTGCGTTCGAGCGAATTGCGCCACTGCCGGCGCTACTGCTGCCGGAAACATCCGAGCTCGTGCTGGCGCCCGAATCGGCGCCGCTCGATACGCCGCGCTGTTGTGACGCTAGCGATTGTGGCGCGTCATAAAAAACGGGCTGGTTCATGGCCGATGTGGCGTACATTCCACTCGGGCTGGCGCTGCCACCGGTGGGGCCAGAGTTGCTGGTAGTAGTAGAAATGCCGCCGGCTTGCTGACTTGCAGCTTCAGCGAGCATCCGCTGGTAGTTGGCTAGCGATGCGAGTTGAGCAGCGCGATAGGCGCTTAGGTAGGCGCTCGAGGCGCCATCTGGTGCCGAAGTCGAGTAGTACTGGCTGCCACCGCTCGGGGCCGGCTGCTGCTGTTGCTGCTGCTGCGACTGCTGCTGGTAGTAGTACGTCGGCTGGTCGCTCATCACCGACGACATACCACCACTGCCCTGCCCGATGGACGAGCTTCTGGCCGTGAGATAGTTCGCGAGCGCAGTCTCAGGCGAAAAACGCTTCAGCATGTTGCCCTGGATGGCGGCAGCCAGGCTATTCAATTGTGCGCTACTACTCGTCGAGTCCGCTGCTGCCACTTGTTGTTGCTGGTGCTGCTGTTGCTGTTGCTGCGACCCGCTGGACTCGTGATAGGCGCGTGCGAGTATTCTCTGCTGCTGCTGCTGCTGCTGCTGGTTGGCGAGCTGCGCTGCGAGCGCTCGCTGCCGCTGCTGGTAGGCCTGCAGGTAGGCGCTGTAGTCGGTCGAGCTGCTTGTCTCGGCACGCTGCTGGCGCGCCAACGCTTGCTGGTAACGCTGCTCCGCCACTCTCGTTTTCATGTAGTGTGGGTTTTCCAGCGCGTAGCCAAGCGCCGTGTTGGCTTGAGGAGTCGTCAGCGAGTAGCTCGATTGCTGCGCTTGCTGCTGCTGCTGATCGCTCAGCTGGTCGAGCTGGTTCATTAGGAGTTGCTGTTGCCCGGGCGACATCAAGTTGTCATTTAGGTCCTGGGTGATCGAGGCGTAACTGTTGGCCAAACTTTGCGGCCCGTACGAGTCTTGTGGGCCAACCGAGGCCACCTGTTGCTGGTGCTGGCTGGTCGGCGAAAACGATGCGTAATATGCGCGCGGGTCAACTTGGGTCGATTGTGAGTGGCCGCCGCCCGTCATGTCGCCGCTGCTTGGGTATGTGTCCAATGGCGACGGTTGCTGGAGTGCGCCCATTTCGATGCTCGAGGGTGTATTTAAACCGCCACCGCCGCCGCCGCCGCCGCCGCCGCCACCACTCGAGCTCGAGGCCGCCGCTGCTGACACAATTGAGTTGTCGCCGCCCGTCATCTGCTCGTCGAGTGTCATCATTGAGTTGCCCGACGAGCGATGCTTGAGCCCGTGGTCGTGTTGCATTGTGGCGCCGCCAATGAGATCGCCTCGGTCCACTGTCGAGTTGGTCGCGAGCGAGGGCGCGTCCGAGCTTGTCGAGCCACTTGCCGTGTCTAGACGGCTGCTGTAATAGTCCGGCTGCTGCTGCTGTTGGGCCTGAATGACAATCGGTGCGGGCTCCTGGGGCGGCTGCTGGTCGTGCCGGCGCTCGTAAATTGTCGTCTCGATTGAGTCTGCCAGCTGTCGTGTTGCCTCGACCGAGCGACGTCGATCGTGCTCGTGACTATTGCCATCTTGGCCGCTCCCGCCGCCGGAAGTCGGTCGTTCGGGCCCAAGCCCAAGCGAGTGCCTGTGCGCCGAGATATTATCGTTCGTATCGTGATGCTGCTGATGCTGCTGTTGGCGTGCTGTCAGGGCGCTGGGTGGCATCATGACTGAGGAGTAACGATTTGCAGTGGGCAGATCGCTCATAGATGGCGGTAGACCAACCTGATTTGATTGGGCGCTCAAATCGGACGAGTAACCGGAGGGAGGTGCGGGCGTGGCCAGGGTTGGCCATTGCACGACCTGCTCGCTAGCCAGACCACTCAACTGTCTGTGATTGTTATTTCCTTGCGAGGTTTTCTTGTGCTGATTGTGTTGCATTTGCGCGGGCGTCCACGTATGAGGCTCGGGCGTCTGTGATCCGCTCGTCGCTATCGTGCGGTAAGTTGGCTGACTCGTCGTGCTCGTTGCGTGCAGCTGGTCGCGCGAGCTCTTGCCGTAATTGCCCGCCTTGTAGGTGTGCACTGAAGAACTTTTCCCAATTACTTGCTGCTGCTGCTGCTGCTGCTGTCGCTCCTGCTCCTGCTGGTTGGCTGACACTGGGCGTCGGGTGGTCGCGACAGCAAGCGGCGTGGCAGTCATATTGCTCATGATTAGCGTTGGACCCGCGGCCGAGTACGAGTTGGCGAGATCGATGTCGCTATTCAAGATTGTCATGTTTTGGAATTTGTGTCCCGCGGTGGGCGTGTCAATTAGGGACACGCCCCCTCCGTGATTCTTCGCATTCAACTCGCTAAAATAGTTGTAATTCTGACTGGAGGCCCACTCGGGGCCCAGCAGAGCGGATTGGCCCGGGTCGTTGTTTTGTGTTTGATTTTGATTTTGAATTTTGACTCAACAACTCGCCACCACTACTTGTCGCTTGCTCGTCCTGGTTGCTCTTCTCGAGACTCGACATCTGATGCCACCGGGCTCGAGTCCGCCTGGGATGACGCCAATAGTCTGTCCGTGTTCGCCGATTGGTCGTTCGATGCACCGGAAGTCGGCTCATCCCGATCGGGCGCAAACTCTTGCGGTGTTCGCCCGGGAATCACCGAGCTGATCACGGGCGAGCTCCATCGGGTCGCTGTTGAGTTGCTCACAGGCGACCTATCGTTTGTGTCGCTCCCGTCGCCACTGGCCGCTTGCTGATAGGCGCTATCCGGTGGCAGGTGATCACCAGTGTCGGTCTCATCCGGAGCCGCCGGGCCCCAGAGGCCGGCGTCACTTGAGCGTGATTCGCGCGCCATTGACTCGTTTTGTAAGCTGCGCGCGCCCTGATCGTGGTCTTGCGCAATCATCGATTGGATCTGATCGACTCGATTGCTCATTTGGTCAATCTTTCGGCGCACATTGCGAGCCACACGGCGCACCTGTTGCGCGCTCTCGAGTTGCTCATCTCCCGACGTCTGGTCATTGGCTCGTGTCCTGTCAACAACAATTGGCTTTGGTTTGCGACTTGTCGTCGTTGTCGTCGTCGTCGTCGACTTGGGTCTATTTGTTGTAAACGTCGACAATGTGCGTGGGTGTGGCGACTTGAGGGGCTCGAAACTTTCCTTTGATGCTTGTTGTTGTTGTTGGCTCACTTGTGCGTACGCGCCCATAAGACACCAAATCAGTGTTAGTGTGAGGAATTTTGCATGGCGATGGTGGTGGTTGTGGTCGTGTGTTTGAGTACTGCCACTGAGGGCGACGAGTGTCCGTCTTCTGTCTGTGCTAATTGTCATCTTGCGCTTTTCTTTTCTTTTTTATCTTCTTGCACGCTAATTGAGTTTTTCATCCACTTGTCGGGCTAATCTGAGACTCTCATTTTGAATCTATTTCAAAAAAAAACAACAAACACTCTACGGCCACGCTGGCGTACTAACTTCGCTTTCGCTTATGTCGCGGATCGAATTCAAAGAGCGCGTAAAATCAATCCGAAACAAGCGAGGGACGGGCGAAAGGCGCCATCGGGTGCTAGATCGATCACACAGCCATCAGGTAGATCACCAAAGTGAAATTGGTCAGATGTAAAACTCGCTTCTGTTCTTACGCCTGAACTCTCTTTTGTGTTCGTCCTGTAACTTCAACTTTCTTGAGTCGTCGCTCCAGACGCCCGGACAGCTTATTCTATTCATCTGAACTCACACGGGCCCGGACACTGCTTTCTCTTTGGCATGATAATTGAGCATACAGACTTACGGGCGGCATAGAGTAGTCTCTTGCTGTCTCTTGCTGTCTCGGGTATTGACTAACAAAAGTCCTCATCAACCTGTTGCGCGCTTCGAGAGATTCAATCCTCCTCCTACTACTCTACTCGACTCCACAGCCACAGCCGCAGCCGCCGCCGCCGCTCAGAGGATCAACGACAAAATCGAAACAGGAGCGGAGTGAAACTCGGCTGCTGCTATGCCTTAACAGAGAATTCGTCGTTCGCCGATTATCATTCAAATCATCTCATCCCTTTGTTGAATCTCACCCCCTGCTCCTCCTTATCGTTGCTACTGCTCCCATTCGCCAGCCCGCAGTCTGCCCTTTAACTCTGACCGGTTGCGCGCGCACAATTTCGCGCGCCGATCGCTCCCTCCTTTGCCTATCAGATTGATTTCGCTGCTCTTTCCTGCGTGCGCCTGTGTCATCTGAACCAACTTGCTCGCACGCAATTCACTCTCTGGCTCTTCTCACGCCACGCACGCCTTTGCTGCTGCTGCTGCTGCTGCCCCCACCGCCGCCACCAGCACCGCAAAAAGTCGAGCTCTCGCAAGTGTCGCTCCCAAATTGTTGCGCACGCCACGACTGGGACACACACGCACGCACGCACACACACACACACACACACCCGGCGCACTGGAAACAATAACCAAATATAACGGCGGCCAATGATAATAATGGCAATAATAATAGTAATGATAGTCAGCTCGGCCCGGCTAGGCCCGCCAGTCAAGTTCACCAGTTCATTCGGTCAAACATCAAAAACAAACACCAACACACACTGACTGACTGACTGACTTACAATGGCGACAAATATGGGCTCGACTGCGCCGGCGGGCAATCTTATCTAGTGCGCGGCGTTGGTCAAATTGGTCGCGCGATTGAGTTCACTGGCTCTCGTTCGAGATGATTCTACGGCGAGTCGAAATTATCGCTTCGCTCAGCTCACTTGTTAGCGGGGCACACCTTCGTGTTCGATTGAACTCTGCTCGCTGAAATCGAGCGGTCTCAAGACAAGCTTGTTTGAGTTATTATGTAAATGCGCGTGCACATGTCGCCTGATCGCCGTCGCCGACTCACTATTGAGTCAAGTTTCGTCTAACGGTCGCGTTCGCCGCGGAGAGCGTGCCCGACGTCAGAATTACGGTGTCGTGCCGCTTGAATGCGCGCAACAGGCGCGACGAGGCCTGGCCAACGACGCCGCAGACTCTCTGGCCAAAGAATTTCGAGAGAACTACTCGGGCGCGCGCACGCACGCACGCACGCACGCTTGCACGGTGCTCTAGTTATGCGCCGGAGATCTGGCGAACTGCCCGCCACTGCAAGACTCTGTGAGAGCCAAGTTTTGTGTCGTTCGAACGCGGCGCCGATCTCGAGCGCTACTCGCCCTCGCGGCCACTACACGAGATGATTGAACTCCTCGGTATTGTTCCTGGCCAACTGGCCTGGGCGACCGGCTGTAACTTGTAATTGTGTGCGAACGGAGCGCATGACTCTGCGCGCTAAAGGCTGCGCAAGAAAGCCAAAACAGCGGCTTGCTGCAGTTGCTACAAAATTCCTGATTGTTACTCTTTTCGTCGTTGTCCTCTTCTGTGGGCGGCTCCGATGCAACACTAGGAAATTGGAAGTTTAACGCTGTGGCCAAGTTCACGGGTTGCTCTTGTTCATCGTTTTGTTCGCCATCGTCGCTCTTGCCAGTCGGCCCGCTTGGCTCGCTCTTGGTGGACTTCCCCTTCCTAGTGGACACGCTAGTAATTCGGCCGTCGGCGGAATCTTGGCGTTTGTTCGACGCGCGACATCCAAGTTTGTCAATGCCGAAAGCAAAATGTGGCTCGCGCACAGGTGGCCGCGGTCGCGACGAAATTCACACCACTGACCAAAGGACAAGTTTTGAGAGTGCGCGACAGCCGCTATTAGTCCGACATTCTGGCGCGCACACAACCGGGCTACACTGTGCGAGCGCGAATGTCGCTTCACGAGCACACAATTGTCCAGCAGCTAACGGTAACGCAGCCGCGCGCCTAGAAGTCAACCATTGCAAAACGGTGAAGCCAATCTTGCCTATGCTCAAAGAGACCAGGGCCAAACTAGATCAATTGGTCACTTCGGCAACCATGCCAATCACTCAAGTTCGCAGTGAGAATCTCGCGGCGAGCAAGTCTGCGAAAATCGAAGCCAAGCTGGCCATGCTCTCCATGTCTTATGTATATTTTGAGAACAAACTATCGAGCGAGCTGAAATGCTCACAGTCCGCACCCCTCTACACTTCATCTCGTCCTTTTCAACCTAACAAGTCTGCGCGCGCTGCTCGAATGTCGCATCACTCCGACAATTCGGCTCGACAATCAAATCAAATCAATCGCTCGCTCGCTCGCTCACTCATTTCGGACAAACATTTCGACCTGCATCCTTATCATCCGCGCTCGCGTGTTCCCCATGTAGATATGTCGCCAGACACAGGAATCCCTCCGCTCGCAAATTCATTTGGTTGATTTTTGTCTTAGTTTATTGCCTACAACGAAACTACATTATTTGTGTTGTAAGCTTACATATGGAGTTACTCGAGCTGAAAGAATATGGCACAAGAGAGTCAGTGTGCCTTGTGATTTAAATGATCTCATCTGTTCAGGGGTTCACTCTCGCAATCATGACTATTTGATAAGACTTGGTTTGGAATCACAATGCTATTGTTGGCTTTCTTGGACGTTGTTGGACGATGTAGATCCTCGAGACTACTGAGCTGCTGATTGTTTCTAAATTTGTTAGACTTGCTACTGAAATGATGATTGCTCGGCCCCTGGGTCAGATTGCCCATGCTAGCGGTGAACTTGAAAGACTTCTCTTGCATGTTAAGATATTTCTTCTTTTCATCAAGATACGAGCACGAATGCGCGCCGTTAAGAGACGAACAAGACTCGTGATCACAGGAGCTTGACTTTCTGGTCGAGTTGGGCCCATAGGTCAGGTCATACGCAAGTTTGGCCGACGCCAAGAGCAATATCGAGGCAAATCCGAAGATTATCATTGTTGTAATGGGCGTGACCAGATCTAGGTGCTTTTGGATAAAACGTAATTGTGCAAGATTGGTCTCGTCAACACCAGCCGTCGATTTTATCCACATCTGTGGCAAGTAAAAGTCTTTGAGTTGCTGTGACTTGCTACTGTTTTGTTCATCCGATATGTCATCTGTCAGGTAGGCGTACTCGTCGGTCCAGTGCATCACACGATCATTTCTCAAGCGAACATTAAATTGGAGAACGATTTGTACGTTGACAGGAACATTTAGAGTGGTCTCTAAATCGATAAAAAATCCGTGCTCATTCTCGTCAGCCTCAACATCGTCGCTGAAGAGTTTTAAATATGGCTCGAGAGATTTGTCCTTCGTTGAGTATAAAAAGTGTGGGAAAGATATGCCGACGGGACTACCTTTACGGCAAGGATTCAAATCCATCATTCCATTAGGCGGACAACTTGTCTGCCGCGTGGTCTCATTGTAATTGCAATAGCACGTGTTTGAATCAATCAGACTGTCATTTGATGCTGTCGCTCCTTTGCTGCTGCTGCTGCTACTGCTGCCATTTAACGCGCTTGGCCCGTTCGTCGAATACATAAAAGTTTGCTCGTTCGCAATATATCTATCGACCAGTAGGAGATTCTTAAAATCATATGAGCCAATATAGAATAGCTTGATGCTTCGGCAAAGTTCGGGCATAAATATGGAAATTGATTTACCGGCTTTAGTCGCATCCAGCCTCAATTCAGGACCCGCATACGGCTTGTCAGACCCTTCGACTAGCTTGTCTACGTCCTTCGAGATCGCTGACTCGCTGCTACTAGTAGGATTCGACGGGTTTAGAGATGTATCGTGCATATTTGATGGTTGCTGTTGCTTGCTTTTGCTGCTCGTATTGAGATCTTCTTGTTCTTGTTGTTGCTGCTTCAGCCTTTGCTGATATTGAGTATATTGATAATAATTTTTGTGTCCAATGATTGAGTACTCAGGCGGTGGGAAGAACTCGCCCGCTGAACTGAATCTGAATTGATTGCACTTGACATCGTTGAAGTTACTTGGATCAGTATTGTTGTTGTGCCAGACGCTAAACTCTCGTTTGTAGCCATACTCGTCAACGCCACCAAACTTATTCAGTGTTGCGTTGGACGGGCCAGTAAAGATACGGATCGCTCGCTGGATCGTATTGTTCTGGTTATGCATCCACCCGAACCTATCGACATCGATTTGACCATTAGCTTTGCCTTGCTCCATAAGGATATCGAAGTAACCCTCAAAAAGAAGTGTGTCCACTGAGTGATTAAGGAACAGTCTGAGACCTTGCTCTGACACGATGGCATCGATGATCTCGCCATACTCTGGAGTTATTGTGGTTCCAGCGAGAGGAACGCTTACGTGATTGATCAAGGCCGCTCGCATCTCATCAACTGATTTCAATAAACTTAGTTCGGGCATAAAAGTCCATGTTCTCTTTTGATCATAAATAACAGTCTCATTTGTTGTATCGAATCTAATATTCAATTTCTCACGATCTTGCTTGAACGCAAACGGTCCAATCTGTTGTAATTTTGGTATTGGCCTTGGCCTCGTCCTTTGCTCGGCACTAGAGGATGATGACTCACTTGGTAGAGTATTTAAATTAGTTATGTTATACAAATATATTCTATCTATTACTGAATTGAGGCGCCAATTGTTGAAAGAGCCAGAACTAGTGCTGAGTGTGATTTGCGTTCGGATCATGTGGCTTATAAGAATGGGTAGACAAAAATAGATTGCTATAGATGAGAAGATAGCTATAAATGAGGCGCTTGTCAATAGGATAAATCTGGCATTGATTAGTGGGTAGGCCATCTTGCGACAATAATACAAGATGGTCTCCCTTGTTATCTAATGTTCACGATGGCTAATAACGAGTCGCATATGATGGAAGTCGTAATATATTGATGTGGGCTCTCTCAATTGGGTCGAGAGATAACCAGCGATATTGTGATTGCAAGTCAAGAATTTTGGATTTCTTAGTGAATGATTATATTAATAATTGCATTATTTGTTACTGGTTGATCTTGACTGTTACGGTTCTACTTGACCATGCTGAGAGCGATCGGTTGTCGAGATGAATATGAAATTTATGAACAATATCATCTAACTAATGAATGCGTGCGAGTTCTGGGTGCACAAATATGCTAGTCGTGGCTATGTCGTAACTTGTGGTAGCCATCGAGCTTCTCTCTTGTCTGTGTGAGTATGCCCGTGTTGGTCTATTAGTTCTGCTTCCTCATATCAAGTTTGTGCTAGCTTGTGCTCGCTCTCCAATCTGGTGCGATTTCTCACACATGTGAAAATGGTGGTACGGGATCTGAGATTGGTAATTGAGGAGAGTCTCGTTTTGAAGGTAAGAGCTATTTACGGCACGATCCTGAGCGGTGCCCTGGTAGCTTTCTCGAGTCCGAATAAGCTAGATGGGAGGCTTAAAATTTCGCACCACTGACCGAAATGTCGGGAGTAGAACTTTACAATGATTGCTCCCGACCGTGTGGGATAGGCTCACGAAAACAACAACAAATAATGCGCAGCGGCGGCGTCAGCTTTGTGGTGCGTTTTCTTTGGCTTTCACTTTCCTCACTGTCACAGATCGTTGTCGCGTACTGGACTCGCGCAAACTTTTGTGTCCCTGAGAAAAAGGGCTCACTTGCTCATTCTCTAATCCCTCTTGACGTGTGTCCGACTATTTGCACTACTATGTGTACAATCTCATTATCAGTTACTATTTGATGATTATTCAAATGAATGAGATAAAATCCACTCCCACAATGAGGGATGTCCAGATTTTCGCTATTTGACAGGCGAGTTAGTGTTTGTGAGTGCGTGTGCGGGACTCGAGCAATGTACCCTCCTCGGTCAAAAAACTCCATGCCATTTGTTCGCCTTCTCGCATGCTTTTCTACGAGCTGTAAAGAGCAGTAGCCACCATAACGTCTACGTGAAGACATAAGTCGCGTACCGGCGGCATGTCTAGACTCATATCTCGACAGTGATCTACTGACTCGCCCTATGAACGCCGCAAGTGAGCGTAATACGCTACTTCTGGATGGTATTCGCAACCTATGGCACAGTTGGAAGTGAGATGATGGATGAGGTCTTAACGCGAGCTAACATATGAGGCACTCTACCGCGGTTCAGTTGGCCACTAGGTTTATTGATACTGAGGGCGGTAGTTCAAAGAACCTCGAGCAACGTTCGCAGCCTTTGCTTCTCGAGTCGTGTCCCGTTTGCAAAAACTTCAACTACAATAGAGTCCATGATTTTGTCTGTCTTATCAACCCATCGTCGCGCTAGCTGCATGAGACATGCAGTCCTGATATGCATGAATTTATTCTCGCTTGCATACTGCAGGCTCTCGAGGATCTTAGTCTCATCATCGAGTAGTATCGCTCTCAGCAGCAGGGCTTTAGACTTAATGAATGACCTGTGCTCGACTGAGAGCGATGGGTGAGCTAGCGCGTTGAGTTCCTCGTTCGCACCTCCACTGAGCGGCCCCTCCATTTTATCGCAGTCTTGCATATGTACTGATGGGAAAGTTTCAAAGCGTGTCGAGTCAATTGGATCCATGGGATTGCATTCCTCATACTCTATGCGCTTGATTAGGTCATCGACTTGATGCAGCGCCTCATCGTTCACGCCCATGAGTTGTAGCAACTCGGCTTGCCGTAACTGAGACCCGTCCTGGTCCGTCTCCTTGATCACAGAAATCATCTTTGTTGCCTCGCTCCAATTCTCTTGCTCTACATGATACTCAAATGAGATCTCAGAGTATGCCTGACGCCAAATAGACTGACTATCTGTACGATGCTTGGCAATTTTGTTCATACACAGGTCGACCAAGATTTCGCGTACTAATTGTATGTCTCTAGTTGAGTTCCATACGTGATGCGCCAAGTTTCTCACTGCAATAAATATGTTCTCGTTCATCAGGAAGACATCCTCATTGCCGCACTTTTCAATGAGATCAAAGTGTAGGAGAGTTTGTGAAGCCAAAGCTGACGATTGATTGGCATCGATAAGGCTGAGGTGGGCCGATAGTAGGGCGTAGTACATGGCTAGCACATCGTTCATTGAGTTACGCACAGCTAGGATCTCGGCCGAAGGTAGTCCGTCGTCTTTGTCTAGCGGGTTTGTCTGATTTGAGGCAGCGAGTAGCAGATTTTGCTGCCGACTACTCTGTGCAACTTGCTTGAGAGTCTCGGAAGATTTCTTAAGAGTCTCACTATCGTCGACGGGCCCAGTAAGCTGCTCCAAAGTCATAGACGACATTGCTTGTACATACGACATGCCAGCCTTGTGACTACGCTTGCGAACTAGCTCGAGAAGAGCCCGAACGTTGTATTTGGACGAGTTCTTTTGCTTTGCTTGTATAAGTATCCGTGCAAGCCACATGAGTGAGATCAATAGACACTTGTCGTCATCAGCCGCTTGTGCGCAACAGTAACACTCCTGTAGACACTCTATCGCTCGTTTGTACTCGCCATGATGAAGATACCAAATAGCATAGTTAAGCGCCGAGTAACTTCTAGGCACGGTATCTGAGACCATATCGAAATAAGCAAGTAGCAGGTGCTTGGATCCAACGGCCTCGTTGACGCGCAACAGGTTCAAGTAACGCAAAAAAGCAGCATCACTTTTGCAAGTATTGTTGGGCCGTCTCAATGCCTCGTAAAGATCCTTCGGGTTCATGGCTCGTTCCTCGTTAGCTTGCAAGCGAGCTATCTCATGACTAACTTGATAGATCTGACGTGTTTTAGTATGAGAATGGTTTCTGAATGTGGAATCTGTATCACGAGGGGTCTGTTGGTGCTGCACGTTGCTTGAGCGGGTTGTTCTTGGGGTCCGCCATGTCACTGAGGGGCCACGATGGCGGAGACTTGTGACGCCTGGATTTGATACGTATACTTTGAGATCATCGAAGAGTCGCGAGCAAGCTTGGTGAGTGAGACGCTCGAAGTAGATGGTCATCTTTCGTAGATACAGGCCTGCAACCGAATTGTTGTCGGCATTCGAGCATTCGCGCATTTGCTTTACGAGCTCAAAGAGGTCATTCATGTCGGCAGTGGTGCCGTCAACGAGTCGCCTGAACTGTCCCACAATGATGCCATCACATCTATCTTGAACCATCTCTAGTAGTTCTTTGTACGAGTACTCATTTTGTCGTATTATGTCTAGAATGAACAAGCATATCTTTCCGTTCTCCTTTGGGGCCAGAGTTGCTCGATGATTGCAATAAACTTTGATGAATATGCTTGTGCATATCCTATATGGAGTGACAATTAGCTCCATCGTATCACGCGTATTCGCTGCTATACGCTATATGTTGGAATTTCGATTGGTCATAAGTGAAACGACCCGAGTTAGTGGTAGTTAATTGCGATCAAGTTTTTTGGTGGATTAGTCTCCTACGGCTGGCTGAGGAAGGTTCGCTAGAAAACGAGGATGCAAAACGTGCACGCTCTACCCGTGCCGACGCGAGCGATGGAACGTCGGGCGCCAGACAAGCGCACGCAACTCGCGCACGGTGTTCGTTCGACAATGCTGACATGAGCTAACCCCTCGCACAAACTCATGCTAGACAGAGGGAGAGAGTGCAGTGTAAATAAAGAATTTGTAACGGGCGGTTCTCATGATCATGGCGAGGGTGTCGACGGCGCTAACGAACAAATCGTTGAGCGAGCACTTAACAATCTTATTATCCTCATTGTTGTTATTAACTCTATTGTATCATGGACTCTGATGATGATATTAAGGGCCTGATTGGTTTACAGAATCTAGGAAACACTTGTTATATTAACGCCGTCTTGCAGGCACTTTCCAATTGCCAACAATTAACCAGATTTGTGCTCGATTGTCCTAATCTTGCCAAGGAGAGCGGCCTTAGCCGTTGCTATTTTGAGCTAATCAACGAAATCTGGAATCCAAGGGACTCACAACCTGCACTACCTACAAGTATTATCAGGAATATCAAATGCATTTACCCAGCTTTTCGGGGCTGCACTCAGCAAGATTCCCAAGAGTTTCTCCGATGCTTTCTAGAACAATTGCATGATGAATTGAAAAAGGAGCGAGCAAATCAGGGCAAGAAAGATAACAGCATTATCAGTGATATATTTGATTTTGGAATAGAGAGTTCTATAATTTGTTCCAGCTGCAATAAGATTTCCACAACCAAAGAAACGTTCAAGGACCTATCCGTGCCAGTTTTGTCCGGGAACCATCCATATTATCAACAACAAGAGCAGCAGAAACAATTACAACAAGAACAGCAACAGCTAACTGAAGACGAAGCTAACAGGGTAAATTCCGATTCTTCTGATGATTCCAGCAGTGAGAAACAGCTACAAACAACCTCGTATTTAGACGCCATACCTCTGGCTAGGTGGCTTGTAAATTGGATCAGCTCATTCGGTAGCTGGTTCTGGGGACCTCAAGTGACATTGCATGATTGTTTGTCTGTGTTTTTTGGCACCGATCCTCTCGAGGGCGAAAACGAGTATAGTTGCGAGACTTGTACCAAAAAGAATCGTGGCGTTAAGTATTTGAAGATATTACATCTACCTGAGGTGTTATGTATCCACTTTAAGCGATACGAGTCAGTTGGCTCGTCCAAGATCTCAACGCATGTCTCGTTTCCATTGACTGGCCTAAACTTGGCACCATTCATGTGCCCAGGTAGCGAGGCCCAGTGTACTACCTACAACCTAATTGCCTGCATTTGTCACCATGGATCGGCCCTAATGACAGGCCACTACACCACTTATGCTTTAAACTGTTATGATGATCAATGGTACGAGTTTGACGATCAATATGTAACAAACGTATCGAGTTATCAGGTTGAAAATAGCGAGGCTTACATATTGTTTTATCAGAAAACGACGTCTACCTTCGACGATGTGGACACAACAGATGAGCAATTTGAAGAATCATCATCAACGTAATCATTCAATCATTAGATTAGATTAATAATTATTAAAGGTCTCTCTACAGAGTTCCTGTGGTTGTGAGAAGGTTAAGTGTGCGACTTCAAGTAAAACCGTCGCACACATACACACGTAGATGAACGTCTCTCTTCCGATCTACTTTGCTTCTTGTTCTACTTAGGCACTAGGTTGCTTGGTAGGCGGGCATGAAGCACAGAGAGTGAGTGGTCAAGTGGCCTCGCGCGCGGGGCCACCTCTGTGTCTACGAGCCCCATTTAGATCATATCGCTTTGTGACTCTCGGCCAGATTTGCCACCACAACAGCCCAATACTTTTGCTTGTATGCTCTCGAGATTGCTTTGGAAGAAGAAGATTGCCCTAGGCGCACGGACGAAATTTGTTGGCCCCAACAAGCGCGCACATGTGCAGCGGCCGATAACAATTAAGATGAGAAAACTCGATAAGGTTTGGCTCGCGCGTGTTGGGCAGTCGTCGCGCTCTGTCGAAAAGTGAAAAATCTGTCGAGCGCTCAAGAGACATCTGCCAACTCAAGCTTGTCTTACGAGCACAGGCCACGGGCGAGTTCTTATCTCGTTCAAACCTTGAGCACGCTGTGTGAGTGTGTGAACGCGTCAGTACTGCAAAGCGAGTTTTGTTCTCTATTGGGCGGCAAACGAACTGGAGATGTTCCGCGCCCGCTGGCTTGCTAGACGAAAATCTTCCAAGAGACTAGCTGGTAGACTGTCATTGAGAGTTGAGGCGATCAATCACAGCAGATTTGCTCTCGCCAGGTGTTCTATTTCATTGCTAGTACAGCTATTATGTAACTGACTAATTCCATTGACCCCGGTCGCGGCGGGTCGAGGTGATCCTTTCAATTTGTCGAATTATGGTGAATGATGGACGTTGGTTATGAAATGTACGACACGGTGAGTTGTTGGAGGGGTAGGGGGGGGGCTGGTCGTGCCAAAATGATTTCAGTCGCGTACCGAGTCATTTGTTGGCTTCTCGCCCAAATTCACCACGATCGGTCCATCACTCAGCAAGCGCATGGGGAGTATGCGCAAGGGGAGACCCTCAGCCCGAAGTGCCGGGCCAGCTACGTGCCTTTCTACTGGTGAGTGCCTGTGCGTGGACCAGGACCAGCGAGGAAATAAGCAACCGGGCGCTGTGTGAGGCATCAACTTGACAGACGCTGGCGAGCACAAACACAAATCAACACGCGCGCGGACTTTTCTCTCTCTCTCTCTCTCTCTCTCTCTCTCTCTGGTCGGCCCGATGTGTTGTCTCGAGCAGAAATTCGGACGGCGTCAAAGAAGTATAAGCGAACAAGTGAGTGCTCTCCTCTAGCTGCGGCGCGAGCTCGCACAAGAATAAAACTTGTCTCAGGCGTGCGTGCGCGCGAGATGATGAACAAGCAACGGGTCTGAGTTTGAAGGCGCTCGTAGTCTGAGCATAAACACTAGCTACGAGTGAGCATCCTCTGCAGCTCAGACCTGAAGTCGTTTTAGGATAACCAAGTCAACTTGTGCCCAGCTTCGTCCGCGCGTCCTTGTAGCTCTAGCACTAAATTTTTGTTCTCCTGGGCGCTGTCACGCTTGCGAGGTGTGAGATGCGAGAACAACGCGGCGCAAACATGACGCCACTTGTGTAGGTAGGTTACCTCTTTGACGGCCCAGCTCGCTATCACAACGTGTCTTCGGCTTGGCTCGTGTTTAAATTTGTCATCGTCATGGCGATGAGGGGCCTGAAGTCAAGAGCTCGCCTCTTGTGTTTGTTTGCCTGTGCTCCACTTCGAGAGCGCTCGAGTGCCGCGAGCAGTGCGCGCTATCACGAGTGACAACCAGACGAGCGTTAGAATGAGATCAAAGTGGAAGTGGGACACGAGGTTTGAGCGAGGAAAACCTACTTATAGTTGCTTTATTTGTTAGAGATAGAGAGCGAACAATGAGAGACACGAGAGGAAATCAAAGCGGGGCAAAGCGTGCGCGACATTTACATATCCAGCCGGCCTGTGTAAAATTCAGAGTTTCGTTGCGCGCGAAGATTGACTGAGGCGAGAGAAAGAAGAGAGAGAGAGAGAGAGAGGGGGAGAGGAGAGAGAGAGAGAGAGAAATTTTTGTTCGCGCAAATTCAACCAAGTCCAAAAATCTTGGCAATTGACGTGCACGAAATCATAAACACGAGCCGAGAGGGCGCGAAACACATTCATGCGCGCTAACTGCTCCAACGAGCGCGTTCCATTGCGAGCTCCTGTATTGGCTCGTGTTATCATTTGCGCGAGCGTGAACGCAAATCAACATCAACATCATCATCATCATCATCATTGGCGCGAAACCAATCGAGCCAACCGATAATCTCAAATCAATAATTGATCACGTTCCTTGTTAATTGTTCTTTGCTGGTTGGTGGGCAAGAAAAAAAAGACGCCAAGACATATGGTTAATTGGGAGCGTCATTTGACTGTTCGAGTGTTGCAACCGATCGACGCAACGACTTCCATGACCTCTCCCGGACTCGCTGCTAGTCAGACAAAGAAGACCTAAACAAATACTCGATTCAATATGAGACCTCGGCACGGGACGCTTTGCATCGCGCATGCGAACGTGCGCGAGATTCGTTGTAGGAGAAAACGACCGAGTTTAAGGACGGAAGTCACAGTCTGGCACACTTACTCTGAGGTCCCAAAGGCGGCAGGCACGGTGTTCGTGTGTGATTGAGTAGATGGAAGATCATGGTATACACGAGCGCTCGCTTTTGCTTCCCATCGCCTGCGACATCTTGGCGGCTCGATAATATGCGAGCTCAACTCGCACTCTCGCCTCCTGGTGTTCAGCGCAAATGGGGCGCGCACAAGCCGAGATTCTGCGCGCGAGTGCCAAGAGAGAGAAAAGATTCTAGGCTTGGCGGTGGTTAAAATCGCAAACTTGCCAGAAAACCCTTGCGAGCGCTACTTTCTCTGGCACCAGGCCCGGCTCAACTCCATCGCCCAAAACAAAAGTCGTTAATATAATTTCCCTCTCCGCTCTTAATTCATCGCCGCCGCCGCCGCCGCCGCTCGAGTGGGCCAATCTGCGAGCTCAACTCAACTTGCGTAGCCCCAACAAGCGAGGCACCAGAAGCGACTTTCTTCAAAAGTCAGCAACCAGGATCTTCCACTCGAGGGCTTCCTCCCCCACTCGTCGCAAGTGCTCGTTCTGCGAGAGCTGGTTGTGACCAACGAGCGAATGAGCAGGCGAGATAAATAGGAGGGGGCTCGTTTTGTTTCTCGCTCGCTCGCTCCGGCTGTGCGCGTTGAGCGCGCAGTGCCAGTCATAAGTCAAATGCGCTCACTGCGCAGCGCGTGCTGAGCGAAAAGACGGGCGAGCGAGCGGAAAAATCAATCAAACTCGCGCTCGATTGCGCGGCCGCTGCGCACGTCCGCTCGCTTGCATGCGCATCGCTAGTGCGCTCTGCGACAATTAGACGTGCGCGTGCGAAAGTACCAGCGCCAGACTGTTTACCGTCTTGGTTGTCTTTATTTATACGCCGCGCCCCCTAGACGCGCTCAAGGTTCAAGTGAATATTCATACTTGTGTGCGCCTTGGAAGGGCTATCACTTTCGCTCCAGCTGGTACGGGACGCGCGCGTGAGGATCGTCGTGCAGGTGGTTGAGCCGAGATACTCGCTTGAATCGGTTCGCACCCCTTCCAATTGGGCGCCCACCGACGGGTGAGTCTCGCCGAGAGACGATCGCCAGTTTCGCGCCCGCACGGACAAGGTCAACTAGCCCCTTGCATGATTGATGCTGTGCTTGCTTATCCAAGGCCCGCCCCGAGCCTCGAGGGCGACAAACTTTGACAGGACGGGCTCGCAAACCAACGGGAGCGGATCATTAGCTCGCTCGCTCGCCGCCGCAACCATAAGGCGCCCCTCGCGCGAGCTAATGAATTTTTTTCGCTCGCCTGCCCACGGCTCGCATGCTAGACGTTTGGCGCGAGCAAGCGCCATGCTCGGTCGACACAAGCCCGCGGAGGAGCAGCCGGCTGGGAATCATTTTCCATTTAAAGGTTGAGAACGAGTGGCCGCTCGAGTACATTCCCGTTCGTACAAAACCGCCACGCTGACAAATCCCTTGATCGTCTACATTGGCGCCTATTGAGCGCCAGTCGAGAGTGAGAAAGATCAAGATTCTCACTTGAAGAGGAGGAAGGGAAAGGGAAATTTCGATTCACATAGACGCTCAAGAGGTCATGATGCAAATCACAGATTCAAATTGAATAAGGCGCGCGCTCATTGTTGTTGTTGTTTGTCGGCTTAGACTAACCCAACCCGAGCCGAGTCGAGCTGGTCGACCGACGACGACAAGCCCATCCGATTGCCGCCTGCCTCGATTGGCTAGCCAGCCTCGGGCTGACGAGCTCACGCACACACACACGCGCACACACACACACACAATGGCGAATCACGTCGGAGCGAAATCGATTTGCTGGCTCGTGCTCGCGCCGTCCGATCGGTCGGCCGTCAGGCCTGACAGGATAATCAGTTCTCATTTTTCTACCGGGATAACAAGGCGAGCTACGTGCCGACTCGCGACCATTCCCTGTGAGAGCTTCGAGAGTTAGAAGAGCCGAAATGACATTACGGGCCATGCTCGCTAGCCATTGCTGTTGTCATATGTTTTCGACCCGACGGGCCGCTCGAGCCTGTGCGGCGGCGGCGACGGCGTACAAAGTTCAAAATCCAGAGCCCCGCCGCACGCGGCTGTCGCTCGAGGCAGACAGCGCGCGCGCGCGGATGATTTGTGCGAGCGAGCACGCGCGCTCTCCTTGTGACGCAAATCTCTTCTACTAGCGAGCATCGAGCTGCCCGCTCGATACAACTCGATGGGCTTAACTTGGGCGCGGATCAACAAGATGCTTGCGCTGCGGTCAATCGGGCGCCGCGTCCGAGTCGCTTGGTTGTTGTGTCATGTTGTTCGCTCATGTTGGCGGGCGTCTGTAGCAAGGCAGACGAGTCGAAACTTATGCAAACTTATGCGTGTGGCTCGAGACGGGACGATGTTGCCCAAGAGAAAGAAGAGAGAGAGAGAGAGAGAGAAGCGAACTGGTACGAGTCTCTATGCCTCTGATTGTGCCCGGCCACTACTCGATAACTTCCGGCCCCGGAGAGTCAGCGAGCGAGTCAAGGCGAAAGAGTTCGCCAATAAAATTGAGCCGCCTCATTTGGCTTGCAGGCGGCCGGCCATTGTGCTCTCAGCGGCGGCTCTGGTGGTCTTGCAAATGCGTTCGCTCTCTCTCTCTCTCTCTCCCTAGCTGGCGGCCAGTGGGACTAGTTAGACTGGCCTATGCCGGTGCCGTTACTGGTCGTGCATTTGAATTACTTGCCCATTCACTCGAATTTCTAGGCGGGCGCGCATGTAACACGCCCGCTCGCGCACACAAAGGGGTCGGGCCAAAATCACGCGCGTCCTCTTGACCAAATTCTAATTTGATTAGGGGCGCGCAAGGAAGTGCGCGTGCGGCTGGGGGAAAGTGTGTGCGCGATTCGGGTCGATCCTTGCGCGAGCGCGCGCTGGCATGGCAAGCGAAAAAACATGAACTTAAGAAAGGAACATTCTCTCTCTCTCTCTCTATTTCTTCAACTTGCTTCACTCTCCTCGTTTACTGTTATGTAACATTCAAGTTAGCGCCCGAGTGAGAGTGCGAGTGAGAGTGCAAATGCGAACCGGAGACTTGTTAGCAAATCGCACAAAGGAAGAGCGGCACCGCCTGCGCTCGCTACTCTCTTCTTTTTCTGGCTAGCGGCGATTTTTTGCCTCGCTCGTTCGCCCGGTACTCAAGCAGACGAGTTCTCTCTAAATAAACTCCCCCTCTCCTCCTTTTGGGATCCCGGGACTCCAAGTAGTTCCGTCGATCTCGAAATTCCATGAGCTGCTGAGCCGAAAAGTGACCCACAGATGCGCCCACAGAGGCGCGCACCTCGGCAACGGGCCCCAAATCGGGGTCGACCAATTTAAAGTAAATTGTTTTCTTGTAAATTCCTCGCGCCCTGACTAGAACGCTTGTTGTTCAGCACAGGCGTACGTTCTAGAGCTTGTGATAATTTATCGAGCCGGAGGCACAACAAGTCGCGCCGCAGCTGTGGCCGCTAATGTGGCCACCTCGCGGCCAGCACAAGCTCGCAAGTCCAGCCGCCGACGCAAGCACGCGTGTTTGCATAACACAAAAGCCCATTTGCTCAGGTGGATTCGAGCTCAGATTCAACCGGCTTGATGTTTGGCCAGTCAAATGATGTGGCCCTCTGCCTCGGCTCAGCTCGGCTCGGCTCATCTCGTCTCGAGTGCTTAACCTAAATTGTGTGCGCCGCCGCCGCCGCCGCTTATCTCACTGATTTATCTCTCTGCTTGTGCCGCTCCGCTCGCGCCGTCAGCTGACAATCCTGAATGGCTGGCGCACAGCGAGAACACACTTTAGCACGCCACGCGAACTGAGCGAAGGTGAAGCGACAGCCACTCGACTCCATTCGACTCGTCTCGTTTCGTCTCACATGTGACAATGACAAAAGCCGTTCGGTGCGAGCGCGGGAAAAAGTCACACGCGCCGAGAGAGGGAGGAGATAAGCGACGGGCGGCTTTTTGCGCAGAGAATCGATCGATTGGGCGCTAGCGGGGAAACGCGCGGCGAATTTCGTGCGAGTGCCGTCAGTGCGACAATATCGCCCTGGAATCCATCATTTTATTCAAGGCAAACGACTCTACTGGTAGCAGTGCGCGCACACGTCTGACCGCTCGAAGTGGCCACTTTGGCGCGCGCTCGCTCGCTCGCTCGCTGATTTCTAATTGAAGCAAAGCCAGCGGGCCGAGTCGTGTGGAGTGCGCTAGCGAGAACCTCCACGCTCATCGTTCGGCCGATCAATCATTTGCGGCGCGAACGCGAGCGCGTAAACAACTAGCGCGCAACGTTTCCCCTCGGCCCCTGTTGACACTCTCGCGTGCCAGACAATGCGCGGCTCGCTCCAATGCGGGCTGGCTGGCTGGCTGGCTGGCCGGGGCACCGAACCCGATGTTAATGGGCCCACTTGTCTGGAAACTCGGTTCGCTTGAGAGAAATTTGAGCTTGACGGGCTCTTGACTGTTGTTGAGTCGGCAAACAAGTTGAAAATTTCACCCACACGCTGCGTTCGGGCGCAATGCGTCCCGACTAATTCGCGCCCGCCGGACCGATTGATTCATCACCGGCAGCGTTGAGACAACTCGTTCGCTACATTCACAAAAGTGCGGAGGCGTTGCGCCATTCTGGCGCACCGAGGGTCGACCGGAATCGAATCAAAAGTCGCATCAGCCAAGCGCGAGCGAATTTAGAGCCATTTAGAGCTGGGCAAGTTCGACAAATCGGATCTCTGACTCGGCCGCTCGCGGGACACATCACAACATCGCAAGCGCAAACTGCGCGACCATTGACCAAATCGGGCCGGCGGGCGAACGGGCAGGCAATTCATTTTATTTTGCCAGTTGCGGCCATTGGATTGGCCGGTCGCCTTTGTTGGCTCGCCGCCCAAGATGGCGCCCATTAATTCAATTGCCTCATCTCGCGCTCATCATCTCTCGTGTCAGAGGGCCGAGTTGAAAATTGTTGTGCTCAACGTTCGAGCGAACGGGCGCGATTCCAGGCGCCCAAGGTCTGCAACCGCTGCAAACAAGTCGCTGCCGCCGACGAGATGGCGAGCGAGCGAACAAGTTTCTAAACTAACAAGGGCGTGCGGAAACTGGAGCGATAATTCATTTTTCAAGCCCAATTTAAGAGAGATGTGCGCCGACTCTCGGGCGGCGGCTCCTCGTGTGCAAACCCTTTGGATGCGCACACGCGTGCCGTGTGATCGGGACACTGATTTGCGGTTTTGGGCTCGATTCTTGGGGCCAGTGTGAGGCCTCGGCGCGTCGATCGCAGTGGTGCACGGGCACGAAGTAGAGGCGATCTAACGAGCCCACACACGCAAATCCTACGCCTGTACACCGGGACAAGCCGAAAAGTTGAAGTCGCGAAAATCGCTATGTGCAGCATGCGCAAAGCGGAACTGCGCCTGCGCACAACAATCCAACTTTTACTTTCAATGTAACCAATCTCGGGACCAGCTCAGGTCCATCTTGTGCGTTTCGACTACGACCATGACGAGCGAGAGCGCGTGAGAGAGCGGGCAGAACAGATTTGGAGTTGCGGACTAGCGACAACAAGACGCGCGCTTGAAGTATATCAAAACCTCTCAGGCACGCGGGCAAACACAAGCAGGCGAACGAGTGCACTCGAGTGAGTTGTGACTTGACCTGCGAGTGGAGATTTTGAAGGGCGAGCACGAGCACGATCACGACCCGGACGAGAGAGTGGCTGAGTGTGTGAGATTTGGCGGTGTTAACTTGCGACCTGCAACATCAGATGAAGCGACGAAAGCGTAAGAAGCGAAGAAGATGGCCAATGGGCTCGTTGCGGCCAGAATCAAGAAGAAACGCGCAAGTTGAGAGAAGACAAATTGGGTTGCCAGGAGTAGGTCGCATGCCAATGAGGCGGCCGCCGCGGCTGGTTGACGCGATATTTGGCCGCAAGTGCGCAAAGCTGGCCGGTCCGAGCGAGACGAGCGGCGGGGTTCCAAGTGAACTGTTTAGTGAGAGAGAGGAAAAGTTTTCAGGCAACTCAAGTCGTCCGGTCCCTCGAGTGGTCGTGCATTTCGCGGGCCTGCGCGCGCCTAACAAGCAATTTATGTACTCGCTCTGGCTGCTGAGCTGTCTCGTTGCGGCAGCGAGCAGTTTGCCTTATTTGCAACAGCGCAGGCCAACGAGCGAGCAAATCTCCGCCCGCGCTGATGAGTTGCCAACCGCGACGACGACGACGACGCCGACTAGCAGACGAGCTGACGGCTTGAATTTTATAACAACAGAGAGCGCGAGAGCTGAAACGAGCGCAAGCCGGTTACACGACGACAAGAGGCAATCCGTCTTTGTGCCGCTGGCGCCAATCAGCGAGCGGCACAGAGGAACACGCGCCGCGGGAAACGCAGCGACGACGGCGCCGCGTGATCAAGATCTACGCGCGACGGGTAAGTTGCTCGATTAGAATCGAACACGCTCACTCTCTTAGCGCGCGAGACGGGCACGAGGAAGACAAACAAACACACGGTGAGAGTGGGCGTTTTCTGCTGACTGGCAAATACACAAACGGACGAGCAAAGTGAGCAGAGCCAGCAGGTGCTTGACGGGCAGCGAGTTTGGCCGCCCATCGTAACTGGCGCTCACTTTGGCCCTCCTCCTTCTCGTCGTCGTCGTCGTCGTCGTCGCCTAGTGATATTGCCACTCACGCTTTATGAGAGCGCCGCCGTCGGATTAGTGGCCGACCGGAAGTGCTGAAAAGAAACCTCGCACGACGTATTGCCTTGCCCCTTCACGAGGAACATTTGTGAAGAGCAAACACGCCGGCGTCGAGCAGACGCTGACAAGATAAGAACGAGCGCGGCCAGCGGAAGGCCATGCAGCTGCACAATTCCCTCGCGGTCGCCATAGAACCGCGCTGCGACTTGCGAGATGATCCATTTCTTCATCCTGAAAGTCGGCGCCGATTGTCATGTGTGCGCGTGCCGGCACGAGCTCGTCAACTCGTCTCGCGCGTCTCCATGCAAAGGCTCAACGCTCAAGGACGTGAACAGAATTTGGCGAGACGCCGCCTTTGTTTGTGTATGTGTGAGTGTGAGTGTGAGTGTGAGTGTGAGTGTGTCTGCGCCTGTGAAATCTTCTATGCGAACACAAGCCAAGACCTCCCCCCGGGCTGCTTGAGCCAAGTTTTTTGATGGACACGCGCAAACATCACCCGGTGGTCGTGGGTGCCATTTCCTGGTTGAAATCGGGGCCAGCACGGAGCCGGATCAAACAAAGCAAATCAAATCAAAATTCTCTACCCTATCCCCACTCGAGTTTGCTTGCGAACTTGAACTTTTTTGAGCGGGGTGGGGGGGGCGTGGCCGTCTAGAGGCGGGGGTGAAAGAATCTAGAGTAGCAAAAGTTGAAAGCATTTTTGTGAGCGAGCCGCCGAGCGAGAAGGGCGGGGCGGGGGCTAATATTTGAAACAAGAACGACACGACAAATCAGATTCGCCCCGCGTTCAAGCGCGCGACTGCACGCGCGAGCCCAAAAATTGTGCGTAAACTTTTTAAATTTATTCAACGCGCGCGCGCGCGCAGCTCCCTTGCAGAGACCAAGAGGCTAAAAAGGCCAGCGTCATTAACATATTTCGAGCGAACGCCCGCCCCTGACACGCCACTTGCTTTTAATAATAAAACTGTCCCACCTGTTCGCTTATCTCTTCATCGTTGTTACGGGTAAACTCGCCTGACAAATTGAATTTCTCACCCAAAAACACACACTCACGCACAATGCTCGTGCTGATTGAATAGATCCGCTCAACATGACCAGCTTGCCGGCGGGCAGCCGCTTGGTGCTCGCCCGCGAGGGTCAGCAGATTGAACTTGCTTGTGATGCGCGCGAGTTCGATGACAACACCAGCGAGCTTTCCACTGGAAACGAGCGCGAATTCATTTTCGTGGGCGCCAACAAGACCATCCAAAAGCTAAATTCGACGGACAATGCGGATGACCGACAACAACCAGCGGCACGACCGAGGGCCACTCAGCACGACGACAGCGACTATCTCGACGCTGACCAACTGACCGATCGGCTAGTTTCGCTCGTTTTCTGGTACAGGAACGACGATCCGGCGCCCATTTATACGCTGGACGCGCGCTCGAGTGCCGGCAAGCTCGGCCTTATCGCGGATTCTTCAAGCACGCACACAAGTAACGTGCAACGACTCGTAGATCTCAACAAGCAGCTCCTGGGGGCTGCCAAGCACTATGAGCGCAATCGTACAGGCGCCGACGAATTGTACGATTTGAGGTCCAGGATAAAAATTAATGATTGGCCTGTGATAAAACTAGAGCTCAATGGCCTGCGCGGACACCATTCGGGCGATTACAAGTGCCGAGTGGACTTTCGCCGTGCTCGCACGATCCGTCGAATTGTACGATTGTTTGTTGAAGGTATGTACGATTGAGATTCTTCATCTTACATGGGTGCCGATAAAAAACACTTGGAGTAACGAATTCTAGAATTGAATGTTTATCAACCCCCAATACAGTGCCCTTACACAATCTAAGCCTGACGGTCAGTGATGACAATTACACTTCAACTATGAATGACAATAGTGGTGATATTATTAGTCTAGTGGAGACGAGCAATAGGGATGCTGAACCAATACAAGATCAAAATCAGGCACAAATTGTGCGCGCCAACCAGGATCAGCGCGTCACGTTTGAGTGTCGCGCCAACGAGGGTGAGTTGTTGAGCGAACAAAAAGCGAGCGCAAACTTGATAATTACGCGCATCTGCGTGTGCCATCAGAAAACTAACCACAACAACCGTTTGCGCGAAGGTGCACGACCCGAGCCAATTCTCAGCTGGCTCGTTAGTTGGCCATCGTCCAACGCGATGTCAACCGAGGAGCGGGAGGAGTTTTTCGCCTCGCCGGAGTCGCAAGCTCGGCTGGCGCGTCTCTTGAATGGCTCGATCGAGGTTGGACGGGACGGCGATGGCCATGCACGCCGACTGGCATCCAAACGGGAATCGTCCAAACTCGTCGCGTTGGTTAACGGCAGCAAATTGATCCTCAATCGAGTGGGACGTTCGATGCACGGGCTGCGCGTCGGTTGCCGTGCGCGCCAGGCGAGACTCGCGCTCGACGAGACCGCAGACCAACGACAATTGCGGCCGCAGCCCGCTAATCACGCCCACCCGGTTTCCCAGGGGGCCAATTCGGCGGCCCCGGTGCTCGAGTCGACCAGATGGCTCGAGCTTGAGCTTAGCTGTAAGTGTGTCTATGAGCCGCTCGGTGGCTCGGGCGCCAAACGAGTTGGTCGCGCGCGGCCAACACGCGCCCGCGAGCCACAATCAATCAAAGCGGCCGATCAACAAACTGCTAACACACGAGCACGTGCTTCTTCCTCCCGCCCCCGGCAACAATCAATCGTGCGATCGCCCTGACAACAAACGATGATGCCGCCGCCGCCGCCGCTGCTGCTTGTCTAATCAATTGATGCGCACAAACTGGCGCGCGTTGGCCAAATGTGACCGCGAAATGCTTCCAAACAACTATATTGGCATCCTATCGCGCTTTGTGCTGTTTTCTGTGCGCGCAAACTGTTTTTATATAACAAACACAAACACAAACACTAACACCGACACGGCACGGCACACACAGTGAAACCAGAAAGTGTCGGAATATCGCGCCTCGAACAACAGACGCCATCGCAACCGTCGCCACGTAACAAGGAGACTGGGCCGGAAGTGAGAGCTGGCATTGAGCCGGCGCCACGCGAGCAAGTTCAAAAAGTGAGCCTTGATGAGCGCGAGCCAATTACCCTCGTGTGTAGCGCGCGCGGTGCACGGCCGCCCGCTCGCCTCAGCTGGTCTTGGCTTGGCGGCGGCGGGGAACATGGCGAGCCAATTGGTCCACTAGCAACCAAAGCCAGCGAAACCTTTGGAGGTGACGGCGGCGGCGGCGGTCCAAAGATAATTGATAAGACTAACGGCGACGAGGGTGAGAGCACAAGCCAACTCGAGTTTCCGCACGGACTCGCCAGGCAGTGGCACGGGCGCAAGTTGCTGTGCACTGCCACAAACGAGGCCACCAAGGCGAGCGACGCCGGCCTTGGTGCGCCCCCCGCGTCGGCCCACTTGGAACTGGACATCAGATGTGAGTGCTCGACTGCCTGACTTTTGGCTGGCAACCCACTTTTTCCTTATTCTCTCATTCTTCAACCAACTCAATGAGATTTTCATTGAGTGGGCGCACGCGTTCTCTCATTTGCGCACGCGAGCGCGCGCTCGAGTCAACAAAAAGTGGGCTCGCAGATAATTAGAAGAAGAAAAAGAGAAGAGAGAGAGAGAGAGAGAGAGAGAGAGAAAAACTTGGACGTTAATTCTGGCACGCACTAACACGCCCCCACTTGTCCATTAAAACAAATTGATATGTCTCTCTTGGTGGTCGCCGTGTGGTGTTGCCGGCACACTGACACGCGCGCATGCATTGGAATCTGATTGTCGTCGTCCTCGTGGTTTGGTTCGCACACACACACACACACACGCAGACAAGCCAAGTGTTCAGCTGATTGAGCGAACGAAAGACAAGAGCAGGGCGGGCAAGCAGCAGCGGCGCTTCGAATGCCGCCATCAAGTAAGTTCCCGCCCGCTGCGGCTCGAGATGAGACTATTGCGCGCGCGCGCGTCAAGATAAGATCTGTTCGCTACCCCCTCTCTTCCGTCCATCCTGACCAACAACCGCCTTTTTTCATACTCCAAAATCTTGCGCGTGCACAAAACGGCAAACAAAAACAAAAACAACAACAACAACAACAACAACAACCGTTGCATTCTGCGCACGAAATCTAGGCGAACCCGCCAATCAATCAACTCGTTTGGCTTGTCAACGGGCGCCCGCTCGTTCCAGCGAGCCAGCTAATTAATAAGACGACGAACGGCGACGGTCGCGGATCTGATCAGGCGGAAATCACACAAGTCGCCCGGGCAGCGGCCAAGAGCGGCGCCGTTCGTAGGCACAACAAGCTATTTCGATTCGATTCGGCGACTTGGGTCAGCGAGACGACGGGCGACGATGACGAACGGGCGCCAGACGCGGAGTACGCCCGCGAACGGGCGCAAAAGATGGCCTCGTTGAGCGGCGTCGACTCGGGCATTGACTCGGCGAGCGAGTTTGTTACGATTGATGAGCTGGGCGAGGAGGAGCACGAGCACGAGCACGAGCACGTTGAGCCGATGGCCGAGCTGAAATGTGTGGTTGCAAACGCAATAGGCGAGCAAGCGAGCGAGCCTCTCGTGTGGGCCGCGAGCGAGCGTATAGAAGAGCTGGTTAAATGCCGATTGGACGAGCGGCTGGCGGCGCTGAAAAAGGGCCGACCAGATTGGGACTCGTCGGCGCACGACTCGCTGCTGGGTCAAATCGAGGCGCATAAGCTCGTGCTGGGCGGCTGGCCGAGCCAGGACAAGTTCAGTTGCGAGCTCGACTCGGCGGCGGGCCTGAATGCGACTCGCTACGTGTGGTCGTTTGTGCCCTTCGAGCAGGTGCCCGAGCACGCGAGCCACTGGGCCAAATGGCCACTCGGACTTGCCGAGCGCGAGCTGTTATCCCACTCGAGCGAGCTGACCGCGGCCGCCGAGAGGCTGCAAATAGCCGATCGCAACTCTGTTCGTGGCGTGCTATTGTGCAAAGTCCAGCTCGCGGGCGGCCAAGAGTGGTGGCCGCGCTCAAAGCCTTGCCTAACGCTTGTCTCCGCAAACGCCCAAGATCATGGGGACGTCTCGAAGTCGACAGTCGAGCGAGCGACATCTTTGCTAGCGCCGAGCGCCGAAAATTGTCGCATCGAGCCCATACTGATACCGGCTCGCGCCAGGAGCAAGAGCATCGATCGGCTTGCTATCAGCGTGGATTGTAGCGCGGCGCCCGGCAAAGAGGCGCTCATTTTCGAATTGGGCGTTGCGCGACGGCAAACGGCGACAAGTCGGAATGTTAGGCCGAGTCAGACAGGAGATGCGATCTCGCAACTACAAGAACAACTGCCCGGCCAACTCGACGACTTGATGCTGCTCGACGAGCGCAGCAACGCCCCCGAGAATAAAACCAGCCGACATCAGCAGCAAAAGCAACAGCAACAGCAACAGCAACAGCAGCGGCGAGCTAAGAGGTTGCTATTCACCGAGCACGCGGTAGACACAACGAGCGGTGGCTACCGGCGTCTTGCGCTCACCGACTTGATCACGAGCCAAGATTCTGTGCCGTCGCCGGGACGAGAGGACGAACCAGTGAAGTGGAAAGAGAGCGAGCGCAAACTAGGCGATCCATTGCGGGCTAACAAGTTTGAGGGAGGCGCGCAAGAGAGCGAAAGTGCGCGCAAACTTCATCAAGCCGGTGGCGACAGCGCCAGTGAACCTCATGCAGCGAATGGAATGAACAGTGGAATCAACACTAGTAGTTTAAATGAGCAGGTTGCGCTGCTAAACGAGCTTGTGTTTACACTGCGCGCAAGTGACTTGATGCGTGTGAGCGAGCCGCGCGCCATCTACGGGTCGGAGTTGCGACTAGCAAAACATACGTCCGCTTCTGGTGGTGTGCCGGCGCCGACCGGCGCGCGCCGCACCAAATCGAGCCAGCGAGAGTCGGACGAGAACACGAGCGGTCCAGCGGCTCCGTTGTCGCGCTCGGTGGAGCTGCTACAGCTGCTCGCGGGCGATCAGCCGACCGTGCAAGATCTAGAGGGGCGTGGCTGGAGGGAAAATGCGACCCGAATGGCCAGGCCGACACACTTGGACCTGATGGAGTGGGGCCGCCAGCATGAGGTGGGCATCACCATGGCCGCCATCGGCGCGACAATCCTTCTCTCGGCCCTGACGCTCACCCTTATTGTGCTCGTCTTGCAACGCAATCGGCGCAAGACGTCGTCTAGTCCAGTAGACGACGCCTCGACCGTAAGTAAGAATAGGTCGCCCACAGGACATCAGCAGCATCAACCCGAGTTGGTGCTCACGCGAAGTGGCTCGCGGGTGTCGCTCGCCAGTCGCTCGCATCAGGTAGCACCCGAAAGTCCGGCCTCGAGCGATTGCCAAAACTTGCGCAAAACAAACGACTCGCTTCACCTGGGCAAAGCGGATCAGTATCGGACTGATCACGTGAACGGATCGTATCGTCTTGCCGGCAGCGATTTGCGACTTGACGAGTATGCGGTCTCGCTCGCGGGCTCGCAGGTCGACTTTCTTGCGCCGCCCGCGCACCAATTGAGACAGCAAAGCCAGAGGCTCGCCGGCCGCCAGCTGAGCAGCGCCTCGTCTAGCTCGTGCACCACTAGCTACACGCTGACCAATTCGGCTAGGCGGCCGCCCCGGCAGGTGCGCCTGAACTTGTCGCCCCTATCAATGGGCGTCAACCTGGACGACACACAAGAGCACACTAGCGATTATAATCGCTACTTGAACTCTCTACCTCGCGGCCAATTGGATCGCAACACTCAAAACTTGCTCGCTCTGCCCGCCGATCTACAAGTGGCGCACGCGCCAATTTGCGGTCAACACCAGCACGAGCAGATCTTCGAGCATCACCACCAGATGGCGACCACCGATTGCTCGTTCGAGCAGAGTCCCGGCAGTTTAATGTCGCTCAGCGAGCATGCCACAGGCAGTCTCTCAGGCGGCGGCGGCGGCGCTGAGAGACCACCAACATCATCAAACTTGCCACCACCACCCCTGATGCTCGCGCCCGTCAATCACTCATTGAGCGTATTCGACATTGAAGCCGAAGAGAACGCATGACAACTGTCAAAAATCGTGCAAAAATCGACTCGACCGAGCTAATCTAGTTTAATGAGGAACGCGGGAAAATGGCAATATAAAACATGGTGATATAACAAATCTGCGACGAGACTTCTTCTTCTTTCTTCTTCTAATCCGGACGAGCCTTGGCCTTCGTCCATATCGCGCGCATCATCATGAGGCTATTGTGCCTTGTTGTGTGGTTGCTTCTTTGCGTGCCCGTTGTTTTTGTGAGTCTTGGGGCGCCTCTTTTATGTTTGGGTGTTTAAGTGTGGGTTCGTACTCGCGCCTCTCACTGGGCCTTGACTTTGGTGCCGCTCGTCGCCTTGATTCTCTCTTTATTTGTGTCCGCAAATGTTGAAGTTTCTGTTGTTTTTGTAGTTTTCGTCGTCGTCGTCGTCGGCGTTGTCATGGTCGTCGTCGTAATCGTCTTTTGCTGGCGCGTGTATGTCTTCTTGTAGAATGAGTAAAACAGGCCGAGAAATATGAGGGCCGAGATGAGCGAGCCCATGAGGGCTGTCAACTGCGACTTGCCACAGTAGTGGTCAAAGTAGAAGTAGCCAAAAATGTTGTAGACGAGCACCGAGACGAACTGGAGCATTTGCAGTGCGGTCAGGTACTTTTTCCACCACAAATGGGGTCGCATTGCTGGGAACGTGGCGAGCATATAATAGGTGTACATGACAACATGTATGGCCGAGTTGACGAACGGGAAAGACATTGCGTTTGGCGAGACGGGCACAAAGCGCGAGGCGACATAGGCAACTAGTGGCACATAGGAATGATGGAAGACGTGCAAGAAGGAGATGTGCGCGTGCTTTTTGCGCAACACAAACCAAATTGTGTCGAGGAAATCGGCCAGACGCGACAATAGAAACAGCTCTGTCACATGGGCAATCTCGTCGATGCGCGCAAAGTCCAATTCGACGCCTTTGCAATTAAAAAAGCTTCGCCCATTGTCGGTCAAGCGGAGGCCCCGCTCTATGAGGTAACAGTTGAATAAAATCATGGCCACATTGTAGAAGCGAATGAAGTTTTTGATCTCGAGGGCCTTGCGATTTTCCATAAATTTTGGGCCCAAATAGAGGACAATAGCCAAATAGGCGGCCACCAGGGCGAGCACGTTCATGATACCATTTGAGAGCATCCACAAATTGCGGTCGCGTTGATCACAGAAATAGCCATACTGAAGTTCGAATGGCCAGCCGAGCGGGTTGCCCAGCCCGTCCGTCGTCTGTCCGGACAATGTGGTGGCATTGAATACGCAGTACATTTTGCTCTAGTTTGTAAGTGCTTGTGTGTCTTGTCTTTTTGGTTTCCTTGTTCTAGTTGGTTGTCTGAATATTGCTCTCTATTGACGTAACCGTGACAGGGCTTGTTGACAGTGTTACGACTCTACCCAACTTTAAACTAGTCAACTCAACTCAACTCAACTCTACTCTACTTTACTCTACTCTACTTTGGGCCTCTATATGCCTCTATCTCTCGCAGGTTGGGATATAATATAATCTAAGCTGCGAGGTTCATACTGACGTCTATGGTTGACGAGGGCTAGCGAAACGAAACGAGCCGAATCGTCGCTCATGGGGAGGGGGGGAGAGGGAGGGGTACACACACACACACACACACACACGCATAGAATGACTAAATGCAAATCTTATCAGATTCTTTCTCGTAGAGGGCACAAGGTAAACTAGCCCGCCGCGAGCGCCGCCGGGGCGAATAATCTTTCGCGACTTGAAACTTTCTTCAGCACCGGCGGCGAGCACATCCTCGCACAAGGACGCCTCGCGGCGCGCACGAGAACGCCTGGCCACTCTGTGCGTGACACTCGGCTGTGCCAAAGGCGAGCGAGCGCGCGCGCCGGCATTACCACACATTGGCAACATCGAAGCGATGGTTTCGCTTACTCGAAGGCGGTTTGCTTGCAATCAGCGAGCGAGCGAGCGAGCAAACGCACTCTTACCATAAGCTACTAGTTGCTCCTTTTTTGGCTTACGCCCCGGAACCGCACACATGCCTACTAGTACACACACACACACACACACACACACACACACACACACACACACACACACACACACACACACACCAACTGTGCGCGGCGAGTTTAGGGGAAACTGATTGGCAGCGCTAGCTGTGTGGCAGCTACTCTCGGTTTTCAGTGTCGCGTGGCTCGCGCGAACGAAGACGACGATGACGCCAAGAAAGAAAGTGAGAGACACTTGCAGGCGACAGAAAGAAGACGAAGGCGGCTCGAGGTCGAGGAGGTTTATTGAAAAAAAGGAACGAAAAATTTCTGTTATCACTCACCGCTCGCTTTGGTAAGACACTCCAGCCAGTTAGTAGTCAGGCAAGAGTTTCGTCACTGGAAGGAGGAGGAGGAGGAGAAAGGAACGACGCGAGGCGAGGCGAGTCGAGGAATCGACAGTGTCACGCGTGTCGCAGCGCCTTTACCGATTCGCGCGGCGCGCACAATTTGTTTTTTGTGTGTGTGTGTGTGTGCCATCAAATGGTTGCCGGGCGATGGGAGTTTGTTGGCCCCGTGAAGTGCAGGTCCGTGCGCCCGTGTTAAAATCAGCTGCTCGCGAACTAGATGAACGCGAACAGAGCGAAAGACGAACGATTTTCAGTTCCTCTCACTGTTTACGTTCTCCACGTTATTGAGCCCGTCCAAACTGTCGCCTTGACTAACAAACAACTTCGAGTTAACTTCAAGCTCAGAGGAAGCTAACCGAATATCATGGTGGGCACGAGGATCAAACTCAACACCAGACCGACGCCCTTTAACAGATTCCTGTGGCGATCTGCGAACGCTGCGATGCGGCCCAACGTCGCCGTCTGGTCTCTATCTTGAATTTGATTCTTGCTCACGTGAAATGTATTCTTTAAGAAAAAGCGCAAATTCTGATACCGGGCGCGTACCTGCGACGTCTTGCGCCCAATGACTCGCTTGAGATCCTTACGGAAGGCGTCGACTTCGCGTTGACACTTGGCGGGCTCGGTGAGCCACAAGCGCGGCGTGAATGCCACTGGCACGTGCGTCATGTGCGTCGCGCGCGGATCGTACAGAGGCCTCAGCTCGCCGCTACCGCCCGTGTCCGAGCGAGCCTCTGCGGCAACTTTAGCCTCGAGCGCGTCCGCCTCGGCACGGGATAAAATTTTTATCTGCGGGTGCGAGGCCGAGCCGGCGGCCTGGCGCTCGATGCCGCCGACAGAGCTCATGGCGGCCAGGTGCGAGTTGCCTTGGATGAGGCCGACCAATGCGTTCATGGCGGTGGAATCGTGCAGCACTTCAACGTCTTTCAGCACCTCGCACGTTTGTATGATGTCGAGCCACTTGTGGAGTCGCTCGTTGTCTTGCAGCTCTTTGTCCTCCAGACGCGTGTGCGTGTGATCGATGTAACCGAGATTGTTTAGTCTAATGACGGGCAAAAAGAGCTCCTGGTAGACAGGCATGAAGCGCTTCAGACAAGCCTCTTTGATTCTCCTTAGACGATCGTCAAATTTTACTTGAACGTACAACTTTGTACCATCGTCAATAGCGAGTCCATTCGCGTCTGGCGCCGCTGCGGCCTTTTGGTCGCCGTGCGGCCCGTGCGCAGCCGCTTGCAGCAAATCCACCATCTCCAACTGATTTATGTCATCCTCTTTCGTGCGCCCGTAACTGCTCAAGCCCATCTTTGTGAACTCGTACAAGAATCCCAGCCGACTGCTCTCCCTGTTGTACTGCTGTACGACAGCCATATCCTCATCATCAACGAGTTGCTTATCATCGAGCACCTCAGATTTCATGCGCGCAACCAACTGTTGCTTGCACGCGGCGTTGACTTGCTTGACGTAAGTGATAAAAAAACGCGCCAAAGCTGGCGGAATGGGCTTGAGTTCGTGTTTGCCGGGCGCACTCTTGAGCGCTTTAAGTTGTTCGCGCGACAACTCGGGCACGTAATAGTGCATGAACTTTAGATGGAACGCACGAATACGCTCGTAGGCTTGCTTGGAGCAAATGTCGTCCAGGACAAGTTGCTCATCAAGTACTTCCTTGAGCGCCAAGAACGCGTCGCGGAATTCCTCCGGACACGCGCCGCCTAGCCGGTCAGTCTCGTACTGAGCGACTAATGAGCGAACTTGCCCGGGACTGGAGAATATAGGCAACTCGTTTGGTTTGTTGGTTGAGGTCGAGCATGCGCGCCCCAAGTCGGGCAGGCTACCCTCTGCTTGAGTTTGCGAAATGTTCGGGGCAACAACGAGGAGGCAGCAAATAAACGCGGTAACTAGCCGACAGGTGGCGGCCATTAATTTGATCTCCTCAATCATCTTTGCCTTCTTCCTATCTGATTGCCCGCTAAACAATATTTCAATTAGATTTATTGATGTGGTGCACAAATTTTCTTTATGCAAACACTCACTTCAACTCGCCGGCTCGCGTGCCAACAGTCTAACCGAGCTCAGAAGAAGTCTCCAACGTCAAAAATAGGCAAGCTCAAATTTTTGAGTTTCTGACGCGCGACGAGTGGATGCGTGATGAAAGGGGCGAACAAGCGTGATGGTGCTAGGCGTGTTTCTATTTTTACAGGAGGACCAAATCTCGCAGCGTCAGTGTGGCAATTCCGCATGCGTAGCTTTTTTTTATCGCGCAATGGTTCGCGATACGCCACTTTCCCGTTGCGCTCGGGCACAGGCGCGCTGGGCGTGCCCTCGCCATACCTAGAGAACCCGCGAGGCTCGGTGAGCTCAAGAGGAGTGCTCCCCAACTTGTCGCTCGGGATTCTGACCAAACCTAGCTTATTTGAAAGCCCATTTCGAGCTGAGAAGAATGGTGCAAAACATTTCGGCATGTGAGCACCCTGGGGTGCCCGAGAGGCAGAGTTTTGAAAAAACTTCTGGGGTTTCAGCAGAAAAACAGGGTCATTTACTCGAAATTCCGGGGATTTTAATGAATCCTGGTGTTTTTTTCATAAACCTTGCCAAACTCCTGGGCGCTCCAGGTTGCTCGTAGGCCGATAATTTCTGCACCATTCTTTTCAGCTCGGAATGGGCTTCCAAATAAGCTAGGTTTGGTCAGAGATTCCGAGTGACAAGTCGGGGAGCATTCCTCGTGAGCTCAACATCGGAAGAATTTACACACTTCCGCGCATTTCATATCTTGCTTTTATTTGCCTCCCCCATCTGAACTTGAGCCTCTTCATCATGGTTCTCGCTATAGAGATGCACACTTATGCGCGGATATTTATTGTGCATGCGCAGCAAGTCAATCACGATCAAGAGCTGGCTTTCGAGATGGGCAATAACATATGCATCACTCCGGCAAGGCTTTTTCGATTTTCGACCCGAATAGTGAGCATATCACGGAGAGTCTTGTCTTGTCTTGTGAATATGAATACTCGTGATTCAAAATATGTAATAACCTAAACAACTCTTTAATCATATGTCAAAGTTCCATCGTTCCTCGAGCTCTTTTTGTCGTTTTGCTTGTATTGTAGCGAGAGTGACATCAAGCATTTTTGGAGGGTAAATCTTTCGACCACACCAACCATCCTTTCTGTGCCATTGGCCTGATCTGGGCCTCTTTCCGATCCACCGCTTACGTTGCGGGCAGTGTAAGGACACAAAGGCATTATCTGGATTGGACATTTGGCCTACGACGGCCATACACTCTCGGTCGAGTTTGAGTGTATCGCCATGAGGCAGCTTCACAGTAACACCATCCTGAGCTCGTTTGACTATTTCATACTGTGAGCCTGCTACAATACCGAACTTGGCACCTTCGCCTGGATTCGCCTCGATGCAGTGGACTAATGTGCCCACGGGCAGAGCACCAATCGGATGAGCGTCACCAATCTTCGCCCTGACAGGATTCCTTGGCACTTCCGAGTAGGTTCTGATTATATCACCAACTTTCAAATCATGAGTAGCAAAGATCCATCGCATATGGTCGGGGCCGGCAACTAGCGCCAAGCGAGGTGTATTTAACGGATCATATCTAATTAGCATGATTCTCTCCTCCTTTACGCTACCGTCTGGATTTGGTGTTCGAAACATATCAATCCATCGGAACTTTTTTGGGTTGCCTCCTCCTACCGTATGAACAACCACACGTCCCGAGTCGAGATCTCTGCCGCCCATCTTATAAATGGGCAAAGGTCGGGTCGTGTATTGGCCATCCTCTGGCAGATAGGGTACCCAATTGTATTTGTTTTGCTCGGGGTAGGGTCTACCAAGCTTTGCCAGGGTCGGCCGAGGCCAACCGAGGATAGGTCGCACATTCGTCCATAGTCTATTTCTAACTTGCTGATAGTTGAGCAAACTGGATGTGACCAGCTTCTCGAAAACCATGGCTGCCCCGGCTAATATGTGAGGGTGGCTTAATCACGTCCTATGAAGGTGACAAGTTGCTCACCTGTTTAATATATATGAGAGATTCATGTTTGATTGTGTGATCATTTTAAGAATATGCGGATTGTTTTTGCCAGAAAACTGTCGGTAGTAGCTAGAAGCGAGCGTGATTACATGTGGCCGCGATTTGCACACGCCGCGGGTCAGCCAAAAATAAAGCCGAACCTGCATAGCAATTCTCGATACGATGACATCTTCTAATGGGCGATGCTGCAACCAAGTCTCCAACAAGCGACATTCCACTATCCAAGACAAGCCTCATTATTTTCACCAGGTAGCTCCAGACATATCGACAATAATAAATTTCCTCTTGGGAGATAAGATTATTTATTGAAACAACAACCTCTAGGATATACAAGAAAAGATAAACACACTCACAAACCCGGCAAAATGCACACCTTTTTGTCCAGATTGAACGCTCTATTGGCATTCAGTCTATCTATAGTTGCCCTTTTAACTCTTGGATTTGCCTTATCAACTACATACAAATCTTACGACAAGTTGGCTAAAATAGATCTTAGAACTGTCAAGGCGTTGGTGAGACGCATGCCAGATTACAATATGCCGAATGCTATCGAAAATGATCTCGGCCTGTTGCAATTCAATCTCGACGCCGAACTCGAAGATTGCTTCGATTGGAACGTTAAACAATTATTTATTTATCTGACAGCTAATTATAAAACCCCATCAAATGTTTTAAATCAAGTTGTACTATGGGATTATGTGTTGAATCGGGGAGAAAAGAGCCAATTGAGATTGAAGAATCAGCATCCCGAATATTACATGTGGGACGATGGTTTTGGTCTAAAAGGCAACAATAATGTCACTTTGACATTGAGCATGAACATAATACCCAATGCGGGCTTCCTTCAAACAGCTATCTCACCAATTACACATACATTCTCCTTCCCGGACACATATGTAAAATAGTAGTAGTGGCGCACTGCTAATGTGTGTGGCGGCGATATTTAGTAATTTATGGTAGTAAAGATCATTATTTCACATCATCATCATGGTAATCTCATTTATCCACAACTCCTTGTTAATCTTTTTAATTGTTGCATGCACCCGAACAAGATCTCTTCTTATTCTGGCCATCTAAATTAGATCCTGAGGCAAAGCTGCTTGCTGTTGGTCTCACTGTCTGGTGGGCAGATAGACTAGAACCACTGCTAGTTTGGTTACCGCTATCATTGGCACGAACTTGCCTGGATTTTGATACGATACGGTAAATTTCTGTCAATATTTGTTGGAAAGCCGTCTCTACATTTGTTGAATCCAAGGCAGATGCCTCAATAAATGATAGGTTGTTCTTCTCTGCAAAAGCTCTAGCTTCCTCGACGGGGACCGCTCTCAGGTGGCGCAAATCTGACTTGTTACCAACAAGCATTATAACAATATTTTGGTCGGCATGATCTCTCAGCTCCTTGAGCCATCTTTCAACGTTCTCATACGTCACATGTTTAGCAATGTCATAGACAAGAAGGGCACCAACTGCGCCCCGGTAGTAAGCAGATGTAATGGCTCGGTATCTCTCTTGGCCAGCGGTGTCCCAAACTTGTGCCTTAATAACTTTACCATCCACTTGTATACTTTTGGTTGCAAACTCTACACCAATAGTGGATTTACTTTCAAGACTAAACTCATTCCTAGTGAATCTAGATAATAGATTTGACTTTCCGACTCCAGAGTCTCCAATGAGCACTATCTTGAACAAATAATCGTATTCATCGTCCTTGTAGGCCACCATTTTTAATATGTGTTTATGTGTGCTAGTTAGTGTATAGATACGCCTGAGTGATAGATTTAATTATTTACCCTCTATGTGGAAATAGATTGTGCTGTAAGTTAATGTGTCTAAGCCGAGCATCAAATTTGGGCGTATGAACGCCTTCTGGATTCTCAAATGGTGGAATAATTCAGCAATTTTGTTGTCACGAATCGAATGTTTGCCCGCCCCTTCTCATTGTTCGCGGATTCATTGTAGATAAACACGCGAAACCCGAAGCCGCGCCTATCTTGAGGATTCGGAAACTTAAGTCCGCCGCGCTGGGCGAACGCCGAAAAAATTCAGTGAAATGTGCACAGATCCTTGTTAGTTTTAGGGTGATATCTCAAATTTCACTTGTCAATTTGCTGTATTTTAGGCAGTATTCCCGTATATATTCTTTATTCTCTAAATGATCAGTGCAAATTATCCAAATTAGTTATCATTTTTATGAGATATTACCAGATTTACTTACAGCCAACTGATTGGAGATTGAGCGCCTTGTTTTCGCCAACAGACACTCATTCGCAAGGTCGGCTGGTGGGCGGGATTCGCGCAGAGAACCTGCGGCGGCGGCAACACGACCGACTGAGGCATTTGGCTGCACACAGACTGATTCCCACCGCGCTATGGCGCGCCGGTCACCGATAACGGATTCACATTACACCGTCGCCACATGAACATTATTATTTAACAGCGGAATAGCTTACAATTCACAAGAGGGAGTTCGCTCTTGGTTCGTCCATCAAAGATTATTGTCCCGGTGATCGAAGCCAGTGCCCGTATTTACAAAGTTGTACTTCCGCCCTCTCTCAGGCGCGCTAAGCAAATCTTGGCGTCGCTCGGCCACTTTCATTCTCGGAAGTCCAGCTCTCTCTCTCCCCCCCCCCCCTAACAACATCAATGACATGACGCCTTATAAAACCATCTCTCGCTTGTTAGTTTGTGTTCAAGCTATACGTAAAGCGCATAAGTTGCAAGAGAACAATTGGCGTGCGGTTTCGCTCGCAAGCAGAGTCTCGGTTTTTTTTCTCATGTGGTGATGCCAGTCCATTGTGTGTGCACTTTGTATGTTTGAGGGCGAGTGTAACTGTCGGTCGCTTTGATTGTGAGTTGTCAGGTGGTGTGATGCTGGTTGGTAGGGTGGACAACCGCAAAACGGCACCTCTCGCGCGCACTTGCGGCTTATTATGGTGATGCATGCAATCAGCCAGCTAGAGCCATGGCTAGAGATCTGGCGGCGACAACTCGCGCGCGTGTGACGCACTGCCCGCATCAAGTTGTAAATTCAAACGCCAATTGAGACGGTCCTCCTCCGCCGTCAGCTCTCTAGTAACGGCACCTCGTCGTTGTTTACCAAACGGCGGGTTGATCGCTCGCAAGAGACTGTACACAGGAGCCAGGCCCACACTTGTGCGCACACAATTCCATAGCGCTCGGCGCGAATAACACAATTGAGAAGAGAGAAAGTTTCCAAGAATCGCTAATTGCTCAGCCAGGCGCGCGAGCTTGTGATTTGATTTGCCAAGCTCGCCGTTTCTCTCGTCGACATCGTCGTCTCTTGATGCTAACTAGCGCTCAGATCCGCTGCCAGTCGTCAATCCTGACTGATAATTATATCTATTGTTTTGCGTGTTTTGCTCAAGCTTGCGCATCGACAAGTGAGCGAGAGAGTCTAAGAGGTGAATAAGCGAATGAATGAGCAACTGGCGAGTTTTTCAATAGAGGACTTCCAACGTGAGGGATGCAGTGTGCACAGGGTGGTTACGCGGACTACAACGGCGACGAAGTGACGAATCAGCAAGCACCACCACCACAGCCACCGCTAGCGAGCGGAAGAACACGCACTTGTCCACCGAACAACATCCAAATTGAACGATCACGAGTGCGCGTATGATGAAAAGAGCCAACGCGAGACAGCGAGTCAGCTAGCCTGACGTGCACGCGAGCGCAAACAAACACTAATACGGCGGCGCTTGCTGCCGCCGCTAATGAGTCAAAGTTTGTTATCGGTTGCTTGCAGGTTGAGAGGATTTAAACGCTAGCACGCCGGCGAGTGTCTTGTCTCAGTCCCACCCCCTCATAATTTGCGCGCGCGCGCCTGATGAAATGTATCGACTGATTAATTCAGCGCTTCTATTTCTCGTTGGTCCTCCTCATTCAATCTGGGCGGACCGGCATCTCGTTTGGTTGAGTTGAGTAGAGTCAAGTTTGATTGAGTTGAGCTACAAGTGACTGAGCTTGGCGAGCACATTCGTTTAATTCAAGCTCGTCGATCGAGTTTGACACTTGAGAAATCTCAAAAAGCAGAGCGCGCGTGAGCGAGAGAGAGAGAGAGAGAGAGAGAGAGAGAAAAAAAGAGTTGAAAAACAAAAGAGTAGTACAACAAATCGTGAACAACTTGACCAAAAATAGCCAAGTATTGTGTATTGAGCGCGGGCCGCTTCGCCATAGACTAACAAATTCTAGGCAATCACACAGAGTGTTGCTAAGAATTCAAAACTTTCAAAGCCACCTGAACGGGCTAAATCTCAAGATGGGCCCCGGGAGTCGCACGGCCGACCAGCTTTTGTTTGGCGGCGCAGAATCAGTTCTTGGCCCACCGCAGGCTAGTCTCACCTCTCCAATGGACACCGGCAGCAATCAAGAGCGGCAATTATTCAATAGCCAGCATGACAACCAAAGCAGTTTAGCAAGTTTAATCGACAACAACAACAGCAGCAGCAGCAGCAGTAGTAGTGTCGTGTTCGCGTATGTCACAGAACTCTTTCAGTCATCCTTGGGCGCCCGCGTTGATTTGCCAGCGATGCTCAACACAGGCTCGCAGCAAGTGGTTAGCTCGACTAAGAGTTACTATCAATGGATAAGCTCGTTTGCGGATCCGCGCGTCGAGAGCTGGCCCATGATGTCGAGCCCAGTGCCAACATTGAGCATATTTACGCTCTATTTGATAGCGGCCAATTACGGGCCCTCGCTAATGAAATCACGCAAACCCATGCAATTACGCTCGCTCCTAATCATCTACAACCTGTACGTCTCGCTACTCAACTTGTGGATTGCCTGCGAGATCGTCTATTGCTCCTACAAACTTCGCTACAGATCAATGTGTCAGCTTGTACACATTACAGATGACCCCTACGTTATGCGCATAGCCAATGGTGTCTGGTGGTACTACGCTAGCAAGGGAATAGAATTTGCTGATACACTATTCTTTATATTGCGCAAAAAGGATAGGCAATTGACTTTTTTGCACAAATATCACCATTCAAGCATGTTTATTGTCTGGTGGACGGCAGCGCGCTTTGTCCCAGGCGGCTCGGCAATAATACCAATAGTTGTCAACAGCGGCGTTCATGTGCTCATGTACGCCTACTATGGCCTGTCGGCGCTCGGCCCGTCCATTCAAAAGTATCTCTGGTGGAAACGCTACCTGACTCAAATTCAGCTCATTCAATTCTTTGTTGGCGTTTCCATAGGAATCCATCTGATCACCTCAAATTGCCAATTCACACGCTGGATGCAGTATGTGTTCAGCGGTTATGCGTTCTCATTCATCATATTATTTGGAAACTTTTACCTAAACGAATACATCAAAGGGCGCCAGCAGCAGCATAAGCAGCCACAGTTAAATGGAATGACAAAGTTGACCGAACCACAAGCGACTGTGAAGCAAAATGGCGTTGATAAAATTAAGCAGACCTAGTGGTGCCAGCGACTGCTGGCTATAGTTTAAGTGCTGGGTGGGCACATTGACCTGTGCGTGTACAAGTACACCACGAGTGGCTCAATCAGGCAAAGTGAGAGAGTGAATAAGTGGGATGTGAATTACATCATAATAGGTGTGAAGCAAACAACGACAAAGAATAACAGATTTGATATTACGTATAAGTTTACCAACAGAGAAATACATAACTATATATATATATATATATACACGCGAGGAATACAGTATCTGATTGAGATTGATTAACGTGGATGATGAGGTTTTATTAGATTATGCGTGAAGTGGCATTATGAGATCACTAGGCGAAATGGAAGCCCTCGGTGTTGAATGCGCATAGCAGTCTGAGAAAGTGGTCAATTTCCATACTTCGAGGCCGAAGTTTGTGAAATAGCTCATTCGAGTTGAGTATCTCCTCGACTTTTGTCTTGACGTCGAAATTTCTATCCACGGGCACATTCTTTAAGGCACAATAGGCAACATAGTTTTTCTTGAGCAGCTCAAGCACTCCAGATTGATGAAACGTTGCTGCCAGGGATTTGTTTTTGCGGTTAAAGCAGATTCTAAGCATGCCATCCCATTCCTTGAAGTTGATATCTGGCGGAGGATTTCTAGGTTCAATTCGGACAACATTCGACTCGACTTTGGGCGGAGGTCTAAAGTTGTTTTTCCCAACTTTCATAATCAGGTCCACTCGAGCAAGGAATTGGCAGTTCACAGATAGTCTACAGTAGAGTTTATCGCCCGGCTTGGCAACGAGCCGATAGGCAAACTCCCGCTGGAACATGAGTATTGCACACCTAAAGAAGGGCCGATGCTCGAGAAGCTTGAACACGAAGGGTGAGGATATTTGATAGGGCAGATTGGCAACACAAATATCGAAAAAGGGTAGATTCTGTTTGAGGACATCGCCCGGTAGGATAGTCAATTTGTTCCTATAGGGTGAGTTTTGGACACGCTTCTGGAGTTCGCCAATAAGCCGCTTGTCTATTTCGCATGCGAGCACTCCCTTGACTTTGTCAATCATCTTCACGGTCATGTTACCAGTGCCAGGGCCCACCTCGAGTACGACATCTGTAGGTCTCAGAGCGGCCTTGTCAACAATGGCCGTGACAATCAGCGGGTTCTTGAGGATGTGCTGGCCAAACTCCTTCTTGAACTCAATATTTTGCATAATTGCAACGGTCAGATTGGCCTCGGGTCATACAATAAGTTAGTGATGAGAAAGATGTCGTTCGTAGCGATGATATAGGATTGCCCCTGAAGATTGTGGCGCGCGTTCAAAATCGTGTGTTAGTTAATGTGCAATATGGTTGCTATTGGGAAAAATAAGAGAGGACAGGCTTATGCTATAAGTCACATGATCTGCATTTACATTAATAATCCGATCCGTCTGACCCTCTGGGTACTAGATCGCTGTTTCAAGTTCACGAGCACGTGGTTACGTTTTGCCCAGGCGGCGGGATGGTTGTTTTTCCTCGTCCCACGTCGTCTTGTTTTCCTCGCGCTAATGAGAACCGTGTGCTTGGCCAAAGCAAGTGCGTGTGCGTGCAATGGCATGTGCTCGGTCAGCTGTCGACCGAACGGGGGAAAGAATCGACTCATTGGCCCATGTAAATCAACGCAACAAGGAGCTGCTTCCCCCTTAGCGCAAGCGCCGGGTGGCGCGCACGGGCGAACTAATGTGCCAATGGCAAATAACGAAACGAGACCATTTGAGTCCACAAAACCCAACACAAGGCCTGCGCCTGCCGCTGTGTTGTGTTCCCTTTCACTTGAAAGAGTTGGAAGCCGCCACACTGCAAATGGCTTCTCTTCTCAGTGTGCGCCTCTCTTCTCGCAGAGCCAGCAGCAGAGGGAAAACGAGTGAGAGTTAGCCTGTGTTCGTGTGTGTGTGTGTGTGTTTTGTGCTTCCCGACCTGCTTCACTCTTTCTTGTGCGATTCCCCGCTGCTCTCAATATTTTCACTCGTTATTGGTCTATGGCCAACTTGTTACAGTCCCAATCATTGTGACCAAAACACCAGCAAAAACGACACAGTGACTAGAACACTCAACCCCACCCATTTACAGGCACGAGCGTTAGTGACGCCACTTGTCCGCGCGCCTTTGTCATGTTCACATCAAGAACCGTTCAGCACGACACAACAAAACAAATCAGTGACGAATCACAACAAAAACAAACCAGATCACTTTTCGCGAAATCAAAACAATAGCGACAACGTGTTCTGGAGGCCTTATAAAATAGCTTCAGACTAAACACCCAGAACCTTGGTCACGACAAAATTCCTGATCTTGATTCATCAGAGAACAACGATGGCACAAGATATTTCACATTGATCGGGGCGCGCTTCAAGTGAGAACCTCGAAACTGACGACCTGATTCACATAGCCGGTTTCAAGAATCAAGAGTCGACTAACATGTTCGAAGCGAATGTGTCGCATAACACGAGGAGAATACAATCCAGTTAAATTAACCAACATCAGTGAGACCAGACAGGCCAGGAGCAACAAGGTAAGGAGAGGAGCGGGCCACGTACAACGCGTACAAAACACGCGGCACGCGCCAACGACGACAGAGATCATCGGAATGCGACATCTGTGACTATGCACCTAGCAACTTCATATCAATCAAATGATTTGTTTTATCGACCCTCTCAAGCTATTAAATTGAATCAAGATTAGAATTGACCACACTATATCATGAACTCAAGTGGCAATCAACCGCGTGCACTATGTACGAAGAAACTAGGGCCCGATGAAATCTACTGGCATTACAACTTATGATATTTATTAATTGGCAACCGAGCCACCATTAACAGGGCTACTCGATTAAACTGCAACAATCACAATATGGCCACTAGTTTCAAAAAGAAGATATTCCTATTGGTATTTTGCCTAGCCAGCATCACGCAGGGCATGTATTCAACCTATTTTGTTAGCATCCTAACCACAATTGAGCGGATCTATCAAATTCAGAGCAAAACAGCCGGTGCCATCCTGAGCGCCACCGAGATTGGCCAAATACTCGGCTCGTTGTTCATCGCCTACTATGGCGGACGTGGAAACAAGCCAAAGTGGATCTCTGTTTGCATGACATTGTCCGCTTTCGCTGCCTTGATCTCAATTTCACCTCACTTTATACTGTTGGCAACAAATAATGACACAAATATTAACCAACAGCAAGCAGCAATACTGGAAGCATCATCATCATCATCATCATCATCATTGCCTTCACCTTATCTAACGAGTGATCTCAGCAGCAGTAGTGGTAGCATTGATGATAGCAGTGGTACCGCTAGCTTACTAAACCACGCCAACGACCAACGAGTGCGAAACATTACAGCACAACTGGCCGCCGCCGCCGCCACTGTCGGTGGTGGTGTTCGTGCTCATGCGCAGGTTGAATTATTACCAAGTTTTGACCAATTATGTCGTATAGGAAACTACACAGGTAGCGCCAGCGGCAGCGCAGTACTCAACACGACAACGGCAACTAATCAGCTCAATATCGGCGAAAGTGTTACCAGTGCTTACAACAGACCAGCCGCTGATTTCCCAGTTGCTCTAGTGATATCAATCTTTTCCATTTGCTTGCTCGCCATTGGTTTTGGATCCACGGCCATCACAACGCTTGGAATCCCGTTCATTGATGACATCATCAGCCGCGAGGAGTCGCCCTTCTACCTGGGCCTGACCATTGGCTTGCGCATATTTGGCCCGGCGCTAGGCTTTCTGCTTGGCTCATTTTGTATCCGTCTCAATACCAACTTGCTCTTGGGTGGCAACGCGGCGGGACCAGGCAATCAGCAGTTCAATGATGGCACGGAAATTGGCGCCTGGTGGCTCGGCTTGGTCATTATCAGTTTGCCGCTCCTCTTGCTCGCCATACCCATGTACTTTCTCTCCCGGTTTATCACGGGCAACGATTGCGACGAGAAGGACGATTACGAGGACATAACCTATCAGGCAGCGGAGGACCATGACATTGGCGGGAGCCACGATTTTCCAGCCCACGTCCTTGGTCTAACGGGAGGAGGCGCCGGTGGCGATCTGGACGTCACGTCGTCGCGCACATGTTTCTCATCGGGCGGAATAGATTCGTCATCCTCCCGCGAAGTGTTGCAAATGTGCGCTGGTAGCGGCGTTGGCGGCTTGTGTAACACACACACAAACTACGGCCAGAATATTGCATTTGTCGAGCAGCCAATACTAGCGGCAAACGATTGCATGAAAACCATCCACACTGACAATGGTGCATTCTCGTCCGCTCACACGCACAGAAGTGTGCGCCGTCTGGTCGTGAACCATCTGAACGAACTTGAGGAGGCGCAATCGGGTGACTCGGATGGCACGTCCTTACAGCAGGCCCGCCCATTGTCGTGCGTGGTTGTGCCACCACTGCCGCTGCGACCAGCGCAAGAGCAACCGCGAAGATCCTCAACTAGGTCCTCTGTTGCCTCCACAATGTCTAGCTGCTCAACAACGTATATTGAAGGCGGCGGCGGCGTCGGCATCGGCAACGATCAGACCACCAAAACTAGCAAGCTCAAGAGGCGCGCACTTCAGCAGGCCCAGAAGCACAAAGGCGATCGCACACAATCAACAATTGGTGATCTATCAAGCTCACTATGGCGTTTACTAAGGAACAAATTGTTGGTTTTGCGCATGCTAAGCGGAGTCCTACATATCCTACCCATTGCTGGCTTCTACACGTTCCTGCCCAAGTATCTCATAGAACAATTTAGGATAAGCTCGTCTAGCGCGAGCGCCATAAGCGGTCTGGCTGGAATCTTGTTCGTTGGCTTTGGCGCCTTCATTGGTGGCACCATTATCAGAGTGTTCAATGTTAACTCGCGCATCATGACACGCTGGATTGCCACCTCGGCGCTAGTCTACGCCTTGGGCATGATCGTGCTGATGAATCTCGATTGCCAACAAAACCAGATTGTGCACTTCAATTCGCTGGAATTTGTGTCAACGGATTGTTCCCGCTCGTGCCAGTGCTTGCGTGCCACTTATAACCCGGTTTGCGTCAACGGGACGACATTTATGTCACCTTGCTTGGCGGGTTGTAGGGGGCACACAATAGTAGATGGGGGCCGGGTGATATTCGGCGAGTGCGGGTGCGCGTCCCGCGTATCAGAGCCACCAAGTGAAAACGGCACGTTAAGCCCGTACGTTGCACCTTGGCCGGTCTCCAGCGACAGTGACCATGAGACAGGCCGTCAGTTGAATATTGCAACACAAGGCCAGTGTATAAACAACTGTGATAACATCGTCTGGTATGTGATCCTATTTTCAATATTTACGCTAATTCACGCCTCATGCGAAGTCGGCTCAATGATGTTTAATTTGCGCTGCGTCAAATCGGACGATCGCACGCTCGCGCTTGGCCTCATTACATTTAGCTCATCCCTTTTAGGTAAGTGAATGAATTTTGTTCGTTACGTCTAAATTGAAGTCCAGTTGTTGTTTTTTTTTGAAAAAGAATCTAGTCAATTAACAGTGGAATCAATCTATCAATATGACACAACAGGCACAATACCTTGCTCCATAATCTATGGCTCTGTAGTGGACTTTACATGCGTCCACTGGGACACTTATATTAGCAGAAGTGGCGGCGACGGCGGCAGTGACTCGCTGGCCGAGCTCGATGCCGCGCGTGGCGCTTGTCGTGCATACGATAACAACTCATTCCGTTACTACTTGCACGGACTCACTGCGCTGGTAATGTCGATAGCGTTTATTGTTGATTGCATTATTAGTTCGCGCGCAAACGAGGTTGACTTTTACGAGGGAGCTGACGAGTCCAAGATGGACATACGAATTGGGTTGAAAAAATCAACTGAAACCATACAGTGACAATCTAATTAGCAAACAACAAATTTAACACTCGCTCAGCATTTAGTGAGAGCATTTTTTCATTTGTAACTAAACTATTTTAAAATACACTGTCACAATTATAAGACTTCACGAGACAAGCTGTTGTCGGCCCGCATGCTCAACTTATTGGCTGACAAACAAATTGATATAAGAGGAGGAGGAGGGGGGTGCTCTTTAATTACTGTCCACAGTTAGCGGGTGTGTGGATTATGATGCTCGAGCGGATAGCCATTATTCTAGAAATATACTTGTTAGTTTTGACTATTATCATAATCAGAGGCTTTCTTTGACACCCGCGAATCTATTTAGATAGGCCGCATATGCTGTTTGCCCGAGGCAGCGCTCAGATACTGCTGAGCCTCGCAATCAGCCTGAGTGTGATGAAATGCACATGGCGGTACACGCGCGCGCCAAAAAAAAACAATCTGGCAAGCCGCTTGCTCGATTCGGGGCTCAGAGAGCAAGTGCACTTGAGACGGTGGATAGGAGAGTATGAGATTGAGCATACCCTCCCATACGTCCGCCCGCCCGCCGAGCGAACAAAATGATACAAGTTTTTTGTATTCTCTAACGTCGCCCATCGTCAGTGGCCCGTCGTTAAATTGCACTTGCCAACTTGTTTGAGCGGCGTTCGTGCGTACTCACGCACGCGCGCCGCGCGCAAGTACAAGCCTGTTCGCGCACCATTTGCCAGAGCCTGGCTGGACCAGCCAAACGCGCCCGTCGGCTGATCATGCTCGCAAGACGCAGAAGAAGAAGAAGAAGAAGAAGGCGGAGGAGGGGGATGACTTTCTTCTCCTAGTCGTGAAGCAGTTCACTTGTGCAAACAAGACGACGACTGCTAGGGCGTCTATGGTGCAGCTGCGGTTGGTGGTGACGCTTTGCGCGTCAGGGCCTGTGTGCGCCATGGCGGACAACTAGCTCGGGCCAGGCCCAGCCCGGACGGCGAGGGACGGCGACAGCAGTTTGTTGTAGAGAAACAACATCATACACACACACACATACACACACATATGCAAGTCGGAAGTGGCTATGGTGGTCCTCTTTGTTGCAACTTGCAAGTTTGCGCGGAAAACATTCAAGAAGAGTGTTTTTGTTGTCGCACGACGACGACGACGACGACGAGGGCGATGAGCACCACTAGTGTGCAAGTGCGATGGATCCCTTGAAGACGCTCGCTGTCGCGAACAGGCCGTGGTCGTCTTGTTGATCTCACACAGGCAATGATTGGAAATGAGCCGAGACAAGCTGAGCCAACTATCACCACTGAGCCGGGTTCATGCCCCGCGCGCGCGCGCGCGCCCAGAGTCTGGGACTGCGCGTTCGTGCCCGCCGCCTCAAGTCGTGCGCATTGTCGAGCCCAATTAGTGAGATACGCCGCAAGTAAGTAGTGCGACAATCGAGAGAGCATAGCCTCATTGTAGTCATCGATTGTGCGCGGCATTTGGAGGAGATCAAACTTGCGACAAGTGTTAGTTCCTGGTCTGCCATTTGTTGGCTCTCTCATACTCGAAAAGTTGATTATTATCACACAGTTGCCCTGTTACCTCAACACTCAAAAGATACCAGGCCGGCCAAATAGTGAATGCAACAAGTAGCGAATAGTTGACACACCAACAACGAGCACCTGGCACCTGTGATACACCTGCTGGCTCGAGGCCGGACACTTGCGCCCCCCGCCCCTCGCCTTGCCCCGCCCCCGCCCCCGCCGACGCCGACGCCAAGATGGGCCGCACGCACTCGTCCGTTGGACCAAACCACCGCACCAAGATGAGCCTGATAGCTTTACTTCGGGCCCTCGGGTGCACACTCCATCTGACCAGCGCGTTCGACACGGACACCCTCTACAGGTACGACTTTGAGGGCGCCATTACGACGCGCGTAGCTGATCATGAGAAGCCCCAGCTCTCTGGTATGGCGCTGCGTTCGCCTGTTTTACTAAAGAAAACCGGCTCAGATGAGCTCACAATGTTATTGCAAAAACCAGAGATTGCAACGTTCAACGAGATCATCCCGGAGATTCACACGCACCAGTTTAAGTATCGACCTGTTGAGCCGGCGACAAGTGGCGGTCTCGACAAGGCATTTCGTATCTACTTTGACGCCGACTCCAACTCGGTCAAGTCGTTTGACAGCCATAAGGACGAGCCCAAGTGGGTGACAAATTTTAAGCGCGGTTTACTATCGTTCTTCCAGCTCAAGCTCAAGGATGATTCGCCCGTTGTGGCCTCAGGTGGCAGCGGCACATCATCGCCCTTCTCGTACGCCAGCGGCAAGTCGAACAATCACCAATATTACACCACACAGGAGCGCTCAGTGTTTGGCGAGTGCGAAACCGACTACTTGGTCATGGCAGAGCCGCTCTCGTCGTCGTCGTCGTCGTCGTCATCAGGCTCCGACTTGGAGCAGCTCGTCATGAACGTAACCAAGACGCGCAATATGGCCCGCTGCAAGAGTCGCTTCCTCTACCGTTTCATGCCCATCGACTCGAGCGAGTGCTACGAGAACGAAAAGGAACTCCAACAGTACAAGCACTCGAACGCTATTTTTCAATACGATTTGCTTGGCACACGCACCAATTACGTAATCCAACAGGTGCTCCTCGACGAGGTCTCGACCTATTCGCCGTTTGGCCAATCGGCGCACAGCCATCTAATTAGTAGCAAGTTTATGATGCGCTTGGCCTCAACCGAGAAGGGCGCAACTCTACAAATTGAGGATTCCTCGCTCGCTCGGCTCGAGTCGCTCAGCTACGATCCGCCCGAGATGCTCAACTTTTATGCCAACATCAATCTCGAACAGGAGCACCACTTGAGCTCCATTTACCAGGCGAGCGCTAGCGTCGAGCAGGTGATGCAAGCGTTCGAGGCGCTCGTCCAGGAGCACAAAGGATATACAAGCGCGTTCGAGCAGGCGGCCGAGGCCGGCTCAAATCCACAAGAGCGCTCCCGGCTTGCCGAGCTGTTTATTCGGCTCAACGAGATGGTTGGCACGCTCAATTTGCAAAAAATTGAGCAACTCTATACGCAAGTGGACGAACGCGGCGAGACGCACAAGAAGATCTTTTGGGATCTCATGTCGGTGACCGGCACAAACCCGTCGTTTGTCTTCATGAAGCGGCTCATTACCGACGGCGACGCGCCCTCGGTGAAAATCAAGGATTTCCTAACGCGCTATCATATCACATTAAGATGCCCTCGAAGAGTTTGTTCGACGAGTACGTTAATTTGTGCAAATCGGACAAGATCCAAACGAATCAGCAGTACAAGCGCCTGTGCTCGCTGCCCCTCGCCTCGCTAATTCACCAGCACTGTGCGAAGCCGCACGCCAAGTACTTGCGCCTCCAGCAGGAGGGCTCGAACGCAACCGCCTACAAGCGCGGCCAGAACACCTGCCAGATTGCCACCGCCGAGGAGTATTTCACGCGTCTGGTTTCCCCGTTCGCGCCGGGCGCCAACCCGTCCAGCTCAGCGGCCTCGGATTCCGAGATGTCTATTGGCGACAAAATGTTCCAGATCAAAATGGCCGGCGAGCTGGGTGTCAAGCCGAGCATTGATTTTCTCATGGACGTCGTGGGCAATCGCGACGAGCACCCGTCGCTTCGTGCGGCCGCCATGTGGAACCTCTACAAGCCGGCGCGCATCTACCCGAACCAAATTAAGCGCTTGGTCGTGCCCTACTATCAGGACAAGGGCGAGCTGCTTGAGTTGCGTTTGGCCGCCTTTTACAATTGGCTCTCGGCGGGCATGTCGTTGCACGAGATGGAGACCATGGCCAAACAGTTGCAACGCGAGCCCAGCCGCCAAGTGGTCCTGTACATTCACTCGCTGTTGGCGTCAATGGCCAAAGCGGACCCGTTCCCGTGCGGTTGCTCTACGGGACGGCACGCGCGTCTCGTGTTGCCCTCGATCAAGAAGGCGCTAACACGCCACTCGCCGGCCAGTTTCTCGGACTCGCGCGCCAGCTTCTCGAGCACCTGGAGCCCCGAGTTCAGCTACGGCACCACCTCGTTTATGTCGGCCATTTTTAGCAACGAAAGCATGGCACCATCCAACTTGTTCTACTCGAGCAGCGAGATCATGACCGGCCTCAAGCTGACACCCATGAGTGTCTCGGTGCAAGCCCATGGTCTTGACAAAATGATTAAACGTGTCGCGGGCATCAACGGTCTTCTCGCTGACAAGGAGAGCTTTATGGATGTGTTCTCGTTGAAGAGACGCAATAGGCGCCAGGTGACGGCGGATCTAATCAAACAGGAGGCGCAAGAGATCGACAAGGAGCTCAAGTTGTCGGCGCGCGAGTTTAGCGATGTCTATCTGGCGGTCACGGTGAGCGCCTACGGACGGCCGATCACCTTCTTTGATCGCGACTCGCGCGAGCTCAAGAAGATGGTCAAAGAGGACGGTACAATTCAGATTCCACAGATTAAGCGCCTGTTGCACTCGCTCAACAATCACACGACCCAGCAAATGATGGTCACATTTGAGAAACTCGAAGTGTTCAACAACGAACTCGGCTTGCCCTTGTACCAGTCAATCAATGATTTTGACTATAAAACTTTCAAGTTGAACAGTATCAAGCTCGACGTTGAGCCGGGATTCTTTCGCGACGAGCGCCAGGGCAAGCCGCCCGCGCGCTTGGCCGCCGCGCTTGACGCCAAAATGGGCCGCCACAACGAGATGTTTATCTCGACGGGCTCGATTGTGTCGAGCGAACGCCAACAAGTGGGCGTTGGCTTTTACAAGAAAAAACTTGTTAACATTCCGATCAAGATGACCATCGAGGCCAATTTGAGCGCCAACTCGTTGCAAATTAAGCGAGCGCCCATACACAACAGCCTGTTGTACATCAAACAGACCCCGGTGACCTTTGTGCGCAGTTACGATCCCGCGCGTCCAGTGCGCGACGAGAGCAGTAGCATGGCAAATGGCGAGTCGTGGACTCCATTGTACGATTTCAATCAAACTAGCCAAATGAGCGACTTCAAACTCGATTACATGACGCCGCTCGCCGTGGGCGTGTCGCTCGAGGGCAAACACCGCGCCGGGCTCGACTGGTCGCGCGCGGCCTGGATGCGCTACCTCAACCAGGTGGGCCTGGGCGCCGCCAAGTTCATGTACTTCTACTCGCCCACGGGCGCCCCAATGGAGGCGCGCCTCTCGACCATAACCACCAAGTCGGAGGAGAACCCAACGCGCGACTTGACCAGCCAATTCTCGTGGCGTCACCATCATCGCGAGTACACAGGCGCCGATCAAGCCGCGCTCGAGTTGAACGAGGTCGAGAAGGAGCTCGAGAGTGTCACTGCCACGCCCAAGAGTTTGCTCGAGGGCCGCCCGACCACAGTGAGCTACAAGTTGGCGCTTGTGGGCGGCAGCGCCAAGGAGCGCCGCGTTGGAATCGACGTGGCCTATTCGCACAGTCACGATCGTCTCGTGCACAAGTGGCGCGCGTTCTATCAGCGCACGCCGCTCGACCAGGCGGACCCCAAGAGCGAGGTCACCAACTTGTGCTGGCACGGCCAAATGAACTTTCCCGATCAGCCGGCGCGCACGCTGCTCGATTTGCAACTCGGCGAGCTCGACCACTCGGCCAATTTGACTAGCGAGCTCACATTTGGCGATGAATGCTCGGCGGGCGGCTCGGCCAAGTCCGTGTCGGCTCAGCCGCACGTCTCGGCCAAGCTCACCGCGGACTGGTCGCAGGAGCAGAAGCGGGCGATCGAAGTTGCGCTCGCCGAGGCCGGCCTGACGCCCGATGAGCGCCGCAAGAACGTGTACGCGCAATTGTGGGCCAAGTGCAAGGCCAAACGCGAGGCGCACGGGTCAAAACTCGACCCGGCGTGTGTGCAATTGATGCGCAAAACGGGCGAACTGACGCACATTAAAGCGCAATTCGAGTACAAGGACGTGCCGCAACGCTGGACGAACCTTGTGCGCCGTCTGGGCTCGCTTTACACGTACGCGCGCGCTGGTTACATTGAAGAAATGGATGACAAATCAAAGAAGGAGACGCGCGAGTACAAGAGCGCCGACGGCGCAAACGATCTCGCCCATTTGGAGGCCAACATCAGCTCTGCGGGCGAGCTAGGCGGCAACGAGCGCGTGTTGAGCTACGAATTCGATACGCCCAATTATCATGTGATGTACCGAAACGTGCCAATCAAAATGCCGCCCGTCACCACTTTCTCCCTCATGGGCTCGGCCTCGCTTTATCAATCTGTGTCGCTCGCCGCGGGAAGCACCAGTTGCTTGGTTAGCGACCAGTCTGTCACAACCTTCGACAATCTCACCTACACAATGCCGCCCGTCGGCGACGGATGTTTCAAGTTGCTAGCGAAAGATTGCTCGCCCGAGGCCAACTTTATCGTGCTCGGCGCCAAGGTCAACTCGGGCAAAGTGGTCAAGGTGTACCTGGCCCAAAAGTTCAAGGTAGAGTTTGTGCCCGACAAGGATGGCAAGCGCATTAGCGATATCAAGGTCAACGGTGAGACAATGGCAATAGAGCAAGGCAAGCCCGCTCTGAGACGCGACACCAAACTGGGCGCGCGTAGTGTCGAGGCGTTCACCATTGACTACAACGGCGCCTACTACACGCTAAACTCAAAACTCTACAAGTTCTCCGTGTCCACTGATGGCACTTGGATTCATATCCAGCAAAGCAAGTACTACGCGGGCAAGTCGTGCGGTATCTGCGGCGACGCCAACGGTGACCACCTGCTCGAGCTCAAGTCGCCCGTGTCGGCCAAGCGCATTTGTCGTAACACCAACGACTTTGTTTGGTCGTACGTGTTGCCCTCGACTTGCGCGAGCCGACCGGCAAACATTGAGTGCGCTGCCTAAGTTGCCGCAATGCGGTTTAGCGGGCAACTTCGGAGGTGTGTGTGTGTGTGTGTGTGTGTCCGCTGCCGTCATCATAGTGCACACGAGAACGTCTCAAGGAGCAGCGACCCAAATTTCATAATAACATATAGTACTAGTGGTGAAATAATTATTATAATGATAAAATAGAAAGATCACAGTTCTTTCAAACTCACAATGAAACAATTTTGCGCCCCAATTTGGGCCTTGATGACCTTAACCATTTTTGTACCACAACCTCTGTAGTTTTAGCCACTAGATCTGGCAATAGTATAACATTCTTGAGTTGATCGATGTCTCCGGAGGGCATTGCAGCTGGGCTTGTTCACCCGATGTCTGTCCAAATTCATGCGGCAGGAATTCTGCTAGACAAGATGCACTCGGTTTGAATTCCATCAGCTGTTCCTGCAGGACTAGCTAATGAATAGCCATCACGTGTGTTGTTGTTTTCACTAAAAACCCTGCACGAGTCTCACGTTTACTCGTTTCACCAATCACTTTTCTTCGAGTTATTGTAGCCCCATCATCTCTCATTGAACTCTACCAATATCATAACATATTAGTACTTAATCATGAGCCGTCTAGTCAGTGGCTCGGCCTGTCTTGTTCTCAATAGCTGCAGAGGCACTGGAGTCGCGGCACACACGAGGCCGACTATGTGCAACTATCGACCTAAAAAACGAGTCTCATCAAACACTAATTTAAAGCCGAGTGAGGAGCTTGCTGAGGAACACTATGATTTGCGAGCCAAAAAGGGTATCGAGATATACATTCGATCAGAGAAGGTAGGTAGAGTCGACGTCTTGCGCACTCCTAAGAGATTCATCACTACTTCTAGATGTTCGAACGCGGCGCGAAGCGAACTAGACCTGAAACATTTCATCAAGGAAACATCATCCATCAAGACGTCTACGCAACAGGAGCCATTATGCAACTGTGACAATCCGAACTTACTGACAATATGTTCCAAATCTGAAAGTTGTCAATATCGAGTCAACAATGTGCCAGTTTACATCCGGACTTATGGTTGCCAGATGAACGTGAATGACACTTCAATTATCGCCACGATACTGCAAGATTATGGTTACAAGATAGTCTCGGATGACTCTATGGCTGAGATACAACTGCTTGTGACTTGTGCAATACGGGAATCAGCTGAAAGCAAGATATGGGTCAAACTGAGACAACTAAGACACCTCAAGAACGACTCCGGGCACCCACTCAAGCAAGTCGGTTTATTAGGTTGCATGGCAGAGAGGCTGAAGCAGAAAGTTCTTGAGACCGACAACTCGGTGGACATAGTTGCTGGTCCAGATGCATACCGCGACTTACCTCGACTGTTCGCGATCAACCGTTTAAGTGAGGAGAAAGCAATCAATTGTTTGTTATCGTTCGACGAGACATATAGTGACATCAGACCAATTACTAGTATTAACGACATTAGCTCATTTATCAGCATAACTCGAGGCTGTGATAACCTTTGCTCATATTGTGTTGTACCATTCACACGAGGTAGGGAGCGTAGCCGGCCTCTCGTGACAATCTTAGATGAAGTCCGGGGTCTTATGGATAGAGGCATCAAAGAAGTGACTCTGCTTGGACAAAACGTCAATAGTTACAGAGATCTCAATACATCACCTGAGGTTCTTGGACGTGACGATCTAGTGGATATCACACGGTCAAGAGAAAGCACCGCCGAAGGTTTCAAAACAGTTTACAAGCCGAGAGTGCGCGGCATGACATTTGACATACTGCTCGAGGAGGTAGCAAAAATCAGCCCAGAGCTTAGGATTCGTTTCACCAGTCCTCACCCCAAAGACTTCACCGACGAAGTGATAGCTGTCATGGCCAAGTATCCCAACATTGCTCGATGTATACACTTGCCGGCACAATCAGGCAGCTCCGGTGTACTAGAGAGAATGCGAAGGGGCTACACGAGAGAAGCCTACCTAAATCTGGTAGAACGACTCAGATCAGCCATACGGAATCTTGCAATAACTAGTGATTTTATAGCTGGATTTTGTGGAGAAACTGACGAGGACCATCGGCAAACAATGGATTTGCTAAGGAGAGTCGAGTACAACTTCGTCTATGCCTTTCCCTATTCCGAGAGGACCAAGACGCACGCATTTCACAAGTTAGACGACGATGTACCACAAGAGACTAAGCTTCAACGCACAGCTGAGATACTCGCCGAGTTCCGCCAGACAGCTGAGCGCCTGAACCAGAACATGATCGGCACAAGTAGATTAGTCTTGGTGGAATCTGAGAGCTTGCGTTCACAGATGGATTGGCAAGGTCGAACCGAACAGAATATCAAAACCATCCTGCCTAAGCTTGATGTCTTAGACACATCTTGTAATACGACAAGATCTATCAAGCCTGGAGACTATGTCGTTTGCAAGGTGCTTGAAGCAAATTCGCAGACACTCAAGGCAGAGCCTCTGTACATCACAACTCAGAAAGCTTACCATAATGTTAGAGAAGTCACCGAAGACCAGTCAGCTATCTCAACGTGAACTTTCAAAATCATGTTTACACCCTATTGAATGATATATAAACCCTATTTTGCTCATCTGTGATAGAGTCATTGTTAATATTTGCACTAGCATTGTACTCCATTACATAATCAATTAACACACTCTCCATTCTGAGCATCTTCATCTGATCATCTTAATATCCTTTTGCCTGGACCAGAATTCTATTCAGCAGCTCTTTCCCTACTGGTGGTGTCTGTCGAGGTCTTACTCAACTTCCACTCCGTGTTCATCAAGACATTCAAATGAACTTAAAACCAAGCCTTATAATGAAATACCCACGAAGAAAAGCAAATTTCCAGCTCAACTTGGATTGATTATGAGCGGAGGTCCCGGATACTTGCACGAACATTGTGATGCACGACATAAGGAGCTAGGTCCGATATTTCGTGAAAAACTTGGCTCGCACGAGCTGGTATTTTTAGCAAACACCAAGATGATACAAACTGTGATTGCCAATGAGGGCCAGTTGCCACATCACAGTATTCCTGAGGCTTGGCTATTGTACAATCAAGTGAGCGGCATAGACAGAGGTCTGTTCTTTCAAGTGGGCGAGCCTTGGTCTAAGTTGCGGCGAGCCATGAACAAGGTCATGTTGGCCGATGCCGCGAAGACTAAACGATTCAGTAATGCCATACAAATGGTGAACAAAGATTTAATTGATACCTGGTGCAAGCGGTCGGCGCGTAGCGATGGCAGTTTTATCGTGGATGATGTGAAATTTGAATTGTGCAAGTGGTCGATCGAGGCTACAGGTGTCATGCTCTTTGGCGAGCGCATGGGCTGCGTGGTAGGCAACCAAAATTGCTTAGACGATTCTCTACGGGCCGAGGAGCTAGTCGCCAATGTGGCAGTCATGTTTCATGAGACGTCAACATTTCAGATCGTGCCGCCTATGCTGGCGCAAAAATTGAATCTCGGCTCATGGCGGCGCTTTGTCGGCGCCTCGGACAAGATGATCGAACTTGCGAGCCAGTATGCTGTAGAATTCATTGCTAGAGCCAAGCAATCGGGATCGAATGAGAGTTTTACGAGGGATCTACTGGAGTTGGGGTCGTTGGACGACGGCGAAATATCGCGCAGCATGGTCGATCTGATTATAGCAGCTGCAGACACCACATCGAACTCTATGCAGTGGATGCTCTACATGCTTGCAAAACACCCAGAGGTTCAATCTAGACTGCTTGCCGAATTACGTGTTAATGAATCATTGCCGGGTCCTGGTGATTTACTGGCAACACACAAGTAAATAGTACACCCTACTTGAGCGCATTCATCAAGGAGGTCTCACGATTGTACCCCACAGCTCCGTTTTTGGCGCGCACTCTCGATCATGAGATTGCTTTGAATGGCTATACGATACCAGCGGGTAAACCGATTGTGTTCTCACTCTACACGACTAGTCGCATGGATGAGTATTTCATAGATGCAGCCAAATTCAAACCTGAACGTTGGTTGCGCGGGCGACCTCTGTCTGGGGCCATCGGGGAGGAGACAAGTGCTGGTGTTACTGATAGACAGCCAAATCACGCGTACGCCACACTTCCGTTTGGTATAGGCGCCAGGATGTGTATCGGACGGCGTATGGCCGATCTCGAGATGCATTTACTGATAGCTTCAATTGTTTCAAAATTTGAGGTGAGGCTAGCGAACCCAAATGAGAACATCAGGATCAAGCTTAAGATGATTCTATGCCCTGACAAACCGATCAGTCTTCAATTCAAACCGAGATAAACTTGACCATTCTAATGTTTGTAATTTTAAAGATGTGGTCTCGAGGTCCTACGATAGTATTTTTGAAAAGGCCTAGCAACTTTGAATCGATCGTTGTCTCAATGGCGCATCGTGATGTTCCACTCTGGTCAATCCTGCCCGCTCGGTGACTCACAAATTTCTGCGGCAGGAATCCTGCTGAACAAATTATCGCTGTTGTGCCATCGCGTGTTGTTGTTTTGAGCAAAAACCTTGCGCGAGTTACACGTTGCACAAATCACATACCATTAAAATCTTGTGGCCTCTCTATCTTCATAAAATTCACTCAACATCATCACGTAACACATTTGTGATTCATCATGAATCGTCTAGTCAGAGGCTCGGCCCATCTTGTCCTCATTAGCTGCAGAGGCACCCGGGCTGCGGCATACACGAGACCGAACCTCTGTAATTATCAACCTCAACGACTAGCCTCATCAGATACCGATTTCAAGCCAAGCGAGGAGCTCGCTAAGGAACGCTATGATCTGCGAGCCAACGAGGATATTGAGAAGAAACGAGCAAGGCTACTGTATCAGAGCAGGAAGCGGGGCATGCTCGAGAATGGCGTAATATTAGCCTCGTTTGCCAACAAATATCTAGCCAAGTTCGATGCAGAGCACCTAGATCAATATGACAGGCTTATTAATTTGCCCACCAACGATTGGGATATCTATTATTGGGCCACAAAAACGAAGCCCACGCCAATCGAGTTCGAGACGCCAGTTTTGGCCATGTTACGCGAGCATTTATCTAGCAAGGTGAGTAGTGAAAAAGAAGGCAAACCTCGAGATGCAGTTTTGGGTAAGACGAGGCTCGACGATATTATCATGCCAGCAGCAAAGAAACGATACGAGTTAGATATAGATCCGTCGGAGGTGGATCTCACCAACTACAAGCAAGAGCTATTCGATCAAAGAATCAAAGACTATAAATATGGCAAATCCATACAGCTGATGACCCATTGGAGGAAGCGGTTCTTCGAAAGGCGCCTCAGACGCACGATATCTTCGCCGACATCTATCAAGACGTTAAGCCGTAACGATGGAAAGGTTTTCACCCAAAAAATCACGGACAAGAGCATTGCGAGTGAGACTGTCGAACCAAAAAACATGATTGATACGCAATACGAGCGTTCAATGAAGCATCACAACTTTCTGCAGCATCTACTCAATTCAAATTTGACCGATGATGTCCGTGATTATGACGACGAGGCTGAGGCCTGGGCCAACATGATTTGGCATCGTAACTATGGTATCAATGACGATAAGATTGCGCCATCCACGGGTTACAGTTGCGCCAAGTGTCGTTCTCGTTTGCATTGTTGTGACTCAGCGTTGCGAGGTTATGTGCCCAAGGAGATCTTTATTAGCATAGGTGTAAATCGAAGCTTGAAACCTGATGACCTAATGTGTCAGACCTGTAAATTCTCCACGACATACGGAGCCAATTTGAGCCACGAGATGAGTCCCGATCGTTACACAGAGTTTCTAAGACAACTAACTCGGCAGAAATCGGTCCTGATAGTGCTGCTGGTGGATTTAACAGATTTTCCGGGAGGCATATGGGAAGGTCTAGTCGATTTGGTGGGTAATGATAAGCTCTTTCTGGTTGTTGGTAACAAATTAGACTTATTACCGTACGACGGATCGAAATTAATTGAACGAGTTAACTATTCGTTCCGGAGGAATTTATCGCGTCTCAGGCCTGGCAATAGGAACTTGCGGATAACTGACTCAATGGTAATCAGCGCCCGCACGGGTTATGGCGTCGAGGGTCTTGTGACAAGGATCTTAGACCATATGGATCAGAATCATAGAGACGTTTATTTAATCGGTAGCAACAACTCTGGTAAATCCACACTGTTCAGTGCCTTGCTTCAGTCAGACTTGAGTGCTAAGCGGACAGGCGATATTTTATCAAGAGTTTCTAGATATGAAATACCCGGGACAAAGACAAGCATGCTGAAGTTCCCGATAGACCTGGCTGAGGGCTGGGAAGTCGAGATGAAGAGGCGTCGAAGTGTTAGAACTGAACGCAATAGTGCAGAGCGGATATATGCCCTAGGTGTTACGTCCGAGAGGCGCCAAGAGCTTATGCCGCACATGTCCGCACTCATTAATAGATTGGATTATCCGCCAATTAGTAATTCAATCGAGTTGGCGAGAGTGCTCTCGACTAACCAAGACCCGACAGCTACGTTAAGGCCTCGATTCACTGAAGATCATCCTCTGGCCACTGTCGAAGATGGTGAGCCTTTGATGGCTGACAAAGATACATTCAAGGAGAACGCATTCTTTCATCACACTCCCTCAGCGAGCACACCCGACCAATTGCACGACTTGCTCACTCTGGATGAGAGACTTGAGGTGTTCCCAAATGAAACTATCATACCCAGAAAATACACACTACGTCCACATCAATCAATCTTTATTGCTGGCCTGGCTCGTCTAGACCTACTGACATCAACATCGACTGTGATATTTACAGTATTCGCCTCGAGATACCTTCCTATTCACGTTATACAAACTAGACAAGCTGACAAATTTTATAATCAATTTCTAGGATCTCCTTACTTAGGTGTGCCGTTCGGAACCGAGGCCAGACTCGCGGCTTGGCCGGATCTATTCAACTCTGAGGAGGACTTATATGTCAGAAGCAAGTCGTCACATATGGGCTCAGCCGACATAGTATTGAGCTCGGTCGGTTGGACGCTTATCAGTTTAGGCGTTGATCATGAGTGCAAAGTGAGAGCATACACACCTGAGGGACGAGGAATCTTTTTGCGTGACCCTCCACTCTTGGTCAAAGCAAGCCTTCATTCAACTGGCAAGAAAATTCGTGATACGCCGGTGTACGAGAACTCAAACTATCAAGTAACGTCAAGCCGAATCTAGATTAAACAATAACACTCAATCAAATGTGTCAAAGTTCTAATTAAATCTTTTAATTCTCACTCTAGGCTTTGATTTTGATTGTGCATGTGCCTTCTGCTTCGGATAAGTAGGCAGACACCATGGTGTAAGTGTAATATCACAGTAGACTTCTATATTGTAAACGGAGCATTCGAATTCATTGTCTATAGTCAGATCATGCTTGGACGTGACAGAATACTTCAAGTCTTTGAGACCAGTGATTCGATCCCGATACTTAAGGGTGTCGCGTTGCTTTTGAGACTTGAAAGTATCTCGCTTCCTGCCATAATGGAAGTGCATAAATGTGTCATTCTTGCCCGTCGTGAGATTGTTTGGTCTAAATATTGGCAACTTGGCTGCTCTAATCCGTGTGTAGAATTCATCGTCCTCCAGGCCCCAACCGAAGTAGCGATTCGAAAATCCATTGACGAGAGCAAATTGTTCGTTGTTTATCAATAATATTCCACCAAAATATTTCTCATAGTTGTAATTTGGATGGTACTCGGGAGAGGCTAGATGATATGGACCCTCTTCTGGGTAAGCGTAAGAGAGATTTCTATTTACAGGGATCAGATCAACATCATGGATAGCTATATAGTCGCTCTGTTCTTTTGCCAACATATATCCTACATTTGCTAATGCCCCCCTGTTGAACCGATACTTGGCGGATTGATTTAATATGTAAATCTTGAAGGATCCAATAGGTTGACTCTGAAGAAATCTCGTTATATATGGGACGAATGTGATAAGCTCGTCGAACCTATCACGGAATGGCACCAGTATGGCCAGTCTAGGTTTCTTCGCAATGCCATCAGTATTCGATCTGGCATCCTGCGTCCTGAAGCGAATTAAAAAATACAATACAGCTATGATGGAGACCAGAGCAAGAAATGAGCGACGTTTTCTATACGTTATATATGAAAACATCGTGTTGAAATCCATTTCAATGGTGTATCTGAAGTGTGATGGTCAAAAATCGAGAAACCAGGTGAAACGAGTACGCGCGCCGCATGTTTACACCGTGCACGTGTTGGACAGTTCAGCTGGTGAGAGGCGCTGTATTCTCTGGCCTCTTTTTCCTGAGATGATCGTCGAGAATCGTATTCCACACGGTTATGAGGGCTTGCTCTTCTTCATCATAGACTGAGTCTTTGTCGCAATCGGCCTTGGTGCCATAGTCGGGTATTGTCTCATTGAAATGCTTGGAAAATAGATGAAACAATGTCAACTCATTTATAGTGAATTCCGAGTTGTCCATATAATTGGCTTCTTCAACTTCTTTGTGTACCGATATAGCGAACTTGAACATTCGAGTCAGCAGTTTCACGTTTCTCTTGGATTTCTCAAAGAAACTACTGAGCATGAGGAATATAAGCTTGAATCTTTCTTCCTGGTGCGGTGACAGGCGCTTAACTTGACTACCCTTGGGAATGAATGTTTCGCTCACAATCTTGAAGGACTTGTCCACCATTGCTTGACTGCGCTCAATTAGATTCTTGATATGATCTTCGTCGGCACTTCGATTGATAGAATATAAATGCCATAGGAGGAAGTAGGCAAGGTCAGGCTGACTCGATTTGGCATAACATGGCTCCAGAGGTATGATACCAAAGCGTCTAGCACTCATGGTCATCATAGACGGTCTACACTGGTGGTCGAGTATCGAATGTAGCATGTCGTTAAGATACTTCTCGAGATTTTCTTCACTGTGGCTATCTAGTTTGGCCTTTGAGGCAAGTGGCAGGGTGAAGAAGAATGATTTCGTATGGCATTGGCACAAGAACGGCGTTCCCTTCGCTAAATCATCATATTTGACTAATCTGTTAAACTTGATCCAAGATGTGATGATGAAATCCATCAATAGAGCACGTGCGAATTGAACCCGAGCCGTGGAGAACTCAAGCTGATCCAAATAGTCATAATCGTCGGGAGTGCCTGGGGTTGGGTTAAAAACCGGTGGAGCAGCTCGACAAAATCCATCCAGAATTTCTAGAACAGCTGTCCAAATTGATACCAAAGAGTGAAGGGTAATTGATTCGTCTGAGATCAGTAATTTTCTTTGTTCCTCAAGGTAGAGCTTGATATCAATCTCACTCAAGCGTCCGGTCATCTGCACTAGTTGTTCTAGTCTTTCAACGAAGCCATAAGTGTACTGAATGAAATATCTATGCTTTGTGGATGCAATGAGATTAGATGACGAAATACAAGCAGTGACTGATGTTGTCTCTTCTTGAAGCAGCTCCAGCTTTCTGACCAGTGCATCTTGAGCTTGGTTGCAGTCGAGTTTGAATTCATCTTCGCTTGTTAGTGCAGATTGCTTGATCTTGAGATAATCGTTGACAATATCTAGTATTAGTGGGTCTAGAGATTCTACCCGTTTCTTGAGTGAACTTTCGCCGAGACGAACATCAGCACAAATGAACTCTGGGTCGTTGATAACCCTACATCTTGGCGCCCACTTGTTGACAGATCCCACGCATTTGGCCATTTGTGTTCTGGGTTAACAATCCTAGAAGATTGCAGAATATGGCTGGACTAGTTCTTTTGCGGCAGTATTGAATGATTTTGAGCGCTTTCGGTGAGTTTACAGGGTAAGTCTCATGACAATCCAGGGGCTAGTCAGGATAATCTACTCTCGTCAGCACATGTGAATTTTATTTGACATGACTCGCACGCGGGCTCGTCAACCCGATTGGCGCGCGCAATCATGCACGAGCTCCGCGTGCTTAGCGTTCCTACAATCTCACATTGGAACTTTAGAGCGAAACGAAACGAGTTGCCTAATCTACTTGTTGAATCAGTTGACTTTCCTCACGAATACAAGTGTGACAATGGGAATCGCTCGTGTCACCCAATCACGAGTGAACTTGCGTGACTCTGAATGAGTTGCACGGTAGATCAATATCTTTATCGGTGTCCACTGAAAAGTGGAGGGCTAGCTGTGCACCCAATGGATGTACTCTCCAGGGATCATCATCATCATCATCATGAGTACGGAGTTTCGAATATTCTAGTTCGAAAGACAATTAGCATCAACAAATGACCTAGAGTCTTTCACCAATACATCGACGAAAGAGCATAGAACAGAATGAGTAGCACTCATCACTTTGTTGATATCACAAATCATATTAGCTACGAGGCATCTGTAGCTGTCATATTATTATGCTGCAAGAAACGCATTCTATACCCGTATTTGCGACTCATATCAATACTTGGCTGGCGACCATTGTTCTTTTCAGCAGTTGAGCCGCCCATATCAATAAGATGCTCAAATATATTATATTTAACCTTCATCATGGGCATCATGCTAACAGGTCACTTTCTCGAATACGCTGCCTGTCATAGCGAGGTGCTGAACGGTCGCGAATCGCCCAAGTTTCTGCACATGTTACCTAGCTTCTTTCACATTGGCGCCTATTTAACAGTTTTATATTATTCGCGCAAACCCGAAAGCGAGCGACTAGAAACACTTATGGAGCGAGTGTTTCTTCAGAGTAGTCGCAATGCTGGATGGTTGATATTACACCAGAAGCTAATGAAACAATTGAGGAACTTTTTCGTCTTCTGCATGATATGGGTGTTTGTCTCATTCTCAATGCGACTAATGCATTACCTGTGGTACGAGAGCGTCTACAAGCACGCTTGGATGTGCGACTACGATTGGCCGGCCACATCGGGAAACCTAGCACTCACTATAGCTCGATTGGCGTGCTCCATTTGGAACGATCTTGTTTGCGCTGCCATTGTTACAACCTACTCAGTGCATTGCCAACTTAACATATCTTACATAAGAAACTTATGCACAATCTTAAGAGAGCGAAGGATACCCATACAGGAGTTTTTCGAGCGAGTCGAGGAGTCGCGGAGCTTCATTGACTATCTAAATGGCGATCAAGCTGTCGGCATCTCGTTTCTGATGATGAATCTATTCTGCCGAACAGCTGTGTTCCTTATCGCCCTACTGCATCCACCTGCGGGTGCAGCCCAGTCCTCATGGAAGGCAACTTTTGTGCTAGCACTCTGCACTCTTTCCTGTACCAGCTTGATAGCTGTGAACCTGAAACAGGCACTGTCACTAACTAGCGTCTGCAAAGAGTTGCGCAATATTGGTCACGAGATGAAGTCCATGTACAAACCGCTGGCCATTGCCACGTCCAATGATGAGCGTGACGATCTGGATAGCCTGTTACTTTACACGAGCACGTTGGATATGGAAGCAAAGCTGCTGCAAATCCCAATCAGATCCTCGTTTTTGTCATCCATGATGATCTCATTAACCGTCTTATTATTATTGTCGGCACAATTTGGCTACATAAACTTTTAAATGTTGTTGATAAATTGCATATGTAGCTAGGCAGTCCTTGTTGAAAAAGAAAAGTTGGACGACTAGAATGGTTGTGTAACACCATATCCTCAAGGAGTGTCTGCTACTCGTTCATGCTCTCTTGCCATTCTCTGAACCGCTTTTTGAGGGTCATTGGGTGACGCACAGAATCTAGCTCGGCCAATTGTTTGCACACCTCCGCGTCATCATCATCAAGTTCGTGGTTCTTAATTAAATTGGAGAAACAAGCGTAATCCTCATCTGTGCAATAGGGGGCAAATTTCTCAAGAAAGTTGGCGTCATCCAGCAAGACGAGATCCTTGATTTTGGGGCGTGTCAACATTGTCTGAACACGTTGCAAATGGCTGAGCTCTTTGAAACCTGAACGGAGAGCGAACAAATACCTAGTTCTGATGTGATCGAAATCGGCCTCGATTGATGCGGCACTTTTGACTAGCGGGTGAGATATCATCTCCCGCATCTCTTTTTTGTCATATAACAAATCCACAACCTTATGTTCTATGTAGTACACCTTCCGTGTGAGATCCGTCCAGTCTTGGAGGTAGAGGCCTCTAGGTGCATTGAACAGCATAATCCAGTGTTCATTTGAGTTGTTAATAATACCTAGACCATTTATATTGTTATGCCTCTGCCAGAGTTTTTCGGGGTGCAGCAGAAGTAGATCAGGCTCAATCTCGGCAAGGATTGTGTTCATGTTGACATTTCGTTTCGCAACGAGTGAACTAGAGGCAGGACTAGCGGTGCCAGGTATTTGTCTAACATCGGGGTCCTCTCGCGGCGCACTGCCCATAATCTGGTTCCATGCGTCGATGATTTCGCCCAAAAAATGTGGTTGTTTCTTCAGCTCATCGTGTAGTCTCGGTATGACCTTCTCAATTTGACTCGGCGAGAAGGACCGATCGCTAAGCACCTGGCGGACAGGATTTAATAGTTTTGTTGAGAATGGCATCCTGTCATGTGGATTCAATATCCTGTCAATAGTGATATGACATTTGGATGTGAATAGTAATCAGCAACGAAGGCTTGATCTTTGTTTACTGCACGCGAGTTGGATAATGCACGTGGGTTTGGTCTGCGCGCTAACCTGCACGTTCCTGCAGGAACGCTCCTACCTGCCTATCCTCAAGCAAGTTGGACCCGGGGACAACTGCAAATGCAAATAGTCAGGCGAGGCTTTCCTTACAAGTGGCATCACATGCAGACATTGGTAATGGAGTACACTTGGCCTCCGCTGACAAGCATGGGGATGAGATCAGATAAGATTGACTTTTGGTCAGCGGTCGTCCCGTGCGCCAACTTTCTCCCCGCGCTCTTGAGGTTTCAATCATCGCTCGCGCCCAGCTTTCCGTGGGAACTTGTGCACCTGATAAACAAGTTGCGATGTGCAAACAATCGACTTGTGAACTTATCTGCTTCTCTTTCCACAGTGAAAACCACGATGACGATGACCAGTCGAAATGTCAGGGATCTCGATTACAAACACTGATAAAGATTTAGAAACTGTGGGCGCGTATATTTGTGCAGTGCGGGACACTTACCTGCGCTAGCATCGTTTGCGAAGTGACAGGGGCGCCCGGGCCGATGCTCGCGACCATCACACCTCGAGGTGAGTCGCCCAGTAGCCAAATATAACGTCTCATTTTGAAAATCGACTTTAAGAAATTGATCAAGTAGCTCCCTGGCCAAAAAAATCTGTGCGGATAAATTGATTTAAGATCTTAATCGCCGGGCGAAAGTGTCACAATGGAAGCGCGAGGTGCCCGATAATAGTTGCCAATTAATTTGATTCGTGAAATTGGACAAAACTCGAGCCTATAAATTGCAATTGCGCAAACAAGTGGCAACAAGTGGCTCGGCTTGTTCAAAGAGTAGTCGCGTAGTTTACGCAGTTTTGCTTCGCGCAAATCGCTAGCCTAAATGTGACTCGCAAACGATGCACTTAATTGCCAACTAGGAGCCGCAACAAAACGGCCGACAGTTTTGAGCTCTGAACTTGATTACAAATTAGTGCAACGCGACTCAGAGGCCAAGAGAGTCATTTCATTCACGTAAACTATTATTGTTGTCGTTGCCGCCGGGCCAACTTGGTCAAGCCAAGCACAGGCTCACTGGCTGACCGGCCCCTCACTCACAATGAATGAACGAACGCGCAACTAGCGTGTAACATTCGGCTCAAACTTGCTCTAATTTGCTTATTGTTGCGCCACAGGCACAATACAGAGGCGCACATGAAGAATTATATTATAAGGGGGAAATTTGCAATAATTATCTTTCTCTCCTCGCGTAACTTCGGCCAAATCTCAGTGGGGCTCGCGCGACCACTACCGGGCGAAGCGCACACGAGAGTCGTAGAGGCCGAAGCGCTCGTATGCAGCTCAATGCATTTCGGGTGCGTGTGCTCACGCGCGCGCGCCTTTAGTTTGTCAATGCGCGCACTCTGCGCGCAACGATCAACGGCGACAAAACGCCGGCAAGAGATTTACAATCTGGCCAGCGCGCGCGCAACAAGGCTAACTCAATGGAGGCCAGTTAATTTACCTGTGTGCCTATCGGAGCGCAGCGTCATAATTAGGCTCCTTGGCCTGATCTCAACTCTCGAATGTTGGCTCTTGGTTTGGTGCATATCTTTTGCAATCTCTTGCCGAAATGATGATCTCGGCCGGGGAGCGGCAGCAAACAATTGCGACCCTCGTGTGTTGTCACTGGCGATTAACACGAGACCCCCTCAGTGGGGGCAAACTTTCAATGGTTTGCACTGATCGCGGCAACAAGTCTCGCGGCGCGAGTGGAGTGCCTACGAATTGATGATCGTCACACAACGACGAGTTGTGGATAAGGAGACACATTACGAGCGGCGGCCATTATCTGGCCCATCCTGGCCCAGCGCCTCGCAACTTGCCAGCTCTCTAATTCATTTTTCGCTTCTTTCCTCGCGCTCGTTTGCAACACGCTGAATAAAGTTCAAGTTCATTTGTTGTGTGACGTCGCGAGGGGACGATCCTGATGAGATTGCCACTCGGTTGGCGGCGGCTGAAACCCGCCTGTCGGGCAGAGTCAGCAAAAGTTGAGAGCAGAGAAGGAAAAAAGTCTCTCCAAGTTCGTTCGTTCGTTCGTTCGTTCGTTTGCGTCGTTCATTTCAAATTAATGATCAGTTTTGGTAACAAGCGTGAGAAAGGCGCGCGCGCAAACGAGAGAGAGAGAGAGAGAGAGAGAAAGAGAGAGAGAAGAGAGCGAAAACAAATGCGCGCGACAGGTAAGAAGAAGAGTCAGGTAGAGAAGTAGAAGAAGTTGCGATGTTTGGACAGTGGCTCGACTGAAAAAGTGCCTCTCGTTAGCCGCAGGCGAAGCGAGCGAGAGAGGTCTGCGCTCATATTTGCTGCAAAGTTGGTGCCCCAGCAAGGAGGAGCCACTTGAACTTGCGCCGCCGCCGCGGGTCCGGACGCAATCGATGTGCGTGCATTTGCATGCTAACGAGAAGGAGAGCCGCGCGATCGGTCAACAGGGCGACGCGCGCGAGGAAGAGAGCCGGCGACAAACTCGCCGCTTTTCAATCATCTTGTTTGCGGTTGCGCGCCCGCCGGCCTTGGAACCGAAATTTGCCGATGGCAACCAGAACAGGTGAATGGGAAACAAACTCCGACTCGATTCACATCACCATTTCGCGCTTGTCGTCTGGTTGAGTGTGTGCGTGTGTGTGTGTGCGAGTTTGTGTGTTGACAAGAGCGAACGAAATTGCTGCGGGGCAGTGCGAAAAAAAAAATATGAATCGACTTTGGCCGGGTAAACAACCATAAACCCGATTGCTGTGAACAATGTGCACGCTTTTCAGCGCCGCAAGTGTCCTGTCTCGTTTCGAGTGCAGGCGCCCCCACCCATCACAAGCACAACCTGTGGCATTCGCCGGCGAGCCCGACGTAAGCGAAAGTGATTTATCGCAATAGCCAGTTTGTTTTCGATTCATGGGAATCGAAATTGAGCGACCCCTTGTTAATTTGGTGGGTCGACTTTGATTTTTTTTTCTCTCTACTCAAACTTTTGCCCTCCTCCCCATTTCAAAACACTCGAATGTTCGCACGTGCCCGGCGAGAAAAGAGCGCGTCACTTTTGTCATCGATCAGATGCGGTCGTACGAGTGGGCCAGTCTCTGTCGTGAACGAGAAGAAGCGATGAGCTGCGCGAGTGAGCAGCGCGGCAAGAAGCAGCGCCGCGTAATCGAGCGAGGACGCGATTTAAACTTGCGCAAGTCAACAAGTTGCCATTTCGTTGGTTCATTCGAACGCTCGCTCGCTCGATCAACGCGATTGAGATGACGCGCACAATTTGTTCGCCGCGCACTAAGTGAGAACAATCAACAGTCCTTCCAGTTCGTCTCACCTCGACGATGAGTGAACTTGATTGATTTGCGCGCGGCAATCAATCATTCTGGAGGGCGCGCTGTCGCCGCCGGCTATCACTTTTCACCAACTTGCGCCAGGTCCTCGCCTCGCGTGCGCCCAACTTCTCTAGCTTTAAGTGAGCGCGTCCAAAGTTGCCGCCGGCCCTCTTCGGGCAGACGTGAGAAGTGGACATTCGGGGTGGAGGGCGACACAAAGTGGCCACTTCTATTTGAATGAAACTTCAGGTCAGTTTGCGTCATCGTCATGATAATGAGTGGCCGCTCGCTTACTTGCGCTGGTCTCGTTCGCCTATCAAACAGAAGGCGTGAAACGCGCAAAGTGACCAGTGTTCACCTTGCTGGTCACTTTGCAAGCGCGCGAGACCACCGATCAGCGCACAAAATCGGCTTACGCTCGCTAGCAAATCCTTGAATTGACGACTCAATCATTACGCGCGTGTGCCCATATGAGCATTTCGAGCTCAAATCCTCGCAACGCGAGCGCAAGGGAATCTTTTGCTCGCAAACAAGAAGCACGTTTCTAGCCCCTCGGGCTCGCCGCCATGTGAAACAATGTCTCAATTTAGTGCACGTTGTATAATCTCGTGCAAATGGAGCAAAGCGGGCGCGCGCACACACACACACACACACAGACCCATTGGATTATCTTTGTAGATTTCTGCTCGCCCGCCTGGCTGCTTGGCGCGCGCGTTGGGTCACTGCGCCTCGCAGTTGTCCGGGCGGAAGCTGCACGGAAGTGAAACAACAAACACGATTTGCAACGCGCAACCATGTCGCACCACCCCGGTGGAGACCTGGGGATGACCTGTTGATTATTATTATTAGGGCCAGGTCGGCCAACTGATCGGAGGTGAAAGTTTAAAGGAGAGCAGGGGGCTAGCGTTTTCGAGTTGCGCTTCCGGCGCGGCTGCACGTGCGCCACTTCCGACAGGCCAAAGCCTCGTCACCTTGCGGGATCGCTGCCACTTTCCGGTCGCGATGGGGCGCGTGCTGGAATCCGTAGGCAACAACAGGCGGACGAGACATGCAACAGTTTCTTCGTTTCATTCGACGGCCGCTAACACTATCGATCGGCCGGCCGGCAACAGGAAGAGGAAGTGCTCCCGTTTCAGGTTCTTCCGTTTGTTGCCACTGCCACGAATTATTCTAGAGTGCGCACATGTAAGAGCAATCAATAGAGAGTGCGAGAGCTGCATTGAGACTTTCACCTCCGGCGCGTGCGCCTTCAGTTTGATTGTTTTCGGGGCACAGCTAGCCGAGCAAAGATTCACGCTCACATGGACGCATGCGAGCGCACTGCGCGAAATGATTAGAGAGCGAGATCTTAATTCTCGTTTGATTTTCACTCGCTCGCTCGCTCGCTCGTTGGCCGCGCGTTGTGCGCGCTAGTTGTGTAGAAAGCGGGTTTCCGGCGTAACGCCTAACACGGCCGCGTTGTCATGCACCTTGAGCTGCCTTGAACGTCTAAAAGCGCGCTTGCAGTTGCGCGACTCCTGTCAGTGCGCGCGGCCGCCACCTCTCATTATTCACTTCTCGCGCAATTGAAGCAGAGCACGGGGGGAGGGGGGGGGGCGAAAAACCAAGAAGAACAACATTTAAACAACAATTGACATTGGAAATGAACACTCGCATGCACGCGTCGCGCACCTTTGCCACTCTTCAAGGGGAATGAGGAGGAGGCGCAACAATTGTTTTGTTGTGCAATATAAATGGGGTCAAAGAAGGGGCGAAGTAGAGGAGAGAAATGGATGAATGAAATGAAAAATCATCAATTCTTTACTAGGACGAGCTGGGACGAGGCGAGGCGGGGCGGGGCGGGGCGAGGCGGGACCCCGCAAAGGTTCCGTTTTTCGCGGTGCGGCGCCAGGTGAGGTGGACGCGTGAGAGCGCCGGCCCAGTCGCGAGCATGCGACTGGTTGCAGCGACTGGCCGAGGGGCGCAAGAAACGGTCGCAATCTTAACGTTGGGCGTCTGGTCAGCAGCGACCGTGCGGTGGTCGCGCCCAAAAAGGCGTAAAAATTGACGACAAACAAAAGCTGGACATTGCGAGAGCGGGCGGGCCAAAGCGGATTCGCTTTCGCCAATGCGCCCCTGTCCTGTTGGGTCAAGCGCGAAACCGGCGCATGACAACAAAAACAACTGGCCAGCGCGCACGGAGATTACGCGCGCGCGCTTGCATCGCATTGCATAGTGTTGTGTTGTGTTGTGTTCTGTTGTGTTGTGCATAATGAAAGAAAAAAAAACGAAGGAAAACCATCAGATCTATCGCTCCGCTGGACTTGAGCCGATTGTTGCCAACTCGCGTGGACATTTGCCGACGACGACGACAATTGTAAGCGAGATCATTGCATATGGGGAAGAAGGGAGAGATCGCAAATTGAGAGACAAACTGGCCGCGCGAGTGAAAAATGGCCCCGCTCGCATAAATTCGAGCTGGGGAAGTTTTAAGTAAATCTGTTATATAATTTACGATAGCCACTACGAGCCGAGATGTGTGGGATGACATTGAATTTTGAGAAACACCAATTGTCGAACTCGTGCGGCTCGCTAACAAACTTTTTGACAAATTTGTTACTTGCATTGAAATTGAAGTTGGAGGTGGGCTAAAGTGGGCGTGCTCTGGCTCACACAAACAACATGCGAGTACAGAAATAGAAAATTCAAACGAATTCCCGAGAACTGAGTGCGCTAAAGCCACTAATCGTGTGAATTATTGAATGGCCAGCGTGGCCAGAGTTAGATTGCGAACGAGTTTTAAACTTTCACTGCGGCACACATTTGGCATTTCCATGTTTCACTTCGCGCGTTCGGCCGCCAGCGTCAATCCAAGGCAGCGGTCGTGGCCTTGGAATGACGAAGCTGAACGGCGCGTGCGGCCGTTCTCTAACTCGACTCGTTTACAAATTACCCCTCTAGTTGCGCAACTCGCGCCTTGTTGCCCATTCACGTTCGACAATTGCTGCTGACCACACGAACATGAAAAACAATTGACTCCTGCGTGCTGTTTGTCAGCCGCCGTGCGTTGAGCGCGCAACTTTTAACATGCATAATGAACGCTCATCGTGCTCGTTCGCTCTCCTACGCTCACGCTCATACACCATTTAGCCAATTTCGGCACTTTCAAGCCACCAATCAAGCGGCCAGACTAATTGGATCTCGTGAGCGTGTGGCCTCTCGGCCCGTAACGCGCATGAGGCGCGTGGCCCCGCTCTCTAGCGAACACTCGACCCACAAAATGAATGACCACAAAGTCGCGAGAGCGATAATTACGCCACACGAGAGAATGATGCAAACCGCAATTGGAATCATCTCTAGTTCGGACGTACATTGCTCTCACCCATGTCATGACTCGGCGAGTCTTGAACTTGAACGAGCGAGTTAGAAAGCGCACAGATTTCCCATATGAGATTACAACGCGGAGCCAACTCGAAGGCCAAACATTGTCAATTGTTCTTGCAGGCCTTTTGTGTCGCACGCGCGCCTCCCGGCGCGCTTTTGTATGCTTTTGCCAATGATGAGTCAAGCCGGCCGATAATTGAATGATTGGCCTCGGACGAGCCGCACAAGCTAATGAAATGAAATCCACACTAAAGCGCGCGCATTGAGTCACTCGCAGACGCACGGCAGCAGCAGCAGCAGCAATAATATTCGAGCGCACGTCACTCGTTGCTTGGTGCCGACAAAGCGAGCGCGTTGGTTCTTAGAGGGCGCACACGCACGCCTGCCGCTGGTGCGCGGCTAATGCTAATGCCGCTGCTGCTGCTGCTTCCCTCAAGACAGATGCAGTGGCAGACAACCAGTGCCACTTGCCAGTTGTCACTGACTGGCATGTGCACGCCCCCGCCGATGGTTTCAAGGTTGTGCGCTCGCGTAAATCAAACAAACGTAGCCGACCAGTCAGCTTGAGCCTGACTGTCTGGCCAGCAGAAAACTCGTAGTGAGTATATTTCTCGATCACCAAAAACCCGTTTGTCACGTTTCTCTCACTTTTGAGCGCGCACATAACTTGCGCGAAACAAACAAACGCCACTTGTCACCGCTCGTCAGCGTCCAGACACACGCCGCGGCTGCCGTGAGAATGCCCGGCCGGGGTGGCCACCTGTTGCTTCGGGCGGCGGCGGCGGCGGCCAATCACGCGGCGGCCTAAATTTAGTTAGTCCGCCGAAGTCTCCCGGCTGGTTTAATGTCGCCGAGCGGGATCGGGCGCGCGGGTTCTAATTGATCTGCGTGCGCGCGCGCTCGCGCCGAGTGCTCGTTAGATTAGATTTTCGAGCGCGATAATTGCGAGCGGTTGAGCGAGTGATCCTCACGGCGGCGGCGGCGGCGGCGGCGCGCGCGCGTGAGATATCGATCGCGCACAAAGTCCCGTTAGCTTACGTGAACTCGCACCGATCTTACGGCTTAACATAAGAGAGTAGATTTGGACGCCACACTAGCCCGCTAGAGACCTGACGCTAAACTTGGCCATGAGCTTGAATGATCAGGCGCCGAGCGAGCTGGCTAGATAACGCATGGAGCCGACTGGCTTCATGCCGTCAAGTGGCGACAGCAATAACAACATCAGTTTTGTGCGAACACAATTAGGCGCGCGCAAATCAACTAGTTGCTGTTGCTGTTTGTTGCTTGTTACACCACAACAACTCACACAAACGCGATCAAGCTCAGGGGCGGGCGAACAGACACTTGTCAACTTGCTCGCTCGCTCTCGCTTTGGGAAACAACTCGCAGCTTCTCGCATCAAACCGACCGACCGATTGACTGACTGACTGACTGACTGACTGACTGGAGCTCGCGCACTGCCGCCGATTGGCTCACTCGCTTTTTTGCCCAACTCTTCTAGCCAGCCAGCTGGCCAGTTGTCGCACGGCCGGCGCACTTGCGCGCTCGCTAAACGACGCGCCGCGCGACACTCCGCGACGACGTCGATCGATCTTGAACGCGCCATATAACACCGTCGAGACTCGGAACGTACACAAGCACGCTCGCAAGCACGCACGCACGCACGCACCCGAGCACGCAAGCAAGCAAGCAAGCGAACGGGCGAGTTAGTTAGCGGAGTGAGAGTGAGAGTGAGATCATTTGTCTCCGGCGACGAGATCGCGCAAAACGCGAAACGATCGGCTAGTGGTGAGATCACACATTTGCCATTAAAGTCGAGCCGCGGCGAGTGAGAGTGAAAAGCTGGTGACAGCTTTTCATGTGCGTGGGCGCAAAGTCTGATCAAGTCAAGTGAGTGGTTTATAACACAAACGCACGGACACTTGTTGGAGAATTGCGTGTAAAAAAGTGACACTTTAACATCAAAAACAAAAACAACAACAACAACAACACCGATGAACATCAACAGTCGTCAAATTGGCAACAGGTTGCCCGCCGGCGGTCATCACCGGCCAATGGAAATCAATCATCAGCTGAGAGTGAACGAAACACAACATTCAGAACACAACATGCTGACACACCAACAGCATCACATGGTCGAGCCGCTGATGCTCTTCGATAGTTTCCAATCGTATCACAGCCAGCTAATTGAATTGTCATCGCACCTGAATCACAATCTTGACAACGCGACAACGTCCACTAATCAACTCGACGAGGAAGTTCTCGACACGACGGCGCTCGAGAATGAGAATGAAGATGAGGATGCGATTGGCGTTGACTTCAACGTGTGCCCGCCACACTTGCCAGCAAGCTCTGTCTTGTCTCCCGCACATCCAACAAGCATTAGCGACCAGACGAGTCTGCCTGGTCGCAAGCGCGCACACCCAAACCAATTGCCGCTTGGCGCCAACAAGCGAACTCGCCACTCGCCCGCAAGCCTGAGCGGAAGCTCGTCCTCATCCTCTTCGAATTGGTCAGTCTGCTCCTCGTCGCAACTGTCGAGTTCGCCCAATCAAGCCCGACTGATGCCGAGCGCGCTCTATCAGCGAGTAAATCGCCATACGAATCATCAGTGGCCACGAGAAGCCGCCTCAACTGCCGCCGCCGCAACCGGCGCGACAACAATCATTCCAGACGAGCAAGATTGGCAAACGCCACCGGACATCGTCGTGAGCGACCTCTACGACTCACGCGAGTACTCAGCCGAGCTGCAAGAGCAAGACTTGCGCCACACAGCAGCAGCAGCAGCAGGTGAGTAGCTTAACGAGGAAGTTTTATTTTTAAGAATCGTCGTAATGCTCTTTTTTCCTTCATCAAATAAGTGTGACAAAGTGACGAGTGAAATATGATCTGGTTGGTGTAAACTTATCTTCATCTTGATCTCGAACAAATCTCGTCTAAAAGAAATTTATCCGCGACGAGTGACCACTCTTCACGTTTGAGTGATTTTTTTGTCTCCAAGTCGAAAATTGAGCAGTATGCAAAATTGCGTCCATAGAGATGGTGCGACTTCACGGCCAAAAAGTGCATTGCCTCTAATGCGCGCTCTCTCTCTCTCTCTCTCTCTCTCTCTCTCTCTCTCTCTCTCTCTCTCTCTCTCTCTCTCTCTCTCTCTCTCTCTCTCGTGCACCTCTTGGCGTCGAAAGTGTGCGCGCTTTAGGCGTGCGCGCATTTTCGAAGCGCACAATTAAGCGCGCTCTAGCCGGCCGCACCGATCGTCTGTCGCTTGCGCAATGCGCTAGCCCGCCCGCCTGATCGCTCGCCTGCCTGCCTGCGCGACAAATGACCCAAACGACGACAAACAGCAGCCCCCTCAGGGCCAGATGGACAAAATTCGGGAGCGAACACGCGAGCGCCTCTCTGCTAATTATTCGGCAACGAGACAACTTCGCCGAGAGGCCTCGCTCGGACGCATTAAGTGCTCCCGGCCTTGTGTTTGTTCTGGCACGCGACTTGCGCTCGCCCGACGCGCGAGTGATTGTGCGACGGCGCATCGAGCTGGCCGAAAGATATGAGCAGCTCTGCACTCGAAGCGAGTGGAAATGGCATGGGCAAACGAAGTGAGCCAGTGCGCACACAAACAAACAGACTCGTGCCAAGATAAGACAAGAACGCCGGGTGAGTATTTTCTCAACGGCCAAACAGTCTGGCGCGCGCCATTGTTGTCGTTTTACAAGCTCGCCGGGGCTCATTTAATTTCACAACAATAAGCCGCCTCCTTTTTTAGCCAGCAAACAATAGTAAATCGCACAAACGCATCTCGCGTGCGCGTCCACTGATTGACTTCAGCTCGAGAGGTGCCTATAGGATAAATTTTGGCAGCAAGCGAGAGCACCTCTAAAGTTTACAAAGCGAACGCAACTATCGCAAATAGAGAGACGGCGCCAGTTGGACAAATTTGCATCGCCGAGTGACGCACAATCGAGTTGCAGCGGGAAGAACTTTCGCTTATTTTGAGCGCGTACACGAGCCCGATACTTGGCCGCGCCACTTCCGGTTGGCTGGAAAACTCACCTCTGAGCGCGCATTCCCTCGCAGCCAGTCGATCGGGCGTACGCGGGGAACGTGCGATCTGCGGGACGCCAGGACGCACGCAGCACGCACGCAGCACGCACGCGCGCGCGCGCGCCGACTTTTGAATTCTCGCAAACTCAATGCGTCCAGTCGCCGATGGTTGTGATTATGATTTCTGTTCGGCGCGGCACGGCGAGCGGAAGTGGCCAAAAACCACAAGAGCCGAGAGGTTTGGTAAAAACCTCTCGGCTTGGAGGTATAAGTTCAAGTTTCTTCTCCACTCGCTCTCGTGTTTGTGGTCATCATTTTCTGGTCTCTTGCGCGACGATGCGCACGATAATTTCTGATCTTTGATTTTTGCGCACGCGAGAGTGCATTACGCGCGCGCAGAGAACGAGCGAGCGCGCAAGAGCAGCCGATCGTGCTGTCACACTGGCCGCGCGCTCGGCTCAAATTGATGACGCCAGTCGAATTGTGTTGTCGTTGTTTGGCCCTGAGCAATGTGCTGGCGGCGGCCGCCGCATCAGCAACAGGCGTGCTCGGCCTGAAGATGGCCCCCGGCCGCTCCAGCGCCGGCTGACCAGGGCCGCCCCCGCGCCAGCAGCCCGCAGATTAGGGCCGAGAGGCCGGAAGTGGAGCGAGGCGGGGGAACCCGTGGATGCTCTTTCGCATTTGGCAGCAAATGCGTGCGGCTGGCCAGTCATTTGCGAGAACACACAAGCGAGCAAGTGAGAGGACAGGCCGCCGGCGCGAGTGAGTCAGCGGGACTCTTTGTTGACATTCGCGGAACTCGTGCGCTCATGCGCTCGTTCGCTCGGGTGCCACATTACACTCTGACTTGCAGCGAGGCGAACGAGACACTTTTGCTGCGAGCGCGAAATCAACAAGTTGCCGTGCAAAAGAGCGAGCGAGCAAGCGAGCGAGCGGGAGACGGCAACAAGTTGTTTACATTGGCCGCTGCAGTTCTGGTTCGCTGGCAAAAACACAGGAGTCGGCTGTTATCTTGATTGGCCTGTGTGTATGTGATTGTGCACACAACGCGTGAGTTTTAACGTCGATTCCATGAATGGCGAGGGCAGATCGCGCGCCAGCAGTTCACAATGGCCGTTTGATCTAACACTTTGATTGATGCGCGCCCACTCCGGTCACTTTGATGGACCCAGAGAAGTGATTAAAAAGATTAGTCGGGGCCAAATCGAGTGCGCACTCTTGTTAATTGCCCACGGAAGCGATGCGACTGGTACGCGCTGGCGTCCGCGCGAGTGAATGGACTCGAGCACTTTGAATCTAAATCAAAGTGGCCATGAGAAAGTGATTTCGCATCATCATTTTCAAGAGAAAAACAACGATGGCAGCTCTCGCTTCTTGAGAATCGGACGCAATGGTTGCGCGTTCAATCATATGAGCCAACAACAGCCTAGCAATTGGCAACGATCAGCTGAAACATTCTCTTCAAATGAGACAATAAAGCGCGCAAATATGCAGTTTTTTTTTCAGTCTGCGAAAAACCAGTCCCGCCCCTTGTGCACGGCGAGAGCGAGTTTGCGCTCGCGTGCGCGCAGTACGCAGCGAATGGCGTGCGTGGAAATGTTTCTCCCACGGTTTCCTGCCCTCACTAGCTCGCACGTTCCATCCATCTCATTGCACGAGATCGCGCAATATTCAATGCCAACGCTCGCCCATTTTGGATGTAATTTTATTATTACTCGCGCCTCGCGTAAGTCCCACCTCTCTCATCGCTACTTGCCAGAGCTACTACCATGTGCAGTGGCAGCCGTCAATCAAAGAGTTGACTCGCGATCGATCAAAAGAGTTATTTCGCGCTCCGTTGCCACCGCCAAGCGGGCGGGCGCAAATGTCGAAATGGGGTTAAGTCGCTCTTACTCGGGCCGACGAGTCGCCGCGAGATTTGCAATCGCTCATCATCCTCGGGCGTCGTGAGCCAACAACGCGCCAACTTGTTGACAGTGCAAAGACGAGAAAAGTGAGCAGGTCAACAGGTAACCTCTCGTCGAGGTATCAAGCCGCTCACTTTCCCCCCCCAGCCGTGAACATGACCCAGAGCCAGTCGGTCTGCGGGTCGACTCACCGGAAGCGAGACGCGCATGCACGCAAGCTGGCGATGCTGGCCAGCCGACGCCGACCGGAACTTGAGGGGGCGGCATCGTTCGCTGAGGTGAAAACGCGCACGAACGTGTGAGAGTGCAATGGACAAATGTCTATGTGTGTGTGTGTGTGTGTGTGTGTGTGTGTGTGTGCGCGTATGTAAAACGAGGCGACACATTTGTGCGCCGTAGCGCGTATTCAATGGAACAGAACAGCTGCTGCACGAGGAGCGGCGCACGCAGCAGTGTCCACGTTCTCGTCCTCGCGCGCACTGTGAAAACTTGCCCCCGTGGCCGGGCAAATGACCCCTGGCCCAGGCCAGCGAGGGGGCCGCACCAACTGGCCCCAGTGGCCAGCCCCCACTTCCGGACAGTTTCTTCCCTCGCTCCTTTGCTCTGCTCAAGTTCACTCTCGCACGCGGTGAACTCGTCGCGTTGCACTCGTTACGTGCAGGAGCGCGCGATAGAGGGCCCGCATCACACAAGCATCTTGTGGGATCCGCTCGCTTTGCATCACGCGCACCATTGCCAGAACAGAAAGCGAGGCCGAATCGATGGATCAGACAAATCAGAGAGTGTGTATGGCAGTGCACGCAGCCGAGCAACAGGATCGAGGAGCCGGCGAGCAGTAGTCCAGAACTGCGCGCGAGCTGTGCAAATGTGGGCCGGCTTGTGTGCGAGCCGGCGTACGAGCGATCAGCGCACCGGCCGCATTTAGTCCACTGCCGCTGCTCTCTCGCGCGCGCGCGCTGGTTCGCCCTCGTGCACCAAAGCGACATGCAAGCAAGCGCACGGGCGGAGCAAGTAGGTTGCAGTTGCAGCTGCTGGTTGAAGAGGAAAAAATTCCCACACTTTACTTTTTTGCAGTTGTGTTCGTGTGTGCGTGCTCACGCGCTCGCTCGCTCCCGCTCGCCGCCCGCCCGCCCGCACGCCTGCCTGTTGTCGCCAAAGCGCACGGCTGCGGCTTCTCTCGTGTGCTTGTGTGAGTTGAGCATGTTGGTGCGCGCTGGTCTCTTGTGTACGGCTGGCTTCTTCTGTGTCGCGGAATGCCCCGCCCGTTTGTTCGCATCAGCGACAGTTTGTGGCGGCGGCTGCGGTGCATCGGCGCTCATTCATTTATTGGAACTTCTGAATGGAAAAATATGGCCCACCGCCACCACTGGCAACCAAGTCGACCTGACGCAAATGAAGGTGAGTGCGTGTCAGCGTGCGCTTACTTGAGCACACGCACGCAAAGATGGGCGCCTGTTAAATGTTGCGCTCCCACGACTTGACAATTCGCATTCGAGCAAGGTGAGCGAGCGAAGGAGTTTGTTGGCCAAATCTAGTTAACCTCGCAAGTTATATCTCGAGAGCTCTCTCCCCTTAACTCTCACGGCGCGCACCTCAAATGAGATAATTCAATTTGCATCAGTGGCACTGTACGCTCGCGCGCGCGCGCATGTGTGTGTGTGTGTCCCGCTGGCACAATTGGGAGGAGCCTGCGCCGCACACGCAGGCTTCTTGTTTGTTTTCCTTCATTGACTTTCAGGCCGAGCGCGACCTTCCAATGCCAACCGAGTTGTGTGGCTCGCGCGCAATAATTAAACTCTCTCAAATCGGGCGCGCCTCTCTAAAGGACTAGATAGAGAGAAAGAGCAGAGAGAGAGAGAGAGAGGAAAGGAGCACACAATTGTCAGTGACGACGCTCGTCACTGTCAGCCTGTGCAAGCGGTTAAATTGCACGCGCGTGTGTGTGTGTGTGTTTTTCAAACCGAAAGTTTATTATCACTCTCTCGGTCGTCTCCTCTTTGGTTTTATCTTTTTCTCTTGCTCCCTCTCATTCATTATGTGCTTTGTGCAACGCTGGCCATCGAGCGACTGCCGTTTCGCGAACTCCGCGCAAGTGCCATTGGTCGCAAACTGTGAATGGACGCCAAATGAACGAGAGAGGGAGCAAGGCCAACTGAGCGACGCGCCTCAAGCCAAAGCTGCTGGGCGGTGCAAGTGGTTGCGCGCCGCACGCGACAACAGAGGCAGCAGCAGCAGGAGGTAGTCGGGCGCAGCGTGCCCTCGTTGTTTTGTCTAGTTCGTTGTATTTTTGGGCGTCCACCAGCAATTCTGGCCGCAACTCATTCCACAAAAAGATAACGCTTCGGCCGCAACTTTTCATGATGACAAAGCTCATCGCATGTTGCGCGCGCCCTTGCGCCAACTTGCCCAGCCGCGCAACGGCCAATGGTCAGCCTAAATCAATGAATGAACGTCCATCGTGTCTCCTGTTCTCTCGTCATTTTGCGGCAAATCAGAAAGAAAGACGAGCGTTGCATCACAATAGAGACCGTGGGCCGCAAATTGGCACTTGCGCCCAGTAAATGCCATTGGCCGGCGCAGTTAGTCGTTCAGCCACAACCGATTGGCGTCCGAGCTCGACTGTCGCATCGCGCGCAACTCGGCAACAGGTGATTTGTAGTGGCAGTGAATCAATCTCGATCTCGCGATGACCGCCTGCGCATGCGCTCTCTCTCTCTCTCTCTCTCCCCCCGCTGTGTGACAATCCCCAAGCCGACAGCGAGCGCGGCGGCAATCGAGCCGAGTTTGCCGCACCGCACTCGCTGGTCGCACCGGTGAACTCGACTCGCAGCGACCATTGTTCTCGATGCGCCGTCGGCGCGCTAACTACGCCTCGCTTTCTCTCCGATGATTATCTCGCGTTGCGCAAAGTCGCGCCAGCTCGCCTTCATTTACAAGTGCCAGTCAGCGAGCAGAGCAGACCTGCGCACCGAATGACAATAATAATCATGACAATAATGATTTTAATCTCGTTTTCTGCCGTCCACTCGTTTTGCGCGCTCTCGAATTGTCGCGAGTCGACAAGCCTTGCCCAGCGTGCGCAGTTTTCATTTGTTTTTGCCCATTTGCGTGCGCCTTCTCTTCGCTTGTCTCTGTTCGCGAATAAATCTTCTCCCTCGCGCAATGATGCTCACGAGTTGCCCTTATATAGTTTTAGCCCTGCGCGCGTCTGAGTCTCAGCTCGAGCTTGAGCTTGCGCCAAACATGATGTGAATCGCGTCTGCATCCAAGCAGCGCGTATATACAAATTAGGCGAGGCCCGCACTTGTTGGCCGCGCCGAGAGAGAGAGAGAGAGAGAGAGAAGACAAATCGGGCGCGCCAACAAGTGGCGCCATCCGAGGCGAGCTGTTTTGTGTCTCTCCGTCGTTGCCGCCGCCATCGCCACTTGTTGACGCTCCAAACCAAATCAAAGTCTGTCCAGTCGGGCGAGTGTGATACAACTCGCGGCTCGCCTTTGTGCTGTGCGGCACACGCTCGCCGCCGCCCTCGCGAGCTCAAGTAGATTAACAAACTGCCACTGGAGCGCTGAGTTCTCCTCCTTCATTAACAAGAGAGAGAGAGGGGAGAGAGACGAGCCTGCCCCTTGTTCTCGCTTGCTCGACTGCCGCGCGACACAAGCACACAAACACACACACACGCTAACACTGACACACGGGAGCACGAGAGGCGTGTGGCGAGAATGAATGAACTGGCCGAGCTGACTGGCTGGCTGGCTGGCTAGCTGACAGACAGACAGAAGGCGCCCATTTTTATTGCCCGAGTTGGCTTGCTCGCCGCTTTTTGTTTCATCTCATAACCTCGCACGCTCGCGACACGCCACACGACCAGCGGTCGAGGCGGCGCGGTTTGTGTGCTCGGCGCGCGTCGGGAATTAGATCGAGTTGGAGGCGAGGGATAAGAAGGAGAAGAAGATGCCCGTGTTTGGAACGAGCGATGAACGAAGACAACAAACACAATCATTGCGACTGATAACTGTCCTGCTGCTTGGCAAAGTTGCGCGCAACATATGTTGGTGGGATCGGCGCACACTCACACAGGAAGTTGGAGTTTGATACTGAGGAGACACGATGCGGGCGTGTGCCACTTGTTGATTCGAGAGATTTTGTGTGCACCGTTTTCTCTCTCTCTCTCTCTCTCTCTCTCTCTCTCTCTCTCTCTCTCTCTCTCTCTCTCTCTCTCTCTCTCTCTCTCTCTCTCTCTCCGTCTTGATCTCTGCGCACTGACTGCTCAATTTTTGTTCTGCCACCATTCTGAAATTGTTCAGCAACCTACACTAGAGACCGCTAAACGAGAATGTGCGCGTCTTGCTCTTCATCTCGGGCCACTTATAGGCGAGTCATTGTGGCTTGCAATGCCTTAGAGAGAAAGATCTCTCGTCTTGAGTCGATGCCGGCCGGGCAACACGACTCAACAAGGTACTTTGCAACTAAGCCCATTGAGTGCAACCGACACAGACTAACAAGAGCGGCGAGCAATTACATTAGGGGTGAAGATTTCAGCGCATCACTCGCTCGGGTTTCATTCATCTTCGCGGCGCTTATTATTGTTACTTGTTGGCTGTTTGAGAGGCGGCCACCTCAACGAGCTGCTTCGTTCACGAGTGCCCACCATCGTGCTCGTGTGTTTGCTTGCTTGTTTGTTTGATTGCCGGCCTCTGCAAGTTGCCTAAAGCGGCCGCCGTTTAATTGCCAGTTGTCGATGTTGTGCGTGGCCGCAACTCTCCATCAATTAGAGAGGAATCGCAACGAGTTGAGTTGAGCTGGCAAGCACTCGCCGCAATCGCTCGGCTTGAGATTGACACGACGCGACGCCGAGCGATGAAATGCGTCGAAGTAGAAGCCAGACGAAAGGGTTGAAATGTGTGCGAGATGGTTGCCATCAAGCCACAGTAACACAAACACATCAATCTCTCTCTCTCTCTTCCCTCTCTTTTGTTCTCCAGCCGATGGCAAACGCGCGCTCGCGATATATGATGATGCAATTCACATTTCTGAGCGCACGGGTGTGCTGCCCGCTCGCTAGTGTAAGTGTGTGTGTGTGTGTGTGTGTGTGTGTATGTTCGAGCTTGTGATGAAACAAAACGAAAAAGAAAAGGATTATTTGCGTCCTTTGGCTGCATGCGCGCGATGTCGTTTGCCCCTCGAGTTGTTTGCTTTGCTCGCGCGATCTCTCGCGAAAACGTGTCGCCGCGGCCGCGCGCGACTAAAGAGTTTTGACGGCGTTGCCGAGCAACCACTTGTTGCGCGGCACCGCTTGCTCGAACGTGTGCGAGCCGGTGCTCTGTGAACGACGAGAGCGAGCAATTTGAATGAGTTAAAGTTGGGCCAGCTGCCGGCATGAGTGCGAGATGTCGGTGTGCTTGCTTTATGGTTCAGTTCAGTTCGGCTCGGCTCAAATGAACGTGCGAACGAATGAATGAGCCGGTGGCGGCTGTTGATTCTAACAATTTGGTGCCGAACTAACACCATTTGCGCACCATTTGACCATCTTGCTCGGTTTGCGATCATCTCGAGACGCTACCAACGCCGCCAATCAGGTTGATTGTTTCCGCCGGAAGCCAAAACAAACCTTGCGCGCGCTCTGTGACTAGCTTGTGTTGACTCTCAACATCACTTGCGCGATTTAACTCGAAATCGCCGCCGCGTAACCTTTATGTGTGGTGCTGGTGGTTGTGGTGGTGGTTGGCACCAGCAGCTCTAAAGTTAACGACTCGAGAGCATCAGTTTAGCATGCGAGCGTGTGTTTGCACACCTTTTCATTCATAAAAAAAAAAAAAAATATTCGCGAGGATGTTAGCGCGCGAGTGTGTGTTGACACTTCTCGCCCCCGGCCTCTCGCAGGCTTTCGGCCTCATGCGCCTCTACCGCCAGAACGGCCAATTGCTGCGCCAAAATGAGTCTTTTGTGGTCAGTGTGCGGCAAATCAGCCAAGTGGAAGGAGAGGCCAACCAGTTAGCCTGCAAGGTGAGCGCATGAAGAAGAAGAAGATCGATCGATTGAAGATGTTGTTTGAGGTCAGCGCCGGCCATCGGCAACAATTGTTTGCGCTCGCCGCAATCGCCGACGATGAGAAATCATTCATTCATGATTTTTCATCTCCCGCTCGTGTTCACCTTTCGCTCTCGGCTGACCACCGCGGTGGCGGCGAACTTGGTGTGCGACATTGCCGGCATCGATCTGTTCTGGCGAGTGGGCGCATGCGCAACATTGCTTCACACAGGCAGAGACAATTTCGGATGCGCGCGCGCATAAAGCTTCAGTGCATTCGCAGTGCGGTGCGCTCTGTCGCGCAACAATCAACGGCCTTGCGCGTTGTCATTGCCTCACATAATGGGAGAGCGCGCCGCCGCATGAGGCATTACGCGCACAGAAAACGAACGAGCGACCGGGCACTAAATTTGCATGCCAGACGACATCTTGACGCTGCTCTTGCGCATCTTCCTCTTATTCTCCGTGGGCCACCACCTCCTCCTCCTCCTCCTCCTCCTCATCGTCATCATCTTGCAAGGCGACTCGAAGAGGAAAGTGACACAAACACAAACGCATAGAATGAAGTAGCGATTGCGTTCTGTTTCTTAGACGCGCGCACCATTATGTTTTCGCCGCTGACGAGATCAGAGCGAACCAAATCATTTGCTTCTATTTCAACGGCAAACGAACGAGAGCTTAACAATTATAATCAGTTGACGAGTGATCAAGAGAATACTGCGAGTTTGTTTGACGTAACGCCAAAAGCCAAGTTGCCTTATGACGCCGAGCAGTTAATGCGCGCAACAAGTGAGAGTGAGTTTGCTGAGATTAAATTAACAAACTTGGACGATTATTTGACGAGAGACGACAAGACAACAATTGAAAATAAGATCGTGCTAACAAATTCACAATCATCAAAATCTCAATTAATCATGAGTCCAGCCCTGGCCATGAATGTGCACGCCCACCAGGCGCCGGGCGCGCAAACACACACAAACCAATCGCTGTGGCAGCAGCATTTGCACGACTCGCTCCTGGCCGACCCGTACCAGCAGAATCTATCGCCCCAACAGCAGCAGCAGCAGCAACAACAACAACAACACCAACACCAGCACGTGCATCAATTTCAGCACCAGTTGCAACAACTCGGCTCGCCTGCGATAAAAGAGGAGTGCGAACAGTTGAATCAATCGCCCCGAGCACTGAACACTAGCAACAGTAGCGATTCGAACAACAACAGCAACAAGAACAGCGCAAATCAGCCGCCCTCGAGCAACAACTCGGACACCTCCGATCAGATCTCCTCGACCACAAATGGCTACCTGAATGGCAATGGCGGTGGATCGCCCGCCTCGACTAACAACTCACACCAGCATCAGCAGAGGCAGCAGCACAGCCACCATCAGCAGCAGCAGCAGTGTCAACAGCAGCAACAGCAACAACAACAAAACACTACAAGCATGATTGACATAAGCACAAGTGCCTCTGCCATCTCAATAACGCCGCCAAACTCTAGCAACCAGCAACTCCTTCAGCTCAACAGTGGCAACAATTCGCAAATATACCTCAGGAATACGCCCGCGCATCAGCAACTCAGACAGCCGGCTCACTATCACCACCCGCACCAGCATAACAATCACCATCACCATCATCATCAGCACCAGCAGCAGCACCAGCAGCAGTACTTGCACCACGTGCATCATCAGCAACAGCAGCAGCAGCAGCAGTACACGACGAGTGGCAACCTGAACCAGCAGCAGCAGCAGCAGCTCGACAACAACTCTTGCAATCATTTCACTCGGTGGCAATTCCAACCGAAAGCGACAACCAGCAGCAACAGCAACAGCTGCACCTCCACCAACCGCAGAGCTACCACCCGCTCGACACGCCGCCCGCTCACTATGCGCACCATGCACAGCAGCAGCAGCAACAGCAACAGTCGCATCTGCACCACAACGGCGGTAACCTGTTTGCGCACCGGCAACAACAGTCGCAGCATGTGAGCCCCACTGGCCAGGCGGTGCTAACTCCCCCGTCGCCACCAAACCACTCGAGCAGTCAATCAGTGATAGCGTCCAATCAGCGCGACCGATCGCAAGTTCCGCACCAGTACCAGCAGCAGCAGCAGCAGCATCACAGCTCGCACCATCATCAGCTGCTTCACACAAACCTAGATGACCACCAGCAGCAACTCAAACGCGAACAGTTGGCGACAACCACAATCAACACAACCACGCCCCTTCAGACAGACCTGTTGCGCCATCACAACGGCGAGCATCCACATTCGGCCTCGACCGGGCCTCATCAGCCTGTTATTCAGGCTAGCGTTCTCGCCGGCAGTGGACCTATACAATTGTGGCAATTCCTACTCGAGCTGCTCACCGAGAAATCGTGCCAATCGTTTATTTGCTGGACGGGCGACGGCTGGGAGTTCAAGCTAATCGACCCGGATGAGGTGGCCCGCCGCTGGGGCATTCGCAAGAACAAGCCCAAGATGAATTATGAAAAGTTGTCGCGCGGTTTGCGCTACTACTACGACAAGAACATAATCCATAAGACATCGGGCAAGCGCTACGTCTACAAGTATGTCTGCGATCTTCAATCGATGTTAGGTAAGTTCGTAAAGGAGATTAACAGGGCACACATTGGGTGCGTGTGAATAACTAGAGAGCGAAAACTTAACTTTCCCTATCTAACCACCACTCGTCATTTGAATACAATCAACCAACAAATAGGCTACACACCCGAACAATTGCACATGGCCGTCGACTTGACCACGGAAACTGGTAGTCTTCTTTTGAAGCAACAGCACCCTCTAATCAACACATTGGACAGCAATCAGACCTTCTTTTGATGCGCAAATAAACGCGTTGAATTGTATGGAATAACACAATAGGCAATATTAGATTAGATGTATTAAGGCGGCGGTTGTTTTTTCTACCGAGTCGTGTGAGATTGATACACATTTAATGTGGTTATTAGGCAGCCACCATCGGGTTGGACTTGGATACTGTTGTTTGTCACTATGTGCCAGTAAAGCATCATAAGCACTACTCCTGCTACTTGGAGAACTCATATGTTGAACTATGGTCATAATAATCTTTAAATTTTGCTTCATCTTTGAGTTGTTGCATTGATTTGTAAACATGATCTATGAGCTCGGGAAATCGATTGCTAAAGTAGTTCATGAATTTCTCCGGCGGCTCGCCAAGATCCTGCCTCAGCTCGGGCGAGCATTCATTATAATGGTTCTTTTTATTCCTTATGAGTCGCAATAAGTCTTGTATTTTTTTAAAATTGTATGAGCGATGCTTGCGGGACGGATCTGTGAGGTCAAATATCAAAATCGGGCTCAAACACTCTTTCCAATCGTAGCCAATGACTCGCTGGCGATTACGCTCGAGTTCGCTCACTATTGTCGAATCCTTACTAAGCTTGTCAACCCGATCAGATACATCGCACAAAAATTGTAGCTGATCTTTGGCAAGCCAGAACATTGGGTACTTGAGAACTGCGCTGATGGGTGGTCTTCGATTGGGATCGGCCGAGACCATCGACCTGACCAAATTGTTGGCCATGACGTTCAGCAGGGGCTCATTGTTGCTGTAACCGCTGTGCATGTACTTGTCCAATTGGGTTTTGTTCGTCTTGATGTTATCTTCACGTTCACCAGCAGCGCCGAATGGATGTTCGCCATTGAATACGACAAAGTAGAAGACACAACCTAGTGAGAATATGTCGGCTGCCTTCGATGGAATCAAATTTCTGTTCTCCTCCTTGGCTTTGATGATCTCGGGCGGCATCCAGCCTTGTGTGCCATCAAAGTAGCGCATCACGCTAGACGAATGGCCCATATCCATACATGTGAGCTGTCGACTCAATCCAAAGTCAGTTATCATAACACTACGCTCGTTATTAGGCGCCTTGGGCAACGATATCAATATGTTCTCTGGCTTGAGATCTCTATGCACAATGTCAAGCTCATGCAGGTACTGCAGACCCAAGGCTTGCTGCTGACATATGATCTCTTTTGATAGCTTGAATTCTTCTAAACTACACTCCTTGCCTTGGATTAGGGAACGCAGTGTACATTCAGCTAATTCTATTGAGATGTAAAAGAATTGCAAATCTCTCTCGGTTGCAAAGTAACGGACGAGATTGTTGTGATTGAGCGTCCGTAGAAATTCTATCTCTCTATCGGCTAGCCTGAGGTTTTCTGCGACAATTCTCTTAACTGCACACGGTTTGCTGTTCTCGTAAGTGCCCTCGTAGACATAGGTGCCCTTGCTGCCGGACCCGAGAACATTGTCAGGATGAAATTTAATCTTTCCGATAGTCAGGTTACCATCGGCATCCTCATTGATAGGCTCCCGTCCACGCCGTTTGGCTTGGGACAATCGTGGTAGCAACCACTGGAAGACACAATATGTGAGGCCTATGATCAAAATCGCTAATACGAGAAACTGAAGCCAATAATACGATATTACAGTCTTGATGGGCGGTATGGATGTTTGGCCTGATTGAACGAGGGGTTGAAGTGCTCTCCGGTCGCGATGAAGTGATACAATGGACGAGTTGGGATCACTGTCATAATCGGCGGCGCTAGGACCTCTGATGGCCGGTCGTATGGCTAATCTCTCGAGACATTTCTCGTTATAACTATATGTGCCATCGGAATTCTCGACACGGCACTCCTCCTCGTATTGGGACTTGTCGAGCAGAATGCAAACAGCTGCTATCTTGTCAGTCACTATTGTGTGAAATCTTGGTACATCACTTCGGGGTCGTGATGCAATCGACCCGTTTTCCATGCTTGCAATGATTTCTTGTTCCTATTCTGCATTTGATTTTGTGGAATAGTGGCATATCAACCAGTTGAGGGCGGGTACTATCTATGTGAAGTTTTGCATGCAATACTGCAAATCAAAATGAAATAGCGTGTCGATTGAGCTTATACGGACTATAATAAGACAAATATCCAGTGTAACTCGCCCGAAATATGTAATGGTCTACAAAGGCAGTAATAATATAGGATGACAATCGAGATTGTTCGAATCGAGTGCTCGTGGTAGCCATTCCGAAACACAGACAAAAGTCGTGTTGTTTAGATGACGCATAGTAAAAGGCTTATTGAACACTCATCGCGCTCCAAGCCTGCTAGTGTCGCGCATAAAACGATCATTTTGAGTTTCAGACCGCTGTCGGGCAGATGTCGTGCTTCAGAAATGCGTGTGTGCGAGTTTCGTTCGCCGCGGCGACACGCGAGCCAACAACACAAAATCGGCAATGAAAGTGAACAGTTGCAGCAGCATCGAACAACACAATCTGCTAGTTTCACTTGCCACGAAATTATATGTGATCATAGATTCTTGGCTAGATATCAGATGGACAATTTTGGAGTGAACTCGAAGGGGGTAGGGACTAAAACTCTCTCTGTCATCACTGGCAATTATCGATCTATTATTAGCGTTAGTAGACCAGCCCAATTGTTGTCCACACATGAGAGCCAAACATCATAGCAAGCAGACAGCTCAATGCTCATATGAGTTAGCTCGCTATCTAATTGATCTCTCGTCCTCAATGTATTCGTTCGTGTGAGTTGTGTTGCAAAGAAGCCATCTCTGATATTGAAGTATAACAGCTACATATTCGCTCTCAATCTCAGTGGCCAGCATAAGCAACTCTTAGCATGCAAGAAGCAAATTGTATTGATACTCGACCAAGAAGAAAAAAGGTTGATCTCTGCATAGTTATTTATCATCACTGCAGCTGCACGTTAGAATTATATTTGCACATTGGTTGCAACTCCAGTCACTAGGCTACACCTATTATCCCTACTGCTGTCAGCCTGCTGGACTAAATTTTAGCTAAATTGTAAATACTATTAGTTTAGTGAAAGGCCAAGAAGATGGTCTTCGAGAGTGTTATTGCGAACTTACTGAATGCATACCTCGGTCATTTTATCGACGATGTAAACGCCTCACAGCTACAACTTGGTGCATGGCGAGGTAATGTTGAACTCAAGAACCTTGCCATCAAGGAGGATGCATTTGCATCACTGGATCTTCCATTCAAGATTCTTCATGGGCATGTCGGCAAGCTGACAGCAATAATACCCTGGTCTTCGCTTTACTCGTCACCAGTTAAGCTGTCATTGCAAGATGTATTCGTGGTTGCCGTTCCCAATGTACTTGAAGAATACGATGATGATATCGAGGCTGAGCGGGGGTGGCAAGCGAAGAAGAAGCAACTGAGCTTGATTGAGACTACTCGCAAGAACCTCGATTTGTCTGCCGATCAGAAGAGGAAGAACTTCAATAAGGTTGCCCAAGAGGATGACGGATTCGTGACCAAGCTTGCCGCCCAAGTCATTCGCAATGTTCAGATCCACATCAACAATATACACATAGTCTACGAGGATAAGTTCACCGACACCATGAATCCGTTCCAAGTTGGCCTGACTCTGAACAGGATAGTTTTCGAGACTGTTGATGATTTAGCCTCAAGCCAAGCGCAAGATAAGTACGATGACAATCAGAAGAAAGAGCTCATCTTCAAAGTGACCTCAATCGACTACCTTTCGATATATTTCAACTGTGAAAAGAACCTACAGTTCCTGTCTGAACTAAAGAACTGGGCCGAGGTTAATGCAATCCTGAACAAACGTATAGCAAGCTCTTCAAATCATGTCGTTGATCGGAAAAATCTTGACTATATCCTGAAGCCGGTCACGTTCCGAGGCAATCTAGTGATAAACTCAAAACCAGAAAAATTTGATTTCTCATTGCCAGTTGCCGATATTGATATGATCCTAGGAGATTTTATTGTGTACCTCAAGAAGGCTCAACTTCATTCGATAACAAATTTTATGGAATCTTTGAATCGTATACGGATAGCATCTGCATTCAGGAAATTTAGGCCCTCCGTTGGCGTCCATAAGCATTCCAATGAATGGTGGCAATTCGCTTTGAGCTCTATTTTAGAACGCGATATCAAACCTAGGCGCAATAATTGGAACTGGAAGCGTATGAAGAAGCATCGACAAAGATGTCGAGAGTATAAAGAGCTATACAAGGAGAAACTGCTATGCCAAAATGCGACTGAAAAGATAGCAATAGAGGAAGAGTTAGAAGACTATGAGCGAGAAATGGATGTATTCAACATAATACTCTGCCGTAGTCATGCCGACATTGAGTGTGCCCCCGAGTTAGAAAAGAGGCGCGAGGAGGAAGCCAAGAAGGGTGGAGGCTGGTTCAGTTTGTCTGGTTGGGGCATCACTGGTTGGTCTGCATCGGTTGAAAAGGAAACTGAAGAGATAGTTAGTGATCTCAAGCGAGAGATGACCCAAGCCGAGAAAGAGAAACTCTACAATGCTATCGGTTACGACTCAAGTAGTATTGGTGTCCTGGACACTCCCAAGGAATTCGTCGGCTTCTTAGTTAACTTCAGACTTGATTCGATCCGTTGTGTCGTGACAGGTTTTGACGAAAACTTCCGGGTCGGTGAATTCAACATGAGAAACATCAACTTTGCCGTGCAATTTAGACCAGCCGCAAGCGCAGCACAAGTTGCTGTCACATTTGATAGCACCTCTATACTCACATCTAGTGAGGATCCAGCTCTGGCGGGCAAGAGCTCGAGTGTCGATAGCAGGCGTAAAGCACTAGCTTTTGCAAGATCAGCTAGTAAAAACACAGATGAACCAAAGGCAGACTTTGGCCTCCATCTAGAATCGAGGAGCTTCAATTTCGAATGCACTTACGAACCTAAACCGGAAGGCGTCTTCATGAACATGAATAGTGCGGTTGAAGAGATTCAGCTTACACTCACCAGCTTTACCAGTTACTCTCATAAACTACCTGTCGAGACCAGATACTGCATATTGAGCCCTTGCACAATTAGGATGATATCACAAACAGAGGCCAATAATCAAGTTATGCATGTTGAGTTTTCTAAATTGGACATCCATATGGCCCCACAGGCATACAAGATAATCAACACTGTCAGCAATGCTTTCCGAGGCAATACCGAGATCAAGATTGTTGAGAAACCCCCACCGAAATCTTCCGAGGTTCTACTGCCGCGTATTCTAAGCAGAGATTCGCGTTATCGATCGAAAGATGTTATTGAGGCTGCCATGGAGGTAACCGAGGACATGAACATGGCTTTGCAAGCTGCTGCCAAGACTATTGTCGCCTCGGCGCCCTTCGATTCTACAGGTGCTTGTCAACGCGAGGTTTATCTCGATATGCGCAATATCAATTTTGTAGTCGAAGCAGGCGTGGTCAATCCACAGCCACTGATCAAGTTCCATTCGTCAATATTCGGTCAGCTACAGAACTCTAACTTTGTTAAGCTGGAATGCCAATGTTTGTTGAACTATTACAATGAGAAAAAGATTGCTTGGGAGCCCATGATTGAGCCGGTGAGCTATGATCCCTATCCGGCTGGTGAGCCAGTCCTGTGGAAATTCGATGTGATTGTTAACATGAAGGAGGTCAGTGGACAGTCAATCATGAACATTGAGTTGGAGTCACAGGAGCAGCTCGATTTGACTATCACGAGAACTGCCATCAATGTTCTCTTGAACCTATTGGACACCTTGGGTGATGAGGGCGAGCGTCCCGATGTCGTGAAACCACTAGCAGCCATCAAAGATAAGTCAAGATCGGATGTCCATGTTTTCAAGAATCTACTACCATTCTGCATCAAATTCAATATAATCGGCAAAGATGAAGTGCACGAACTCGATGCTGGTGAGGAGTGCCCGATGGATGGAATCAAGTTTGGGCGCACAGAGATGCGCATAAAACTGCTAGACTATCTCGGATACTCGTGGATAGCTGATAGCACAATCAGTAGTGTGACTGAGGACGAAGAATTTGACATGTGGAAATTCTTCCCCTCCGGTTCAACTGCCGCAGCACCTACTGGTCATTCTTTGGATCCAATTCCCTACAATCCGGGTCATAGGAGAACAGACTCCTCGGACGAGTACACTTTGACAGTTTTGGTTGCCACATTGCGCGACCCTTTCGGTGTTGTAACCTCTACACTGTTCTCACCTTACTGGCTAATCAACAAGACTCAACAGCCTGTTCATTGGAAGAGTAGCGGCCGTCGAGGTTATAATGTCATCGATCCTGGAAATATTGATTACCCGATCCTGATGTCATTCAAACAGACTTTCTTCTCAAAGAAACGCATGCAAATTAAGGTGGGCGACTCGGAGCTTAGTGAAAGCTTCCCCGTCGACGTAGTTGGCAGCAATGGTACTGTACTAGTCAAAGGCAAGGATGGTGCATTCTACACGATTTCCGTGCATATTACCATGTCCAGGATAGGTTTGACCCGAATAATCACAGCACATCCATTCTATTTAATAGTCAACAAAACAAAACATGAAATTGAGTATAGTGAAGATAATTACGAGTTCAAGCCCGCGCCTGCCAAGGAGACCACACCATTATGGCCCTACAGACTAAAAGATCTCACATTGTGTTTTAGGTTCGCCGATCAACCAGATATCTCATCAAAACTAGTCTCTCTCAAAGCAAGCAATGCGTGTTTGCTAAGTATTTATGATCGCTTGGTATATGTCACCATCGAAGTAGAGGAAAGCGGAGTTCAAGTAACCCTCGAGGATTACTTCGACGGTTGTTCACCCATTTTATTTGTCAATGGCACAGATAGGAGTGTTATTTCATACGGCCAAACGGGGTGCAAGCAAAGAACTCATTTACCCCCAATGCACTCGTCACATTTCACATGGCACGACCCTATGGGCGAACGAACAGTTCGTTGGTCCATGGATGAAGGACCTGAACTAGTGCTCAACCCACGATATGATGCCATCTCGATGTCCGATGACAAGGAGACCTGTTGGGTGTCATTCGTTGACGGATCTCAGCGAGTTTTGTTCGTTACGCACAACTTTACACTGGCCAGCGAGCTGATGCATGCAGCGGAACTTGTTCAGCCACAGATGGAGATAACCATGCAATCCAGAGGTTTTGGCCTGTCGCTAGTTGACGATATCAAGGGCTACGAAATTGCATATGTGGGTATAGCTCCATCAGATCTCATTTGGGAATTGAAACAACCCGAACGGCGCCAGTATCAAGCTCTTCCTTTGAAAGATATCGAGGTTCTTGAGGCTGCTTATAAGAAACAATATGCCAAAATGCAATCACGCTCGGCGGCAGGTTTTCCGGGTACCTCTGACTCCAGTACAAAAACTGTGACCAAACTTAGTCGCAAGCTTAAAGTTGAGTGGCCCAATGACATCAATCAACTCGAGTATCCCACCTTGTTGGAACCCATAGAAGGTCAGCTGAGAAGGGTCAAAAACCGTGGTATTTGGGGTTACGTCGGCTTGTCTGAACACACAACTCAGCTACACTTCAAGCTAGCACACATGCAAATCGACAATCAAATGTCTGATTGTTTATTTAGCACTATCATGAGCCAGATCATAGCACCAAGGTCTGTGGTTGGTGATCAAGTACCCAAGCCATTTTTTGAACTAAGTGCAATCATTCAGCGTCAAGCAAACCTGCGCCGCTTCAAGTATCTAAGTCTGTTAGTCCAGGAGTTCTTTATCAAGATTGAGTACTCTTTCATAGAGAACTTGATGGAGTTCTCTAATGAAGCATCTACCTGGTATTATCGAAATTATACCCACAAAGAGATGATTGAGACCGATCTCGATCTGGCAATCAACTCGCACAAAGCATTGGTAGAGTCAATCACCAGGTCCAATAGAGTCTTATACGACTTAATTCATTTCTCGCCATTGAAGTTGAATGTGAGCTTCAGTTTGAGCTCGCACAATGACAATAAGGATGAGGATGTAAGCTTGCCCCTAGGATTGGACTTCATCATACGCTCTGCGGGGGTGACGTTGACCGAGTTTCAGGATGTCACCTTTAAGTTGGACTGTTTCGAGCGTACAATGGTCTTGTTCACCGAGCAACAGCTGATGTGGGCCTCACTCGATCACTACAAGCGCCAAATCCTCAAGCAGTTCTACGCTGTTGTTCTCGGTCTTGATGTCATCGGTAATCCCGTCAGTTTGGTCATGGATCTGCGTCAGGGCGTAGGTGACTTCTTCTACGAACCAATCCAGGGTATCATCAAAGGCCCCGAGGAAGCTGTCGAGGGTCTTGCCCTAGGAGTTGCATCTCTATTTAGTCACACTGTGGGAGGTGCTATAGGTGCTTTATCAAAGATCTCTGGCACGCTGGGCGAAGGGATATCCAATTTGACCTTCGATGATGACATGAAGAAGAGAAGACGTCAGAGGCGCAGGGAGCAGCCAAACATAGCTCGAAGTGGAAAAGATCTCGTTGAAGGTTTGGTGGGCGGCATAACGGGCATTGTGACACAGCCAATCAGTGGCGCTAAGCAGGACGGTTTTGAGGGTTTTATGAAGGGTGTCGGGAAGGGAATGATAGGCGTGGTGACTCAGCCAGCAACGAGCATTGTCGATTTTGCAACAGGCACTCTGATGGCCATAAAGGATTGTGTCAACGAGCAGAAGGGTGTTAAAAGGTTGCGTCCACCGAGGGTGGTGATATTGGGTCAACCTTTGGGTTCCTACAATCGACATGAGGCAGAAAAGCTACTCATTCCGGTAAAAAAGAGATGAGAGCAAAAATACACACGCGCGCAGCATGATAGCACAAAATCAAATGCACTGTTATATTTATAAATCTTAAAGAGCGTATCACATTGAAATGGTATCCCGAGATTCAATTCAGTACCGCATACACAGTAATAAATACACCGAGAAAGAAACAAATGTTTTGATAAGATGATTATCATGGAACATTGCGTTGATCAAGCGTGCTCGCTAGAACTTTGTTACAAATCCATTGATTGGACATGACGAGAGTGGGAGAAGCGTAGCCATGCCGTGAATGTCAGCTCGTCGTCGTCTCGGACAAAGTGTGACAATTTGGTGCGCATTGGCAGCGCGCGTGCGTGAGATTCACTTTCTCCCATCAAGAGATTATTTATAGCACACGAGGAGCGATTCATTGGCATTCAAATGATGTTTACACATACTTGACATTTGTTCCAATATCAGTCCGGATCTGATTCAAGGATTATTATGGCATTAGCGCGGACTTACTCGGTAATCAAGCGAGGAAGGGGCGTACCCGACATTGAGAAGCCGTGTCAAAAAAAACTAAACCTCCGCCAGCCCAGCCCGAGATCGTGGCGGGCATAGCATTGAAAGGGGGACAGTAGGGGGGGGGGCGCATATTCCCTACGTGTAGGGACCGTAACCGTGCTGACACCTTGACGCGTTAATATCGGCTGGCCAATCTCTACACAAGCGCGCTGGCGTGTCTCACTTGATAATCTAGTGTAGCAAATGTAATTGATCCATTTCTTCCAGTGTGGCGCCATCCTGTCTGACTGTGATGGCTCGTGCCAGGAGCGTATACGTCCCAGGACTATTTTGACTTTTAATCAACTCTCACGGGGACGAGGTCAAATCACGCCGTCAGGGTCGCCACTAGTGGCTACTGTTTGTGTGCGGGCCAAAAAATCTTTAATCCAATTACGCGAGCCCGTACAGCACACAGTTAAGGACCGCGCGCATTCATTCACGGACATTTGTTCGCACTGTATTCAATTACGCGCAGTGGCCCCGAACCGAGCCGCCCTCGTTAGTTAGTAGCTCAATAAGGGCCAATGTCGTCGAGGGTCAACAGTACAATTGGTAGATGTGGTTCGTCGCTGGCGGAAGTTTGAGGCGCGCCAACAGGTTTTGGTTCACCGGGATGGGAAGGAACAAATCACGGCTACTGTTTTACGCCCGCATACACACATTCGCGTGAATGCTAATAAGAGTCAGACAACAACAGTTCATGTCAACAACACTTTATTTTCTAAATCTGCAGTTTGGTTAGTGTCAACAGATGTCACAAACAAACTAGTATAGCGGTTGCCTGGCGCTGCTCGTCTGGTCGTGGTGGTGATACTGAAGGTTATGGTGGTTAGTGTTGTGATGGGGGTGGTGCGGGTGCGGGTGCGGGTTGGCGATGTGATGGTGGCTCATCACTGCGGCGGCGGCCGCAGCAGCAGCGGCTGTGGCCACATTTGGATGACTGGCATGATGCGCCGCAGCCGTGTGAGTGTGCTGCTGGTGCAGTGCTGCTCCGTGGTGTGCGGCATGGTATTGCTGCTGCTGCTGCTGCTGCTGGTTGTGGTGTGGGTGGTGGTGCTGGTGCGCGGCTACAGCCTGCTGATAGTGTGTCATGGTCACTGACTGCGACTGATGATCATGATGATTATGTTGTTGCTGCTGCTGATGATGATGATGATGATGATCAGGATACGATGATTGCTGATTGAATTTTGTGATGGCGCCCGATGTCGGTTGATAGTGTTCGCTCGCGTAGTTTGCGTAGTTTGGGAGCGCCTGCGCGGCTTCCAGTTGATCAGCAACGGTGGCCGCGGCGGCGACGGTGGGCGAACTTGATCCATATAGGCCGGCCGCTGGAAGATGCTGCGCTGTGGCTGGCGCGCTGTCACCACTTCCCGTCGATTGGTATGCGCCTGGCTGTGTCGTGTACGCGTCAATGTTATTGCTGCCGGCTGTGTTTGTCGCATCGTAGTGGTGCGTTTGGTAATGCTGGTGCTGGTGCTGGTGCACTGCGGCCTGCTGATCGAGTGGTGCGCCTCCACTCAGCGAGCTGAGCACATTGGCCGCGGCGGCAACCATTGAATTTGGCGTCGAGTTTGACTCGTCGCCTGCGCTCGAGGTGGGCGAGTGAGTGCCAACACTGTGCTGCTGCTGCTGCTGCTGTTGATGCTGATGTTGCTGCTGCTGATTATTACCAACTTTCCTATCGCGCGCTCGCCTGTTTGAGAACCAAATCTGTAGGGCCAGATGGAGTGAGAGAAGAGAGTTGATTGATTAGAAACGTGATTAACATTGAGGACACACAACTTCCGGTTCTGTGTGGTTTACACCACGTCCATCACCATCACCATCACCATCGCGCTACTCACCTGAACACGAGACTCGCTTAGCTTTGTGAGACGCGCCAGGAGTGCGCGCTTTGGCACGTCCGCGTAGTCGCCCATCCGGTAGTGGCTCTCGAGGATCTCAATTTGTTCGCTCGTGAAGGAGGTGCGCGAGCGGCGCTGTTTATTAGCGCTGCCCTGATTGGCGGCCTGATCGTCGCCGCTCGTTGCCACTGCAGCCGCTGCCATGCTGCTCGCACCATCTCCGTTGTTGCTACCCGCGGCCGGCGACGAGCTCGAGTGCTCTTGCTTGAGGTGCGCAAATGGCGTCGTGTCGCCACCACCAGTCGACTCCTGTATTTGCGTGGCCCCGCCGTCGCTTCGACTGATTTGTTCGATTGATTTTATGCCCTCCTGATCGCGGCCATGGCGATTGTCCTCATCGCCACTCTCGCCCATTGTTTTCGACGTTATCGCTCGTGTCGCGCCATTGTCACCACCTGAGGATTTTGTTGTTTTCAGCAAGTTGTTTTTTGTTTGTCTGTCAGTTAGAAAGTCTGTTTGTTTGGTTCGTGTTGGTTGTCTAGAATGTTTATTAATAGAATATGCCGGCTGACCGAGCGAGCGAGCGACCAATCAGTCGATCGATCCATCGGTCTATCGCGAGAGCGAGAGGTCAACCAGGGGCGAAGAGTGAAAGTGATATCTCTCTCTCTCTCTCTCTTTCTCGTGCGAGAACCGCCGTCAACCATTAGCGGCATTAAACAGATCACATCAAAGGGGGCAAACACACACACACACACACAGCAATCTATCGAAAGTGCCCACTTTCAGTTTCAATTAAAAGTGGGTGCGCCCCATCAGCACACGCTCGTCTGTCGTCGAACAAAACTTTGTCCTCAAACAAAACTCGCACCGGCGATTGGATGTTGCTGTTGTTGTTGTTGTCATGCACCTGGTTCGCTCCCAGGTTGCCGCCGGCGCTTTGAGCAGCGGCTGCAGTGCGGTGACAAAGAGAAGGTCATCTTGGATGGTTTCGTAGCGCGGGCACCTTTCATAGAGTGCCGCTGCTAATAAAGCGCCAATTCGAGCCGAGCTTGTGTTCATTATGTCTAGGCAAATCGGCCGCCGGTGAGAGAAGACAAACGGCGCACCCAAGAGTGGGCTTAACTCTCAGGCGTATTTTGACTGCCACAAGAGAGCGCGCGACAAACTTCTTGATCCGACGACGACGACGACGACGATTCGAGACTTTTCAATCAAGGCGGAGAAGAGACGACAGTCGGGCGCGCTAGTGAGAATGAGAGAGATTTGCACGCAGATTATGTAGTGACTTTCGAGCGGCGCGCTGACAGACATCTGATTCTCGCGCGAGCGACCGGTGGCGTACTGTGCGAAAGATCAACTAGCGGCGGTACGTGGAGAGAAAGAGAGAGAGGAGAGAGAGAGAGAGGGGGGGGGGCGGCCAGACAAAAAGAGCGAGCGCGCCAGTCAAAGAGGCGCCGATCGCTCGCGCTCTCTTTTGTCTCGTTCGGGTTGGTCGTCATTTCGCGCGAACTAGATCGAACGAGATCACGACGCGCGGACGAGGAGAATTGAATACCGGCCGGGCCACACGCACTGGAGCGAATTCACCTTTTGCGAGTCATGTCATGTCATTCATGTTCCAAGCCAAGTCGTCGTGTCTCTCCTCACAACACACAACACACAAAACCGATCGGTGGAAGTCAGCCAAGGTGGAGAGAATAAATCACAAAAGTTGTTAGCGGGCGAGAAATGTGTGTGTGTGTGTGTGTGTGTGGACTCGAGTCGTTGATCAACGACATCGATTGAATGCCGGGCGCGGCGCAACAGCGGCGCTTCTCTTGTTGCCGTTGACGCGAAGGCAGCGGCGGCGGCAAACCACAAACAAGGCGAGTTCAAGTTGTTGTTGTTTGGTGGTCGCCGTCGGCTTGTTATGTCGCCCTAAAGGGCGGTGCAGTGTAGGGCACCGGTGACTTTTCAAGAACCGCAATTCCATTCATCGCGCGCGCGAACGTGCAAATGAATTGACAGCGAGGCAGGCGATCATTTGTTGTCGCGATGTCTGGCACGGCGCACATTCATGTAAATGTGCGGCGTTATTATTCCCTGTGCGGCATGGTGGTGGCCAGGCCAGCGCGCACAGGGAAAACATTTTGCACACACAATTGATTTTTTGAAGGCCGCCCCGAACGCATTCTGGACATTTGATTCCTCTCGGTTGCTTTGGAAGCGAGAGGCGCGAGTCAGCCGCTTGTTGTTGAAAAGTCACTTTAACTTTTGATGATCCAGTTCTTCGGCCCCGTCCGAGAACTGGATTGAACTCATTCCCTCGGCTCACAAACGATGGGCGCGCGCCCGCTTGCTCTTCTAGGAGAACACACACGTGCGCTTGTTCGATCGATTTCATAGATCGATTATGCCAGACGAGCGGGCGGGTGGTGTTGTTGTTGCTGCTCACTCGCACAGGATAGTAGTTTTTGGTCTCGTTCCAAGTTGACGACAAGCCCCGGCCGACTAGTCGAAAATCGCGCACGTCTACAAATGGCGAACAATAACACAACGGACGAGATTCAAGTTCAGACGCGCGGCCACGAACGCAAATTTTGATTTCTCATCCGGGTCGATATAAACTAGCAAAGGCTAGCCTCGCGAGAACACGCGGCGGCCGCCACTAATTAGCCATGACGCGTAACGCTCTTTGCTCGCAATTCGCGCGCGCGCGCGCTCTAGCCCGCGGCCAGGAAGAAATAAAATCACGAGCCTCCTTGCTTGGCCCACGAGCGACATTGCAAATTTGGCGACATTGAAGTTGCCCGCTCGCTCGCTTTTGCTTGTGTTCATTCACGACAATAAATGGCTTCGCGAGCAAGCGAGCTAGCGGTCGAGCCAAAGGCGAAGAATCAAACGACAAGGAAGTGGTAACATTATTTCGCTTGAATCGAATTGATCTGGAATCGAATCATCTAAGAGGAGGGGAATTGGCGACGCCGCCGCCGTCGCATCTCAATGGGCTCGAGTTTACTTTGAACGAGCGAATGAGACAGGCGAGCAAACGACCACACAGCAGTGGCGGCGGCGCCATCGGTACGGCGCGTGCTGGAAGTTGATGACATTCGGCGGGAGGATACAAATCACTCGCACTCTAATGTTCTTGCACACACACACACACACATTCTCGCTCTGCTCGGAAAAACTATATCAACTTTGCCCGGAAACACTTACCTTGCGCGAGCTGGGCCACAGCGGCGGCGGCTGCGGCCGAACTACTATAATGGTCGATTGTGGCCAAGAGACTGCCGCTATTGCTGTGGTGCTGCTGCTCCACCGACGCTGCCACCACGGGTGCCGCCTGTTCATGCGTGCCGCCATATAGGTGCTGATGCTGCTGGTAGGCCGCGTAGGCGGCCGCCTGACGATGGTGCTGATGGTGCTGATGGTGATGCGGGTGGTGCGGATTGTGGACGGCCTGGTGATAGAGCCCGTTGAGCTGTTCGGCAGCGGCCGCTGCGGCCGCACCTGTTGTATAGTACGGATTGGCCTGGTTGTAATAATAATCGTACACGGAGCCACTTTGGTGCTGCTGCTGCTGCTGCTGCTGGACATGTGACGATCTTGTTGTGTCAACAGGGTGTTCCACGCCGGCAGGATAGTGATGATGTTGGCTCGCGTGCGTATGGTGTTGATTTGAGGCGTGATGGTGCTGCGGACTGCTCTCTCGATCGCGTTTAAGCGCGTTCGAGGTCATTCCGGAGCTTGCGGTCCTGGTCTGGGCTGTTGGGCTGGCGACAACCGCATTGCCCGCAGCCGCCGCCGCCGCCGCCGCCGCTGCGGCTGCCTTCTTGCGCTTGCTCCCGCCAATCACACCCGGGCTAATGCTACCTGTTTGCTGCCACCGATTTAAAATCTTTGAGACGCACCCGTGTGACACGCGCAAGATGCGGCTGATCTGGCAGGGCCGCACGTTGTTGTTGTGCAACTGGATAATTTCCTTGCGCTTCTCCATCGGAAGCGGACGACCGTTGATGAACGAGCCGCCCAGCTGATTTTGCTTACCCTGCGCGGTCCACAAGATGGGCTGATGGCGATTGATTGCGGCTGCGGCGGCAACCTGCTGATGAAATTGATTTGCGGCCATGGCAGCGGCGGCCGCCGTAAAAGGGTGATGGTGGTGGTGCGTGTTCACTGCTGATTGGGCGGCCATCGGTGTCTGGCTCAAATGGTGGTGCTGGCTCGATTCAAGGCTTGCGGTGGTGACTTGCTGGTGATGCTGGTGCATGTGATTATGTGTTGTGAGGCTTGCCGAGGGCCACACACTGGCTGTGTACTTGCTGCTGGATGTGGTTGAGCTCATTGTGCGCTAGTGCTGTTCCTGAACAAATTTGATTTTGGTGATTTTGATTTTCATGTGCGCTACTTGTTTGCCTCGATTGGCAATTGGACCAAATAAAACAAAAGTGGTGATTTTTGTCTCTTGTCTTCGTTTGTTGTTGATAAAGTAAAAAAAAAGTGCCCTTTAGTGAAAAAGATACGAGTCGACGACTACTGCGCGAGAAACTTTTGTTTGCTTCCGTGCGCGGCGCACTGCGGCTTCGTTCGCGCTACGTGAATCAGTGCAGTTGATCATCTTGACTCGGGGCGCGCGCATGCGCCCTGTGCGCATCAAACAAACGCACCCAAAAGCGCAAATGTGTGTGTGCGACTCTCCGCGCGATCCTACTTCTGCTTGTGCGAGCGTGGCGAGCGCAGTTATTTTATTTTTTTTATTTTGCGCACAAGGGCATACCGAAGGCTCGCGAAACCCGAGGCGGCCGACTAATAGTTATCCCACTCTGTGCGCGCGAATAGACCCGCCCTTGAGTGAAACCCCTTTGTGTCCTCTCGCGAGCCGCCGTCTCCGACTGCTTCTGTTTGTTCAGAGCTCAAACCTGGCCCTTGGCTCTTCGCATTGATAGCGGCCTCGGACGGACAACAGCAAAGGGCGCCTGCCATCTCATTTAGCAATCGCCCATGAGGATTAGTGGCCGTGCCCGAAAACCGCAATCTGCCGGCTCAGCTCAATCAGTCATGTGGGGGCCGCTCAATGAGTCGGGTGAGATTGTCAATTTATGATGCGAAATGTGATATTTGCCGCCGCTGCCGCCTCCTTTGCAGCATCGTCTTTGTGTAGTGCGGCGGCAATGTTTTAGAACATTTTCGCCGTTTGTGTGTGTGTGTGTGTGTGTGTGTGTGTGTGTGTGTGTGTGTGTGTGTGTGTGTGTGTGTGGTGGTCATATCCCGCAACTTGACTCGAAATTCACTTGACTCTTTTTGCCTGGATGCCGCCAATCTCTTTCGGCTTCAACATAAACAGGACCAATAGGGACGAGGCTTCTTTGCTGACGCCGCCGTCTCTGGTAAATTTTAAACTTAGAAAATGCTCAGAAAGATTTTGAGCCGGCACTCGAGGGCGACGGCGGCGAGAATTCCATCAATGAGTCCCGCACTGCTCAACAGGTGAGCTTTATGGCGCCCATCAAATTCATTGATCATGAATTCTCTCCTCGCCCGATGCGAGGTTTCATGATGTTCAGCGCGCTGTCGCACTCGAGAATCATTAACCACGGGCGGTGGCGGCAACGCAGCACTATGGAGATTGTTTGTCTTTGCGCTCTCTTGTCGCGCAGAAGCTCACAATAAATCATTTTCAAAACTAAATATGCAACTGCTTTGACTCGTGGGCCACTCAAGAGAGCAAAAAAGAACAATGGACGACTTCGGGTTAAGTGGCATTGCATAATCACCTGTGTGTGGGCATGGCCGATCAGGTGATCGTGCGGCGCGTGGCCTCCATTGGGTCGACGCAAGAAGAGCGCATTTCACGATGATCAACACCGGAATATAAACTAGAGAAACGGCTGACTGCCGTCATCGCCATTAATCAAACCAGCGCCGGTGTTCATCGTGGTTTGCTCGACGGCCAACGGGACGTCGAATGGAGACAAAACTGGCCCGCCGTTGCTGACGCGCTGACGTTGCGCGCAGGTGACGCACACAACCGACCGCCGGCCGCGGCGCGAGAGATTACTGCGTGCGAGGCGCGACGCCGCCTGTGCGCCCGTCTCGTCCTTGTGTCGTCATGGAAATGCGCAACCGACCCGTTGTGCGGCGGGCGGAGGTGTTCACAACAGCCGCGCGCATTGCAGCGATTATCAATTCTAAATCTCGTGTGAGTGAGCGCATTGAGAGAGCGCATTGCTCGCTGCAAGCTGCAGCTCTCACCGTGCTCTAGACGCAACGCGCGCTTGTTTGCGTAGCCGCCTCGTGGCCGCCGTCCATTCGGCACGCGTAGGAGAGACGGCGCCGCGGCCGCTCTGGTTTACCTTCGAGATTATCACGAGAAATGTGACACGTTTTTTTCTTTCTTCACATTTCTCGCATTTGTTATTGTTCTCTTTGCCCGCTATTTGTCCTCGCGCGAGCCATTCACTGCCATATTTCTTCTGTCATGTTGTCTTGTCAACCTGGCTCGCACCAGTCGAATATCATCATAATCATCTAATTTTTTTTTTCATTACATATATTTCTAGTCACAATCTATTAACCTTTGACTAGATATTTCGAGCACACCAAATATTAAAAAAGTTGTCAATGGCCGAGCAAGCGCGCAAACACGAGCTTGTGGTCGTGGTTGGCGTCAGAAATATCGATCAACAGCAGCAAGAGTCCCAAATTGAGCCGACTAGGAGACGTGCAATAGAGGTCAACGAGACCAGTTCGAACGTTGAGATCACATATGAGAACGATCGGCTTGTTCGGGATCAGGTGGATGAAGAACAGCAAACAAGCGAACAAGAGCAATATCAACAGCAGCGGCAATACATCAACATGGAACAGAACTCTCACCTCGAAGCGAGGCTCTCAAGTAGCGGCCAGCGGATGCCCGAGCCCGCGGCACGAATGAGACGCCAGCGTCATCTCGAGGAGCTGACCGAGGCCGACGAGGCGCAAGAAGAGCGCAACAATAGCCACAGTTATGAGAACGAAGATCACAGCCCTCCTCACCCGTCTACAGGTCACAACAAGCAAGATCCACCACAACAGAGAGAAAACGACACTGCCGACCAAGAGATGGCGCTCGAGCAGCAGTTGAGTCTTCTGCGCGACTTGCTCAAAATCGAACGGCACAACAGCGAGCGGAGGCGCCACAACAATCGCGTTCAACAAAAGTACATTGACCAGCTGCAGGCCGACTATTTGCGGCAACAAAGCGACCTCGTGCAAGCACTTGAGTTTTCGCACAAGCTCAAGGGCCAAAAGGACGCCCAGTTGGCGTGTTTAGAGACGAGCCTCCGCGAGAAAGAATCGATCATTGAGCAATTGAATGTGAAACTGGCCAGTCTCGATGAGACAAAGTTGCGCGACGAGTTCAAGCAGGCACTTGACAAACAGCAACAACTAAAACAGGTGGAGCACGACCAATTGAGGGCCCAGGTGCTGGCAGTGGAGCAGCAGCTCGCGAGCGAGCGTACTCGCGGCGCCCAGCAGGCCGATGAGTTCCGAGAGAAGCTCGACGAGCAGTTGCGATCGCATGAGAGGGAACTTGGCGCCCTTAGGGCTCGGCTCGCTTCCGTCCAGGAGGATCTTGAGCGCGTTCTGGGCGAACCACAGAATTTGGTCATCCGGGCGCTGCGCGAGGACAAGTCGCAATTGAGCACGCGCGCCGAGGAGCTTCAGCTAGCCATCGAGGAGAGCCAGTCCAAGTACGAGTCGCTAAAGCGGCGGCTAGACGAGCTACTGGCCGAACAGAAACGAGCGGCCGAGCAGCACCAGGTCGAGCTGGACCAGGCGCAGACGCATCATGGCGAACAGCGTCGAGCTTTGCAAGAGCTCAAATTGGAACTCGAGGACAAGGAGGAGGTGAACCAGATTTTGCAATTCAATTTGTCGCGCAGCGAGAAGCGCGTCAAGAATCTACTAGGCTCGCTCAAGACCAAAGAGGCAACTTATCGCGAGCTGATTGGCGCGCACGAGGCCAAACACCAGCAAGAGACTGAGAAGCTCAAGGGCGAACTGCAAGCGCAAGAGAAACGGCTCATCGAGTTTGAATCGGAGCTTGGCAAGAGGCAAAACGAGCTCGTTCGTTTGCAACTCGAACAAGAGAATCAGCTCGAGTCGTTGCGAAACGATCGAGACGAGCGCATGCGAAAGCTGACACAAGAGAAGGCGGCGCTCGAGCGCGATCAGCAGGCGACCGAGCTCAGGTGCGCGCGCGAGCTCGAGCAGGCGCGCGAGACGAGCAAACAGGTGGATCAGCTGAGAGGCGAGCTCGAGCAATTGCGCGCCGAGGGCAAACGAATCTCGATCGAGCTGACCAAGAGTGAGGCCAAATTGTACGCGAAACAGCAGGAGCTCAATCAAGTTGGCCAGCGAATGCTAGAATTAGAGCAGCAAGCGAGGGCAGGCCCCGACCGGCAGCAGCAGCAGCAACAGCAACAACAACAACAACAACAGGTGGACAGGTTGGCGCACGAGCTTGACGTTGAGCGAAATTTATCAAAGCAAATTCGAGGCCAATTGGAGGAGTGCAACCAGCAAAATGAGAAACTTTGCGTGAAGCTCAAGATTGCCGAGACCAATCTGGACAAAATGAGCACTGCGCTTAGGCGCGAGCACGCCAAAATGATGCTCGAGTACGAGAAGCGGGTCGAGCAAATTAAAAGCGAACAGGTGGTGTTCGATAGGAACAAGTTGCGCTATAAGCGTTACGGCTACAAGCTGAAGAAGTATTGCGAGCATTTGAGGCGCGTGCACGAGCACCTGTGCTCGCCGGCCGAATGTGGTTACACAATGTCGGGGCCCGACTTTCAGGCGACAAGTGTCGATCAGCGCGCGGATCGAGTGAGCCTGTTGAGTTGCGGCACGGGCGATTCGGATGAGAGCCAAGACGGTTATGAGGAGATTTACGAGGAAATCGACGATGCGGGCGATGGAGGCGAAAGCCCGAGCTCGGCCACACTCAAATCGCGTTTGTTCAGCGGCGGCCAACACAGCCCGGACAGGTTTCTGATAAAGCGCACAGGTTTTGCCGCGTCAGCCTCGCCACAACAACCGCAGGGCCCCAAACCGAAAGTCTCAAAGTCCGCGCTCAAAGACACCACCACCAGTCGGCAGCACCAGCACCACCCGAGAACGCCGCTGAAGCCGAGGAATCAGGCGCCCGAGGGAGATAAAGATCAGCATCAGGATTTGTTTACTCGCACAAGCGCGGCCCGCGCCGCCGACCAGCTCAAGCAGCCGCACCGTCCGAGCTCGTGGCAGGCCAACCAGGAGAACCGGGACGACCGGCACGCCTACTACTACATTCGCGCCGACAGTAGTAAGCTGCAGACGCGCACGCCGCTCGCGGGCTGCAGACGGACCTCGAGCCAGGCCAGCTCGAGGTCGCTGACACCTGTGGCCTGTCGGCAGACCAAGCTAAGCCTAGCGCGGGCCAAGGTGCGCCAACAGAAGCAGCAGCAGCAGCAGCGAGAGTGCCGAGCAGTGATATGAGCGAGCGGGATGCTGGATAAGGAATAAAGGTGAGAAGCATTTCGACTACGACTCCAACCCAGTTTGTCCCTTCGAGATTGTTCGTTCGCCACAGAGAACTACAAACATGAGTCACTCACACACGCGCAAAAACGGGATCAGCGCGGGCACCAGCACAGGCTTTTTTCTCACTCAGATGCGGGACACATGTTCAGGATTCGAGCAAGCATCTGTTTGGACACTCTTTCTTGAGTGTCGCACTGAAAGATTGGTGGCCGCCGCCGCCGCCGCCGCCGCAGTCATTCTGTGCGACAGCGCGAATCTGACACTTGTCGCGTCTCTCGCCCGCACGCACGAGCACGCCGCCTCGTGTTTGTATCAACTTTCACTTGTTCGCGCCAGCTGCCACCACGACCAGCGTGTGCCATTTACGTGGCCCGACTGGGCCGGGCTAACACAAACTGCAGCTGCGCGACCGATGAGACATGACAACCGCCGTGCGAGACCAAGACTCGATAAGATCAATGTGCGCACCCGCCGGCCGGCCGGAGCCAAGCGATGATCGCCAACTCGGGCCGACTTTTTTCTTGACAACGCGCCGGCGCCACTAATTAGCATCGCCTTAAACTCGTCAGACAATCGTCGGCGACTTCGAGCGCATCTGGACTCGTATTTCACATGCGCGATGACAAGTGTCAGTCAGTCAGTCAGTCAGTCCGTCCGTCCGTCATTTGAGGTGGCAATGCCAGTTTGTTGTTTCAATGTTCTGTGACGCCCCCCCCAATGCGGCCCGAAGACGTGATGAGAGAGGATTAAAGGCGACCCGCCAGTTCTCGAATTGCCCGATGGTTCGCCGCTCGACGGGCGGCCGAGTGCGTGTGTGGTCGCTTGTCTCCGGCTTGGATGTGATTATCTCCTGGGGGGGGGTTGTCTATTATGAATTTCCAATCAAACCGACCAACAACAAGTGGCCAGCAGCGCTTGTCAGTCTCTATTTAGCTCGCTGCCAAACAGCACACTTACAGAGATTGCATTTATTTATTTATATAGTCTGGCAGTTACTTCAATTAGATCCAAAGCCAAGCGGGCTGCGTGAGTGCGTGAACAAGTAGATTAGTTTTAAGGATTACATCCCAGACACACAGAACCCACCACAACGCGCAAGCTACAACGAGAATAATCAAGAGCAACTGTTGCACAAGCATCAATCTCGCAGCAAAAGATTCTAATGAGTGCCGCGCGTCACAGGGGCGCCCAACGACGTTAATTAGGCAAGATCAACTAGCGCAAGCAAGCAAGCAAGCACGCACAATGTTCGACGAGCTCGTCAAGCAAGTTCAGCGGCTGTTTTCCTCGAAGAAAAATGGGGGCAAACAGGTGGCGAAGCTGACGGATAAGTTGCACTACCAGAAGCTTGTTGTGATTGCGCTGGCAATTGTTCTTCTCTTAGGATATTCAAAATTGCGCGACGATTTTATCTGCCAGGGTGTGGCGGGCGTCAACGCTAAAACAATCACCCGCTTTTGTCTCATCAATGGAACTACGACCACCGTGCTAGACGACAAGCCGAAAGCCAACCAGCAAGCCGTTCTAATGACACCGCCACAGGGCCAGGCGCAAAATCAGACGATAAACTGGGCGGCGAGACGAGCCGCGGCGGCCTTGTCCTCGCAGGCGCACATTGGTTTTGGGTTCGTGGGCGCGGGCCAACGGGTTATCCATCACAACTACATGCGCTCGCAGTGGGCCCTCCTGATCTTGCTCGCCTTGTGCTCCTACTTCGCACAACGCAATTGGGCCTCGCTCTTCAAAAACGACGTTCTGCAAGCTCTCTTGCAATTGGAGGGCTCGAGCGAGTTGCGACAGGTGCGCGCCGCCGAGAGCGCCAAACCCTACGAGATGTTGTCAACATTGAAGAGCAACCTCAGCGAGGAGCTAGAGGAGCGCGTCAACAAGCCCACCGGGGCGGCGCCATTGTCGCGCACGGAGAAAGTGTCGAAAACCATCGAGTTGGTCGATAATCATGTCAACATTTATGATCACAAACTCGACTATTACCCCAACCAGCTCACCTACCTGTTGCTCACCCGAAACACAGCCTCATACAAGTTGTCGTGCATGAAATTGCGCAGCGCGCTCATCTTTAACGCGCTTATGTCAACCATCTACACGCTAGCACAGCTCGCCCTACCGCTGGTGTTCATATCGAACGAGTATCTCCTATTTGGCTGGCGCTATCTCGAGGCCATTCTCATCTACTTGTACAAGATCTACGAGAGCCGCGAGCCGCTTGACATTAACTCGATCGATTACGAACTCTCGTCGCGCATATTTCCAATTAGCACCCAATGCGAGTACAAACAATACGGTATGGCCGGCTCAATGGAAAAGTTCACCGTACAGTGTACAGTGGCCATCAACGAAATTGGCAGCAAACTATTTGTCGTCATCTGGTGGTACGTCGTGCTCAGTTTGTGCGTTGAAATCTACTCGCTGCTTACAATAGTCGCGTGCTCCCTGTCGTGCAAAACCGTTGGCTGGGCCTTCGGGTGGCGCTACTGGCCCCAGGCGCGCAAGGAGGCCAACCTGATTGCTAGCTTCAGGTGGCGGCGCCAGGTTTTGCAGAAAAATCACGAGTTGGACTTGCGTCGGGTGGGGCGCGCGAGCCACGGGGCCGAGTGCGAGTGCCACCAAACACTCGAGGACAGTGGCCATGAGTCGCCAAACGAGACGACAAACAAGCGCACTGGTGCATGGCAATTGCGACGCAAGCAAGCGCTTGAGATGCGCCTAGACGAGGAGGAGGAGGACCACAACCAAACAGGTGGTTGCCCTGTGGGCGAGAAGAAGCGACTCGAGGCCGAGGAGGGCCGACTCAGCCACCACAAGTCCTGGTACCACTACTGCCCGAAGGATGTTTGCGTGGGCGTTAAGGGGTTTGGCCATAGACTTGTCTGCTGCAAGGTTGCGCAGCGCAGGCGACGCATCGAGCTCGAGGCCGAGAGGGACCTAAACATCTACTATCTGTTGTATCTGCTCTACTTGCGCAACGGCAAGTCGCAGAGTCGCGCCGAGGAAATCATAAAGATGACTGCGCGCGCGCTCAGAAACTATCTCGACGATCTGGTTAAGACTCAAGAGCAGCAGCTGAGCTCGGCGCGCAGTTCACTTGAGCTTGCGATTACCAATTTGCCCGCCCAGGTGAATTTGGCCGCTAACTCAGGTGGCCTGCTCAAGCCGGTGGACCCAGAGAGAACACTGATCGCGGCTTTGGGAGAGGTTCACACAACCAGCCAGGAGGATGTTCAAGAAGAATCAAGCGCACGCGACAAGTTCAGTGGTGGTTGTCCCTTGGTGTGACAGTGAGATGGAATTTTGCGTCCTAATTGGAAGATGCAGTAAATAAGTGAACGAGCTAAACCATGAGATGGGTCCAGAACTGAGACTCGAAAACTTAATTGTGATCAGCAGCACAATCAAAACTTAATAAACTCAAACCAATTACAACAATAGTCTCATCACGAATACAATTAGAGATCCTCTTATCTCGAGAATCTTGAGCACTGTTACTTGAGAGAGTTTATGAAGGGGAAGCCATTTGTGTGTCATTCGAGCACGAGCAGCTGGCTCGTCACTTGGCATCGATAAATGGAACATATCCCACCGAAGATTGTAAACATTGTTGCAATCGAACCAAGAGCGTTCAAATATAGAACCCTGAAATAATAACCCGAAAGTTGAAATGAAATTTCCAATCTGCCACCTCGTACTCGTTTTAATCCCACTGTTCGTCCACACCGCCAACTACCAGCAAGCTCAGGCGTCAACCACTAGACTACGAGCTGGCTGCACCGAGCTAGATGCTTTTGGGCGCGAGTTTGAGTCAATTGAACACTGGAGAAAGCAACGGGTCAGCCTAATAATCAGATGGCTATTGACAGGCAATAGAGATGACCGATTATCAGAGTATGTTTCTGATACGTTCGTCGAAACTCTAAATGAATTTTTCGAGTCAATTTACAACCCCAAGGTGCAATACTATTTAGCCAGCACTCGGTATGAGAACGTATCTGCGTTCAATTCAATCATAGAGACCAACATCACACTGGAAGATCGCGAGGAGGTGCCCAAATCGCAGCTGTTAAGTAGTAAAATCGCTAAGATACTTCTAAGGAAAATTCTAGATTGTTCCAAGGAGTGCTCGCTCAAGGCTAAGGCAAATTCAACAATAATTTATAGTCAGATTCACGCGAAAGACCTAACTCTCAGAAGACTACCATCGGATATTGCAATAGTCCACCTCAGCCCGATCGATGTGTATTTCGACTTGGATCAATTGGGCGCTGGATCGCCATATTTTAATTCTGAACAATTGAACATTGGGCCACCAAACTATACCTCTACGCCTTCGTCAAATGAATCGGACAATCATAAGCGAGCTGCAGATAAGCCCATCTCTAGCCAAGTCAAATGCAAGCTGTGCGCAAGTATATCTGAGGCTGGGGCTCTAGGTCCCGTGGGCGATGTCACGTATAGAACGACAGGCATTTGGCAGGCGATTCAGCAGGTTCTTTGGTCCATCGTTACATTCCTAGAGCCGCGTCAATGGTTGTATCTGACACTGGCAGTTTGGTTGACGATTTGCTTCATTATTGCAATGGCCATTAAGAGACGAGACAAACAGCGTCTGAGATTGCATCTCGAGGAGCGGGCCGCTTATTCATTCTCGGCCAAGAGATAAACCCTTGAGCATACTCTGCGTCTCGCGTGCTTGGTGAATCTTGGACGTTTCATCTCGGACGAGTTCGTAGATATCAAACGACAACTTGGGCTTGATGAAATCTTGGAATGTTTGAAGATCACAGTCGGTATTCTCGTAAATATTAACAACCTTATCAATAAGCCTATTGAAATATGTTACATACTCTTCAGTTGTCTTGTCTAACCTCGATTTCAAGTCCTTGTCTAAATCCTTGTTGATATCAATTGAGCTTATGAAACATTTCTCTTTCAGCAACAATCGCAAGAAGTTGACGCCATTCAAGACACGCAAGATCTTAGATAAGTCAATGGTTGAATCATCGGCGAAGAAGAATATGTCTGAGATGATGTTCTTGCTGAGCGGTGTCGATTCAGTGGAGCTCTTCATAAATTTCAACAGTTTGTTGAACAGGGCACATTGTAGGTCAATGAGACGAAATTTGCAGTCCATTTGACGGAAACAGTCAACCCTCTCAGAGATTGATCGAATCAGAAGCAGGAACCTGTCAATGCAACGAGGGATCTTATAATAGTCTGCAAATTCACCCCCGAGCACAGAGTCCCATCGGTTCTCACATGAAGTGATCTCACGAAGATTCTTCTTTGAGTAGTCCCATTCTACCTCGTCTAGTTTCTCGAACAAGATCTGCTCGGAGAATACCTCCATGAGATCTTGTTTCTCCTCTAGTTGATTGTACTTTTCGCCCAAAAGTTGACGTATCACCTTGACAAATTGCACAACCTCGTTGTAAGTATGGATAAGGGTAGCCTCCGCGTGTAAATTCTTGTCTAATGTTCGTGAGATTTCCTTCATGTCTTTGCTCAACCTCATTCGAGTTAGCTCTAGCATGCTCAATATGAATAGTTGTCGAATGTTTGCATCCCTATTCTCATTCTCAGACTTCTTCAGCTCTTCCTCAATGGTGTCAATGTGTTCGTAGATCCATTTTAGTGTTTGGTTGAGATACCACTCGGGCTTCTCGATGAGACTTGTCTTGGGCGAGACAATGAAGTGATATACCCATTTCTTCCTCATGGGTTCAATATAACTGCGTACTTCATTCATTTCTGGATCAATAGAAGATTTTGAATCGATTGTAGATAATATGGTTAGTAGAAGTTTGCTCAAGTGTTGAAAATTTCAAGATCCAGGAACTACAGTTCCAGGTGGCGCTGCTCATGGTTTTGAGACTGAACTCGGCAATCATTTGTTTTGATCTTGACTCGCTGCCGCGTGCCTGTCTTTGCACCGGTGAAGTTATTCAACCTGACAACAAGCTTTGAATTAAATGATATTCACTGAAGTTATATAGTGAATACTAAGGTTTATAGATCGACCTCACAAATATTCAAAATGAGTGTGCAGATACTGAAGAAATTCACGCCTGCGCTCAAAGAGGTGCGAATCCATTTGTGCCCCAAAACCTCGACGAGCAATGCGACCCGGCAGTTCATTGACAAATACTATTTAGGAATCAAGGAAAACAACCCCCAGTTGCCAATTCTAGTCAGAGAATGCACCGGCATTGAACCCAAGATTTGGTTCAGGTTTGAGTACGGCAAAGAAACGAGTTCAACCTTGTCTAACCTGACCGCAGATAAAATTGCGGAACTGTTCAAGGACAAGCTAGACAAGTGAGAGACTCCTTGAATACATGATTAAATAACCTCAAGATGTAGTTCATCGCACTCGCAGCTGTAGCTTTATCTTTCCATCTAAACAGTGGACGAGCAAAGTCTTGGTGTTGATCTCATCGGTAAAATTAATGTCAAAAGTTTGCAACAGTCTCGCAACCAAAATTTGGATTTGCAGATTCGATAAACGCTGACCCGGGCAAGCTCGCGGGCCAAACCCGAATGGTAACCAGGCGAACCTTGATGGGCGTTCAAATCTGCTCTGTGATCGATACCTTGACCAACGCAGTGGGCGATACTGATCAGGTTGTTCGTAAAACGCTGAATCTCGGCAGATCAGTTGATTGTGTGCGATAACCATGACACCTCTCGGCACGTGATAGTTCCTTATTGTCATGTCATGCTGTGTCAGTCGCCCAGTTCCTATCGAGATCGGATGAAGCCTTTGAGTTTCTTTGAGGCAATTTCTAAGCAGCGGCATGCTATCGAAGATGTCTCGTCCAATAGTTTTTGTAATGGGCGGCATTTGATGCCGGATCTCTTGTTGTAGTTCGTCGCGACTATTTTCCTCGAGCCGCCGTGTTACATTCTCGAGCAAGAACGCAGTCGTGTAGGCTGTGGTATGCACGCTCGCTAGCAAGCAATCTAGTACAAATGTGATGACATCCTTGCGATCAATCCGTTTGACGATCAGCCAGTCACGTACAAAAGACTCCTTGCTGAATGAGTTAGTGTCGAGTAGATGTTCGATGCGTTGCCGTGCAAATTTATACGTGAACTCTTCCACCTCGGACAACTTTCTATAGTACGGACACTTACTGGGCTGCGTCACCCATCTCTCACTCTTGAGCTCAGTGCCAGCTATCGCTAATAAAAGATCATCTAAGCTCTCAAGTATTTGCCCCAATGCCCTCTCATCGGGCATATCTGCTCGATTGTAGTCCAAAAATACTGCGAGTGCGCATTTGATAGTCCAGGTCTGTAAGAACCGTGCAAAATCTTCAATGACAACAAGTGATCCGAGCCCGGTCTCGCCAAGTAAGTTTTCCACAGTTTGCTTGGTCACATCATCCAAGACACTCGTGCGCAGCTCTATAGGCGCCTTTCCCATGAGGTACTGGTTGAATAGGCCCCGCAATCTTGCCCAGCTAGTGCCGTTCTCGGGAAATATGCCGCCATCATTGTAGCGCTCCGGGTTGTCGTGTCTGAACTTCAAGAGTGCTCGATGCGAACGCCGATGTGGCTCGCTGCCATCCTGCCTGAAGAATGACTCGACATCCGAGGGATCGAACAAGTGCAAGACTACGTGTTTGCTGGTTATTTGCTCTCGTACAATTGGACCATAACGTGTCCTGTTGATGGTTGCATTCTTGTATAAGTCATCAATATTGTAGTCGCCAATCAGCGGCAGATATCGCCAGATGTTGCCGATCAGCGGCAATGATCGTGGGCCGGGTATTGCCTCGAAGGGCAGGATGCTTGCCGAGGCGGATTTGTTCCTGCGAGAAGCATATTGAAATAACCTACGTAAGCGCAACATGATGTCGAACTTAAATGGATATAAACACCGCTGACCAGCTGATCTTCGTCCACCTGTTAGCGCGTGTATAAAAGACGCGTCCAGGCGCACGCGGCGGCACGCAGACGAGCAGCAAGATGTTGCAGGAGGAAACTCAACCGAGGAAATGCAAGAAACAGTTCAAGTCAACAGATGTTTGTTGTTTATCATTCGATTAATACCCTACTTTCTTTCTGATCACATTTTTGATTACCAATCTTGAGCTTCTAGCTCAGTGCGAGTTCGCCGCCTATAGAGCACTCAATGGCCCGCCATTGTTGCTCACATGTGAATTGCTGTCGTTACTATAAACGGCCGGGACCAATCTTATCCTGTGCTTCATTCTTAGTTTCTCTATCATCTCTTCATCTATTTTCCCATACTTCTCATATGACTCCTTAATGAGGTTCGATATGTCAGTCACGCGGATATTCTCTATGTAACCGCTCAAAATGGTCATTGCCTCGCTGTCGTCGCGGACCTTGATCAGTGATACTTGATTAACATTCAATATTGCCAGAGCCACTTGGAAAACAACCCGAGCGCCATCGTAGAAGAAGCAGTCAACAATGTGCAGGGCAACTTCAAAGGGCATAACGCTCAAGAATATGGTGAGAAACCATGATAATGAGATCATTGAGAGTACACCAAGCGGTGCCAACTTTTGGTGCAATTCCGGCATGTACTCTTGGACGAGCTCGTCTAGCACATTCTGGTCAACCAAGGCACCAATAACCTTGTTGTTGTAATAGTCCGGCAGCAAACGCTCGCATAGAGCCACCATGAGCCAAAATGCCTCCTCCTCGGAGGCGTATAACAATAGCACCGAGCACACAATATTCATGGCTTGACAGTAGCCGATCGATGGATTGCGATGTGCGTAAGCATTGAGGACACGTCGCAGAGCTCCGATGCCGAGATGCGACTGGAATGCTGGATGTTCCGGTAGAGATCTGTGTAAATCGCGCTCGATCTCCTCTGAAGCTATCGAATGAAGCCCGATGCTTCCCTCGCAGAGCTTGTCATAGTAGCCTAGATGAGTCTCTAATTCATTGATGGCGCCGGAGTAGAGCATCCATAGCTCGCCACGCAACTTCTCGGGAATGCCCATAAGCACCAAGTCGCGCGCCTTCGCCGTTCGATAAGTGCTTATGCCGGACCCGTGGTCGAGAAAGTGCAGCTTCCAAAGATCCGCCTTGACCGACTCGCGAGCCGCTGATTCGGGATTCGAGGGTAGTGGAAATATTGTATTCAGTGCTGGTTGGAGCGTCCATGGCTCGATCGGTTCATCTTCGTCTCCGATTGCGGCCGCTGTCGGGCCACAACCCTCCTCCGGTCTAGAGTCATAGTCGATTTGCTCTTCGCTTGTGTTGTCGCCTCCACTAAATATTGAGCTACTTCTTGTATGCGAATCGTCCGCTTTCGGATCATCCAATTTTGAGGCTCTACTGCGTCTACTCTGGCATCTGTAGTCGCCAGTGCGTGCGAGTAGCTCACTTATTTTCTTGATGAGTACGTCGCGATCATTGATGTTTGAGAAGACGAAATTCGACTTTGAGTTTGTGCTTATGATAATTGAGTTTGCTAGGGATGAGCCAGAATTATTGTTGATCTTCTCGATGAATGTCACCTGACGGAATGGTATGATCACTGTTACTTGATTTGGAACATTTTGCTTACTTGTGAAGCAGACATAATCATCAAATAAGTACATCTTGCCCCAAACACTCTGTTTGTTGAAGGGCGTAAATAGGGTGCATGGGATGAATCCATCCAATTTCTCTTTTGATGGGAGCCGGAAAACTCTCCTGTAAGTCTCGCTCAGAGCGCGAGCATCTAACTCACGCTTCAAATGTGATGGTGTCTTGTTCTTGGGCTGATCTCTATTCAGAGTGTATGGGTCAGTTTTTATCACAGAGGATGTTGGTGATATATCGGCATCCTCGTTATTCATAATGTGTTTCATCGCAAGATTAGCAAGCTGCTCTATCAAGGCATAGGTCTCACTGGTCTTGGCAAACAGCGAAAATTGGTGGACTTGTTGCCTAGTAGTTATTGTTATTGTGTCTGAGAATATCATGGAGTTTGATCGCTCAATTAGTGTAATGTCTGGCCATTTGATTAGTATTTTGATCTCCTTGGATAAAAATTTACTGTAAAAGGCTAAATAGTTCACGCTCAAGTACATGATGCCCTGGTGAGGTATTCTCTTGATCCAATAGCTACATGTATAATAGTTGACTAACTTTTCATCCGATGGTAGATCGAATAGTTTGATTAATTTCTGCGACATTGATCTAAATTCAAAACTCTCCGCTGGTAAATGACCATTCTCGACATTCTTCGCTTGGTGCTGACTTAGATTTTGTGCAACTAAGCTTTCAATCTTGCATTTGACGTAATTGGTTGCCTCATTTGGGTCATCGAAATTGGAAAGTGTTGGCTTCAATTGCTTGTCCAACCATGACCAGTTGCTCAATATATCACTATGTGAAACGGATGCAGCAATTGTGTAGCTAACTTCCGAGTTGGCTCTCTGATAGAGTATCCTGTATGGTGCTGGCCGGGATTCTAGCACCGAATCTATCGTGCCGATTAGTATAGATGAGAGGCCTTTTGACCCGTGCCCTTTGCGCCGCTGTAAGATAAAATAGCCATCGGCTCGCTCTGTATCCCAAAGAGCATTGGTCAAAAGTACCTCTTCAGGATTAACCCAGACCATGCTTGGAATACGTGCTTTAGTGTTGCTGTGTGCTTGAGTGTAGAATTTGATGTGTATCACAATCAGATGTTCACTTGACCATTGACTGCGCCGAAAATGTCAATAGGATCGAAACATTGTTTACGAAAATCCCTAGCTGATCGCTAATACTGCCCGCTACTTTCTCGGGCGGTTTATCTTGACGTAATTGACAATTGCCACATCAGGAAGATGATTCCAACATGAATTCACCTCTGGAGGTTCTAGAGTCCATGAACTAGTTAATCTCGAATTCAGATAAAATTAATATGTATGGCGTAGTGGTGGTTCACAGCTCATCTTCGTGAAGAAATTCGATGGCGTAGCCATTGTTGCTGAACAAATTTATTTTTGTTTTTTTGTGCGATAGCTACAGCAAGTGCATTATTTTGCGCAGAGTAGATGCCCGCTCATTTGCATGGACTAAATCGCAATGCTCTAGTCCAGTCTAGTGGGTAGTTCGTTAGTGTCACTTTAGGGGACAAATATATCGATCAAAAAAGTGTAGCCCAGTCGACTGAGTCAAGTGATAAACTGGGGCGGAATAGAACACCCATCAATCTTTAATCAATCAGGCTAATTCGCTTATGCCCAACGCTTTGAGTATTGAGGAAGATTCAGCAATATCGCTCGGCTTCATTTTTTCCTTGATCAATTTGGTCATCTTCTTGACAATCTTATCAGCTAGCTCGGTTTCAGCTTCGCCGGGCTCAACTGGTGACGGGGATGAGGACAACCGTCGCTCTTGGATTTCTCTCAACTCAGCTAAGAGATCATCAATTTCATTGAGCTCTTTCTGAACCTCAGTCACATCCTCGTGCTTGTTATCCGTCAACAAATTCAATAGAGAATCCGCCATTTGCATTGGGTAATTCGTGCCAGCCACGAAGCTCCTTATACTATCAGCATAGTCAACACAAGTCGGGTTGTCGCCGTAAATTTCGAGAAGCACGTCTGAATCTTTGCTAGACAAGTTTGCGAATGTTGAATTCTTGCTCGGTAAATGGGTTCCAAATGCAGGTTGCTCGACAATCTCCACTGGGCTGACTTTGGTTTGTTCTCTAACCTCCTCCTCGTTGATAGCTGATGGTATCACGTCCAAGCCGTCTTGTAATTGACCGCAGACCTGCTCGAGATTGATGACGCGCTCATTGTCCTCTTCTTGCTGTCTAGTTGGCCCAATAATAGCCATTCTAACCGTTCCGTCCTCGGCCATGCGCAAGAACGACAGCTTCGATGTTGGCTCTTTCTTTGGTGACTCATAAGCAATCTCAACCGTGCTCCTTGGCTCCTCTTGACTCTGTAGCTCATCTTCGGGCCTGTCGCCATCTTGCACGGTAGGTATGATACTCAACTCATCTTGCACAAGAGATTTCACGACCGCTGTAGGTTGAGATGTAGACGTATCCATGGGCTCATCTTGTTTCTCTGGTGGTGCTTGGGTAGGTTGGCTTTCGCCTACCTGGGTCGGCTCTACTATCTTGATCGCCTCCTCGTCCATGGGTGTATCAACAACCTCCGAGTGCCTTCCATCATGCACTTCACCTGAAACTAAATCAGTCTCAAGTCCAGTTTCCACGAGTGGCTGTTCCTGCGGCTCTGGTGGTTGCTCTTTCTGTTTCTGTTCTAGTTGAGAGGGCGGTGTTGGCACTGGATGCTGCCGATGAGCATCAGGTGATGCATATGGGTGACACTGTTCGTTCTGATAATAGGGGCCGTCTGGGTTCTCCAAGTCGACTGGTTCCAAGATCGGAGGGTGATCCTGAGGTTTCGGTACTGACTGCTCCAGGGGAATCTGATCGGGCTGTGGATGGACATGGTGCTCGTGATGATGATGGTGTCTATGCTTATGCTTCTTGTGTTTCTTATGCTTTTTATGCTTCTCGTGCCGCTCGTGCTTGTCATGTTTATCGTGTTTCTCATGCTTATCTTGTTTTTCATGAGTCTCAATCTTTTTCAAGTTGATAATAAGAGGTGGGACCTTCATCATGGTCGTTAAGTGTTCACCATAAAGTTAGAATAGTATTTATTGTCGCGATTGTTTACATTCCTGAGTTGTGGTCATGAAGCGCCTGATGAAGAAAGTGAAACAGAAAGTTGAATTGCAGTTGTTGTGCGTGCGTCGCGCGTTTTATGAAATGCTGAAGGCAGTAGCGCAATACTGGGACACGCGCGAATTTTGAAACAGAGAGGGGCTGGAACATGGGGGAAATGTGGTCATTGTCACATACTCAACTCGGACGAGGACATGATCGGTCGACTGGTCTGCTACCAATGCAATACCGGTCTATGGCAAAACACGCACCGATATCTGGGACCGGGTTTACCGTGAGCGAGCTAGTAAGGTTGGGGTTGAGACTGGCAAAAGTCACTCGCTGTAACAAGCTCGGCAGTGTTTGCGAAGGCCGCCGCACGGTATAGTGAACTTGTTGGATGCGGGCGGCCTTGCAACCACTCGCTTGTGAGCATTGGCTAGAGTCCATATAAAATTTGCAGAGGGAACCTAATCACATTGGATTCGACATTTCAGTTCAGCTTGAACGCTACGGCCGTTTTCTAAATGAGATATTCTCATTAGGAGATGCGGCTCAACTGCACGCGAAATTACTGCAGGTTCATGGCGACAATCCTGCATCAGTCTGGTCATCGCCTTGCGAACTAACGATCAACAGGAATTTATCAATTTATCTCTTACTCCGCTTTATAGATCAGTGAGAGTCTCCAAGATGTCGTGAGACACTCCGGTCTGATCTCTTTGCCGGTGCCTAGTCAGCATAGCGCTGTTGGTGTGGTATCTGCTCTCACATTGGCCCCGATGCTCGAAATCTGCACAGAGAAATGCTGCAGAAAGTAGCGCGCGGTTGTGCACACTTGGGTCAATGCGCTCGCAAAACACGAAACTTGATCGACACAGCGTGAAATAAGATTCTTGAGCAGACAATTTGTTTATTTATCTAGCACATTGCAACAATCAACGACCATTCTCTTCGTGCATTTGTATTTGTCTTTCGTGTCCCAGCATCGTGTGTGTGCTAGCTAATCTCATTTGTTATTTGAGCAACAATTGTGTCGTCGTTGTCCCACACTCATCATCGACGAACACAACCCGTACATGCTCGGCCCGAACGCGATTGCTCCAAGTCCAAAAGTCAACCCCAACCCCAAGCCGAGCCGGCGCCGCCGCTGCTCTCGTGTTGTCTCGCTTATCTCCAGCAACGGGGCTCTAAACCAGCATACATTGTTTTCACAGAAACAGACACGGACATTATTATTGCAATGGCCAAGAAGACCGCGAGCAAGAGTAGTTCAGCGCGCTATCAACCAAATGCACCAGAGTTGCAACAGATTCTCCAACAATCTTCAGTCCAACAACCTCCACTCAATCCATATTATCCAGACATATCTTTAGCGACTGCCACCAATCAACCACCTCCACCCCCATATTCGTCGCAGCTTACACGCGATCCAGTTGTATCATCTGCTGCCACTTACCGTTCTGTGCCAATGTCTCAACTGAATAACGATATTAGTTACCCAAGAATTAGCAGCCATGGCCATACACCGGTCATCATCCATCAATCATCAAGTATTCCTTATGATTTTCGTGCGGACAGATACAGAAGCAAAGTTCGCTCCCTGACCAGTCAATCCATGATACTTGTCATTATATCCATAGTCATGACTATCTGGGCTTATCAATTGCACGATGACCGTCGTTGTCTCGATTCTATTGTGGTCCACAAGCCAGACAAGGATGTAGAGATGACCATCGGAAGAATCCATCTAATGCATCTCGATTTGGCCTACGCCGGTGGGCTGGTATTCTTCATATGTCTCCTCCGAAGCTCCTTCGGATTCGACGGCAAGAGTTTTGGATGCTACCTATTCTTGTTATCCATTATTACATTCGTTATCACTGCGTTCTCCGCCTACATGGCCTGGCTATCTTTCTACAGCCCATGCCCTGGAACACTTGAGAACACATTGGCGACAGGATTCAAGTCTTTTGTAAGCAAGGTTTCGGACAGTCTTCCATCGCCTGACAAGAACATCTTTGGTGAATCGAATGTATTCGCCATGGCGAAGAACGACCCCAAGGGTCTGATGATATTCATTCTCGACGTGGGCAATTTCATCTTCTACTTCTCGATATGGGTTAGCTCTGTAACCGCGTGTTGAATTTATAAAGATTGTAGTTAATACTCACTCTATTGTAAGCGAACATAGCCACGCGAACAACACGACGAAGATGAGAGAAAAAAATCAAAACCTATGATTGGCCAAAGTGATTACATAGTGGGACGCATAGAAACCATGGGACTACCTACAACATTCAGAAGCAATTGGCAAATGAACATTCAACACAATTGTCCTACAGAGCTCACTCGCTCTTGGTGCTTCCAAAAATATATATGTATGTATATCACCCAAATAAAATTTAAGTGAAATTTAGGACAACCCTATCGGGAACTAATATAATGGCGTAATAAGGAGCGAATGAGCCTGGTCACCCCGAGGTCACTGACATCTGTGACTTATCAGTGGACCAAGTTGCGGTTAGCAGACGTCAAGATCTGACAATATGAGCATCAGCGTCAGCCCGAGTCGAGGGGTTGTTACGAGCCGCGCCATGAGTATGTGTTTGGGTTTGGGTGAGCTTCTTGATAAAATCACTATCTGATAAAACTGTTCAACTTTCTTATTCTTTGATATTAGCGCCACTGAGTGCAATTAAAGGCTATTGTCTGCTAGACCCACACACCATCTGCGAACAATGTCGGGACCAGTGACCATCACCTTGCCCTCCTCGCGACAGAAAGATACTTGCTCATGTGACATGCTTTTAACGGCGCTCACTTTCTTTGGCATTGGCGCCGGAAGTTCGGTGGTTTCTACTGCCTCAGCCAGTCAGCACGTAATTATTGGCACGAATAGATGCAAAAAACGTCCGGTCTTTGCGAGGATGAATTTGTCAGTAAACGTCGTGATAGCCGGGGCGGAAAATAAACATATTTGCACGACTAGTTAGCGAGTTATCACACGAGGCCACCGATCGAGCTCGCTCCATGTTTGGTCTTCTCCTCGCGCGCACGCTTCCCACTGAGCTCGGCCAACCCGCCCGGCCGCCAGCTAACTTCCACCTGCACGACAAGCAGGTGGAAATAGTTAGCTGGCAACTCGTTTGTTCCGAGCTAACTTCCACCTGCGCACGAGCGCGACGCTCTCACTCGAGGTCCTTGTGCGGCACGAATCAAGCGAGAAGTGAAGTGGGGAATCTGCGTGCGAGACTGGTCCCGTCCCGAAGCGAGTGTTTGTTATCACTTTGAAGCCTGGCCCGCCGTCACAGCTTGATTCTATTGAACATTTTCACGCAGCCGTTGAAAACTCTGACGCGATTGGCAAAGCAGAGCCGCAGCCCGGCGCGCATTTCCCAGCACTTGTAGAAACTCTATTGTGGGCAATCTCTCTTCTAGCTTTGCGAAGCCAATCCGAGATCGCTCCATGTTTGGTCTTGTCGCACACACACACACACACACACACACACACACACACACACACACACACACACACACACACACACACACACACACACACCACAACCTGTGCTCGCCTAACACGCGCGCCCGCATGCACGACAAGCAGGTGAAAGAGTTAACTTTGTTCGATTGTGCCGAGCTACGCACACGCGCGCGTTAAATCAACACTGAATCTTGCCTAAGGTCTATCATGCGCAAACGGCTTATAGCACGTCGACAAACTGGAATCAAACAGAACAGAGCGGAACAGAATCAAAGAGAGTTTTCATTTTGTTTTCAATTTCGATCACCAACAACAAAGAGATCGATTGACACAGGAAACGACAAAGACGACGACTAAGAACAAAGAAGATTGGCAAGTTGCAGCAAGCAGAGCCAAGAGAATACAAATTCACTACTCGATAGAGCAAGATGGTTTTATACAACAGAACACAAGACGATGACGATGCCGCAAGCGACGTATCGACTGAGAACTTCAACACAAGCGAACACGTTTTGTTGGACAACAAAACCAAGGCCCGTGTGGCCTACTTTGGCCCGGTACACTTCTCACACGACGACGATTGGGTGGGTATAGTGTTCGAGGAGCCAGTTGGCAAGCACAACGGCACGGTAGCCGGAACTGAGTACTTTAAGTGCGACTCAATGCACGGCCTCTTTGTTCGTTCGCACCGGTTGCAGCGCACCGACAGCAGCGGCATGATAACTGCACGCGTCAAGTCGCCATATCGCGTCCGGCCCAAGTCGGCTGCATCGATGCGCTCGCAAGAGCTTGAGGTCGAGGATGATATTTTCACAAAGGCCGACCAAATGGACCCGCTCGGTTTCTACGAGGCTCGTGCTGGCAACCTGCGCACGGGAGCCGACGCCCCGGACGAGATCAACTCGAAGCTAGGCCGAATGGTCGATGAGATCACCGACAGCGACCAAGTGAACTTTGCCTCGCCTTGGATCCACTCGTCGCGCACGCCAACACCAACTCACTCAAAGTTTAGCAGTAGCTTGAGCACACCCTCGGCTAGAAAGTTGCCCGCCAAGAAAGTGACCACAATCAACCGAACGACAAAACCGTACGGAATTACAATGGGCTTCGGCGAGATGGATTGAAAATGGCCGACAACGCGAGAAAGATCAAATACTCTTAGCCATGCGCATTATAGCACGTGTATCATGAGTCTTCATTCTCTATTTCATTTCACGGCCTTAGGAACTAACCAAAGCTAATCAACGACAAAAACGGCGCGCAGAGACGACGCTAATCTCAATTCAAGTGAGCACACAAGTACAATCATAGCCATGTCCCAATTTATTACCAACATTATCACCACCATTTAAGGGCCCTATTGGGCGACCTCACCTCTCCTGTCCCTCTCACGCTACGCTCTCTTGTCCTCGTTTATCAACTCGCCCTCTTTATCACCTTTGCCCCCTCCTTTCACTCCTTCCTCCACCCCATTTACAATTTCACCATCCCGCAATTCAAATAAACGCACACAAACTCCACCTTTACTTAGACTAGTCTCGTTTCCTAGAGTGACTTTATTAAATCTTGGTTATGTGGTAAATAAAAGAGACAACTGATGAAGAAGAAACATGTTGGGTGATTTGAACAGTAACATCTTAATTAATAATACGTGCCGCTACATATACTGTGCTCGTGTTTAAGTAATCTCTACTATACGGCGATCCAAAGGTGCTCGCTAAGATTGCTTAAGCTGCTTGCCCAAGTACTCCCAGTTTTGCACCATTAGCTTTTGAACACATAATAGGGCTTCATAACGGACATTTGGATCTTCGTGGGTCAACCTCATCATAACTAAATTCTTACCGCCTAGACTCTCTGTGACTAGCTTGCCGCGAGGATAGTGTCGTACGTATTCGCCGAGATCATGGGCAGCAACACTCATCACCAGTGGATCTTTGGAGGTCTCTAGTAGGCTAATTAGCATCTTCAGGAGTTCATAGTTGTTTTCATTCAACTTGTGAGCGTTCTCTCGCCAGAACTTCTCCGAGTTGTGCACCGGCGACCATTCCAACCTACCACACTTCAACTCCGTGGCGTACTCATCGAACGAGCTTAGGTCCTGAACGGACTCCTGAAGGATGCCAATCAAAAACTCAACATCCTCGACTAGTTCTGGATCACTGTTGGGGCCAAGAGATTGCTTGATAATCTCAAGTTGTTTCATGACTTTACACTGGACCATGATAATTGCATTCTCGCGGGCGATATCGCGATCATCTACATTCTGTATAAGATTGCGGAATACTGCCAACACAATTCGCTTAACCTTCTCCTTGACAGACTCACGCAGTATGTCGGCCAGCGATTGGATAATCTTGAATTTTTTCATCTTTCGCGCTAGCTCCGAGTTGAATGTCAGAACCCAACAACAAAATGCTAGCTGGTATTGCATCTGAAAATTGAGTCTCTCGTGAGAGAAGACCCTCTCTAGTGTGGCTATGCCGTCAATAGCATCGAACGCTTGGCGATAGTTGTCGATTCTGAGCATCATTTGGAGGCATCTAGTTACCGATTGCAGATAGGTATTGCTTGGATCGCTGATCTGATCTCGCAGCCAGGATAGATAACGTGTCAAGTCGGGCCCGTCCATCTGCTCACTACTCCAACAGGTAATTTTGGCAATGATACGACAGCTCATATTTATGATGAAGCCATCGCGTCGATTGAACAACATTAGGAACGGGTTCCAAACTGAAACGTCAATCTTCTTGCAATATTCGCGGAATATTTCGACTCGACTACGATCTTCATTTAGCATATCATCGATGAGAATAAGAATGTACTGGATTGTTTGGTCTTTGGAGATGTGCTCGATGAGCGATAAGAATGTTTTGGCGCATTGAAATCGATTCTCCTCGATGAACTTCGCCTTCTGTTCGCCGCTTAATCGCTCGAATGTTGTAATAAAATTAAAGTCTTCCTGGTTAATCATCTGGGATTGCAAATAACTCTGCCAGCTGACCCGATTTGATTTGATCTCGTTAGCCTGGACCCAGATCTCATCGGGCATCTGATTAATATTGGTCCTTGCCTGAACCATCTTGCTAGATTTTTTTCGAGCTACTGGATTTTCTAAATGTGATAAAAGCAGCTAGCTCATCAACAGCTCACGATGTTGAGCTAATTGCTAGAATAGGTTAGCTGGCAATCAATAATGATGTTAGTCAGTCACCGGTATGATATCATGAGAAATGTTATACTTTAGCTTGACAAGCAGAACTCGGATTTTCTGCTAATCTGGCATGCATAACAATGCAGAGTGCGACTGGATTCGCTTACGGGATATCGCGCGGGGTCCAGCTGCTCGAGCCATTGCATTTGCACGCACTCGCGACACAACTTTGTTTGCTTGCTTCAACCATTGGTGAACCTTTTCTGGCACCGTTGCACGCGGCATTTATCCTTTGCAAATCGTCAACTCGCAAACCGAACTTTATTTCAAAATGCTCTACCGTGATAGTTATCCCTCCAGGAGGACATTATATCCTATTTATCACCGAGAAAACCTCCTGCCTTATCAAGTAAACTAAAATAAATCTCCACCTACCTGAACTAAGTTATAGGAACCTAAGTTAATGAGCACCATGAACGAGTACGACACTGTTATCCCGGAGGAGAGCACAATCCTCCGGCAGGATAGCATCAAATCTAGCTCTCTGGTTCAGCTAGCAGACATTGTAAACCAGAACATATTGTTACATCCATTTATTGCACTTAGGAGAACGTGTCAAGTCAACCGAAAATGTTCTCCGTACATCTGTGTCCAGCCTTTCTCATTGATGCCATTTATGTATCACCAACAAAGGAAACAAGGGTTTGCTGCTCTCTACCGAGGCTTGAGCAGCGAGTTGCTAGTCAAGGGTATCACTCTGGGGGCTGAGACTGCCATTATCAACTATACAGACTGGCCACGAGAGGTTAGCAATAAGCGACCTCTCAGAGACTCTATCCGGGTGATGGCCTTACGTGGCCTCAGCGTTGCCATCAGCACGCCCTTCCTATGCGCCGCTGTCAAGGAAACAATACAGAGCGTTATCGTGGTCCGTGATCGACCATCATTTGTTGATTGCCTTAAGGATGGATTTCTACGGCTCATTCATCTAAGGTCGATCCCATCGGCTAGAATGTTGCCTATTTGGCTACTGATAGTGCCCACTGTAGTGTATCATGTTTCTCGTTCTGCTATCTGGCATGCAGCATCCAAATGCATCGAGACTCTGAGGAGTAACATGTTATTTGGATCACGCTCAAAACGTAGAATAGGACGTAGGACAATCAAGCAAGTCACGCGAGTGAATAGGTCTGTGATCGATGATTCTGGATGGCAACAAAACGAGTTGACCTATGACACCGAAACCAGTATGGAGGTGGACAAGTTTGACTCAGACAGTAACCAGATCTCAAATTCTATTATGGCGAGCTTAATCGCCGACGTCACCCTGCTGCCAATGGAAACTGTGCTGAACAGCCTGTACATTCAAGGAACTAGAACTATTATTGACAATGTTGACGAGACCACAGTTGTGCTTCCAGTGCTGACTAACTTTGATGGTTTCAGCGATTGCTATCAATCGATTCTCAAGTTTGAGGGAAACCTAGGCTTATACAAAGGCTTGGGAGCCATCATACTGCAATACTCAGCTCACTACTTGTTATTTAGAATATCATACTATTTGCTCAAGGAGTTTCAATCAAATCAACGAGCGGTGTCACCACCAAGGACAAGGAGGCCGCTGAGGCCGCCGCCGAGCGAGTACAAGCGTTTTCTAGAGAACAATCGTCACTCCACTCCGAGTAACCCTAACGAGCCAAAGCCACATATCGACTCAATGATGTTTAACGACACGATGCTTGCAGGCGACCGTGAGCAAACACCCAATTTTGACTTCTTGCATAATGGCCGAGTTGACTTGAGTCCCGATGACAGCTGATGGTTGTCATGTGAGCGCGGTAGCTGACTGGGCCAAGTTTGGGCCTCATACAACCTCGGGTTACTCTCATAGCATTTGAATGATTTATCGTGAAGTGAGATGGTAACTTACTGTTTTCATGTGATATTGTTCCATGATGTCACACCGTCATAAAAGAAGAGTGATAACACCCGATCTGAGCTTTGATTCATGGCTGAATGATTCAATAGATGGTGAGTCACAGCAGCAGCAGCAGAATCTAATGCGAGAACGACTTGTGCTATCGTATCGCAAGATAAAAGAAAACTTGTTAGAGGTCATCACTTTGAAAAATATCATCAATGCCATCTTCATCTTGAGCGTTAGCTTTATTTGTTTCCAGCAATGTTATTACCAGGTCAACGAGTATCTAAAATATAAAACTCGCATTCAAGTATCGCACAATCTACCGACGAACACAGTTTTTCTACTCCCCGGCGTGACCATATGCAATAACAACCGTTTGCGCCTCGACAAGTTGGCCGAGGATGTGCCAGCAATCAAGGATGATGTCGCCAAGGTGCTAAATGCAACCACGGCGGCCTCACTCTCGGATCGTCGCCGGATTGACTTGCTGCGCTCAATTAAACGAGCTGTAGATGAATCGACCAACATTACGAAGATCATCATCGAGTCGCCTATTGAGAAGCTGATGGAAATGTCGCGCTCCGCCATGATCAAAGACATCAATTGCAATACATCCTGGGGCAAACAAATAAACTGCGAGAACTTGCGCATCGTTGAGTCGTTCCAAGGAGGCCCTTGCTACACGGCTTTCTATATGGGCTCTCTACTTGAGGCTCTGAGCACTGGACGAGCGTTCGATTTTAAGTCTAGCCTTTTGAATGGCTCACGCAAGTTGACTTCATTTGAGAGCCACGAGATTGCCGAGATTGTAATTGACTTTGGTCCTCTCCAACATGGCGACACTCACCAGGACATTGGGGGCCGGCTTGCCGTTCACTCGACCGCTCATGTGGGCTCAATCAGAGATGTAGCACACACAATATTGCCTGGCAACAAATACGAGGTTATAATACATCGGCAAATGAGCAAGCGCTTACCGCCACCCTACGACACAATGTGCTACGATTACAAGTACAACAATTCGCCTCTGTTCTATGGAGACCAGTGGCCAAGCGCTAATGTTGAGCTGGACAAGACAACGTGCACGCGCAATTGTATTATTCGCCGGACACTCAAGACGTGCAACTGTTGGCCCATTGAGGTGCCCTACTATCCAAGTGACACGTCGGGCCAGAATGGTGGCACCTACCGAATGTGCTCGTGGGGATTTGGCGAGATTAACGCGCATAACTTCTCTTCGAAACACTACGTTGAGTGTTATCGGCGATTTCATGCCGAATGTCGCGCCAAGTGCAGACCGGGCTGTCGTACTGAAGACTATCGGACGCACATTGTGTCGAATCCCTGGCCTGGTCGTCACAAGTTTCTCCAGGCAAGCAGCGCCAAGGAGACACATGGGCTGTCCATACTTAGGGGCTGTTGTGCTCTGATATCAATCAAGTATTCTGACTTCCTCGAGCGGCGTCATGTTATGATACCTAACTTAACTCTCGCTCAGCTGGTCAGTAATCTCGGTGGCATTGTCTCGGCCCTAGTTGGCGTCTCGTTAATCACTATCTATCGCTATTTTACAAGGAGAGTCTTGAATTGCAAGACGATCGGCGACCATTTGCCGCAAGACTTACTGGCACCTGATCAAGATCAAGAACGCGTGCGAGGTGTATCGACGACGAAGCGCATGGGTAGAGCTAAGATCAACCACGCCGGTTTGCGGAGTTTCCAAATGTTTGACGTCAAACGACAGAGAGTTGTCTCAAACAAAGTGTGGCCACATAGCGAACAAACAACCAGGATCAAGTTTCGGGGGCAAGGTTTGCAAGGTGCAACGCATTCGTCTGGTAGCAGTGGGGAATAAACGTCAGCCATTGATGAAATCTGACTTGGAGGAGATCAATGTTGTGCTTGCGTGTGAGCGCACACTCAAGTCTGCCTCTGCGCTCCATTCCATGTTCGCTCATGTCCGTCTGTGTGTGCCCGTGCGTCGTTGGCGCCGATGGTGCGCTTTTCTTTGCATTTTGACTTGGTGTGTATTTACAGTCGTTCCAAAAACACAGCCTACTCTGGCTGTATGTGCGCAGAAGCAAGCCCGTCGCTAAACGTCGCGTTGAGCTTTCCTCGCACAAAGTTGGTATGGAAAAAATGCACGCACTCGTCATGGAGGGAAAAATTTTTCTCTTCTCACGCTGCGCAGTCAGGGAAAGATGTTTTCGATCAGACAGCCCTGCAGGCGCTCAGTGTTAAAATTGTCGTTTAAAAGGAGCGAGAAAAGGAGAAGAGTCAACAAGATAGATCGTCACCTCGTTATTTGATCAAAACAATCACACTTTTTGTCTCTCATTTGTTTGCTCTCAACTAATTAGCCACCATCACGAGACTCCAACACTGGCCAAAGATCCTGACCCTGCAAATTACCTCTTGACATCAGTTGTATTTACAAATTGCAGCACCTCAACAAGCCGACCTGTAATATCAATACTATTATCATTATAACTTTATTGTATACTATATTGAATTCTCACAACTAGCCAAACTTAATAGCTATTAATTGAACACTAGAGCTTCCATATTACTATTTATTGTAGGCTGAATAGCCAGTCAATGCACAGTCGCAATTGGCGACAGCTTATATTTAGCAAGTAAATACTGGTTACATATTGTTTAATAATTATTTTAATTATCCAACTCATTACAACTTAGATATCGTATTTAATTGATTGCAATCATGGATTCAAGTTCACCTAGATCGCCTTTGGATGATGGTGAGATTCCAGACGACGATCCAAAGGAGTTCGATGATGGCTTCGATGAGAATCTCATGGGCGACGACGAGGACAAGAGGAAGTTGGCCCAGATGACTGAGAAACAACGTGAGGAAGAGCTATTCAAGCGAAGTGAACGACGTGAAACTCTCAAGATCAGATTCGAGATTGAGCGAAAACTCCGAGCCAAATCGAAGAAACGTAAGCAAGAAGAGAAACAGAGCAAGCAAATACGATCTAGAAAACGATTACGGGCATCGGAGATATACTCGAGCGACGAATCAAGCGATGATTCGGATGAATATGTGCCCGATCCAAATGACAAATCTAGCACAGCGAATGATATAAATACCACTGGAAAATCTAGCAAAATGAACACTAGACAATCTTCAGCTCTTCTCAGCAGCTCCTCATCAGCATCCGCATCACCTTCCTCCAGCTCATCATCGGATAGCGAGCCAGAACGAGACGATATGAATGCCGACGATGATGGTCGAACGGCTCGAGATGACTTCCAAATGACACTAGCAGATCTAAAGGCAATTCAGCTCAAGCGAGATCTAGTAGAGCAGTGGCTATACTCGCCATTCTTTAAAGAAGTCGCTATTGGACTTTACGTCAAAATAAGCATCGGCCAAAATCCAACAACTTCTCAGCACATTTACAAAGTGGCTCAGATCACCGACATAACCAAGGGCAGCAAAGTGTACGGATTGCAGGGTGAAAAATACAAAACCGATAAGCAATGCCAGGTAAAAGTGGGCAATGTTGAGAGGACATATAGATTGTTTTTCATTTCAAATAGATCTTTCGATGAGGAAGATTACACCAAATGGCGCGCTGGAATTGATTCCGATGGTCACTTCATGCCTAGCCGTGAACATTTTACTCGTAAAAGGATGGACCTCAAGAAGGCCATGAATTACCAATACACCAACGAAGATGTTGCCTATGAGATAGAAGAGAGAAAACGCTACAACCAGACTCAGGGCAATTTTGCTATGAGAAAGACAGAGCTCATTAGAGCTAAGGCTGAGGCCGATGACATGAATGATTACGAGAAGGTCCATCAGATCCAGCTGATGCTGGATGAACTAGAGGATGAGGCCAAAAAGTTAGAAAAGGCAAGGAGTAGCAAAACCTTCACAGCAATCTCATTCGTCAACGAGCGCAACAGAGTCAAGAACATAGAGGAATCCGAGCGAGTACTCAAGGAGAGCAAGACTGTTAAAACAGAAGACCCGTTTACACGACGTAAGTGTATGCCTACAATAGTTCACAATAAGAATACCGCCAGCAACAACAATGCCAACGGCGCCCAGGGTGATACCAAGGGACCGAACGATAAGAATGGCCAGACTCCAAACAACAAGACCACCAATGGCACCTCATCGATGACTAACGGCACCCCCGGTGTGGTCAAATCGGAACCCGTGAAGTCGGTCAACGATCTATTTCAGGCTCACGCTAGCATTGACATCGATTTAGACCTCGATATCTGATAGTTTCCGTGATCAATCTTCTCCTCAGTATTAGTGCGTCTAATAAAACTTCTCTGTCTCTTTAAATCTCGATGTACACATTCTCTGGCCAAAGAAGTTTCCAGTTAGTTTGTGTCTTTCACAACAGCTACTGAGATTACACGCGGCTCCAGATTGTATGTGTATGTATTTTATCGAGATTGCAGAGATATTACGCAACTCGGCAACGTATCATGAGCAAGGAACAAGATAACGCTGATCACAGGATGAACACTTTACGGGTGTACTGTCAATCCAACCAAGATATACCTCCAATATAGCGCACTGGTGTTCCTGTCTCCGCCCCACACCAATACTCAACACGATGCGACCCCACTTTCAGTTGAACAGAAGCACAATTGGCTATGTATGTAACAATAATGTGATAAAATTAGACCCCAAAAGAAACGTCAGTCCAACTGAGATTCTCAGCTAGACTAGACAGCAGGCAACTTGATCCATATAAAATAATCATAGTATTAGGTATAATTTCTTTGCGGGCATCTATTTATTTGTCATCTAGCTATTATCATTATTTACAACAAACATCGCGGATGAGTTTCTCTGGGGGAGGGGTCTTTTGGTTCGACATCATTACTATAATAATCTATGGATATTAGAGGAGCACTATTACGAAGGCCCCCTTGGCTCCCAACGCCTGGGCCGATTGAGCAACTGCCATTGCGTCCGGCGCATTGCTAGCCGGTATTAACATTGCATTGCTGGCCATCATGGATAATGCTTGCAGGCTGCCCGCCAATCCTGCGCCAGGGCCTGCGGTGGCGGCGGATTGTGGCAACTGCTGCTGCTGTGCGGCATTCATGAGTGTCTGAGGTAAGGAGGATTGAGGTTGTGGTTGCTGAGGTTGTGCCCGTGCTGGCTGCTGGGCAACTCCAATTGCCGATTGCTGATGAGCTAGCGCCGCCTGGAGTTGCTGCTGAGCTGTTCCGGCGGGCTGATTGGCGGCGGCCGCTGCCATCAAGGCGGCCAAAAACTGTTCCTGCTGGCTCTTGAGCATTTGTTCTTGGCCTGCACCTGCTGAATTCGACGCCGGCCGCGCTTGGTGATGATTGTTGTTGTGCTGGTGGTGCTGGTGATGATGCTGTTGCTGCTGCTGCTGCTGGTGCTGCTGATGGAGATTGCTAATACCGATATCGGTGTGATTAGCGACTGCTGCGTGTGAGATGGCTGTCGAGTTTGTGCTGACAAGGGTGGTTGGTGGTGTCGTAACATTTGGTGTGGGACTGCGAATGTTGTGATGTGCGCCGCCGCCTCCACCTCCGCCGCCGCTACTGGTGCTGCTCGCACTACTGCTACTGCTACTGCTTGTGCTGCTGTTGCTACTGTTGCTACTGTTGGGCCCCTGCTGCTGACCACCGCCTGTGATTGAGTTTGGATTCAAGGCAGCAAGTCCCGTCTGGTTGGCCACGGCGGCCGCTGCAAACTGGCTAAAAAGGTTTTGGGCGCCCGGAAAGTTGAAAGCTGCGCCCAGTTGTTGACGCAATGCGGCCGCAAACTGTTGCTCGGCGCCCACGGTCTGGGCGAGATGCTGCTGAAGGGCGCTCGCAACACTGTTCGCGTTGCCGAGACCGCCCGTCTGGTTGAGCACGCGCGAGTCTCGGTCCAGGTCGGCCGAGCGACTTCGTTTGGGCGAGTGGCCCAGGTCAATGGAACGCCTGTCTGCCTCGTCCTCGTCTTCGTCCTCCTCGCGCTCACTGCCAATGGAATCTGGTGATAGCGGATTATTGTAAGGTGGCATAGTAGAGTAGGTGTGTGATGGTTAGCCTTCAATTGTTTTGTCCAACAATATATCTGTGATTGCAGCTGGCGCCCGAAGGTGGCAGCACTTGTCATATAGGCGCCGCGTCGCAATGACGTGCTTGCAAAAATTCTAGTCGAACATCTATCGAGCTTATCGCGCGCCAGCTAATTGTAAAGTCTTGTGGCTCAAGATCTCATGTTGCATCAGTAGGAAGTTTGTCGAGGCGCATCCTCGCGCGCCAATTTGCACAATCGCGGAGTTGTGAAAAGTAATGTGCTAGATTGTGAATTGAACAATCTCCAACATCTGTCTAGAATTTACGCGCGCTTATCGATTGGCACTGAACGCGCACGAAGGGTAAATCAATCAAATAGATTCTCGCCACGTCTCTTACCCTCTCGCCGTTTCGCGCTCGTCGTTCGCCACTCTCGCTGGGCTCCGGGAGCCCATCCGAGCGAACGGCCCTGCCGATTCGAGATGTGTTGGTATGTGAAATATGATTATGGATGATGCCGCCATTGCCGTTACCGCCGCTGTCGCCGTCGCCGTCGAGTCTCAAAAGGCTCAAGTTGCGTGCGAATGAAGATGTGCGAAACGGTCGCCGAGAGAAGAGAGAGAGTCGCCTGGCACATTAATTGACGGGGCTGAATTGGCGCCCATCATCCGCTCCATGATGGGAAGCTAACTCTGGCGCATTGCTCGATTGAAAATTGTATCTGCATACGCTCACCAGGAGCGAGATGAGAAAGAGGCAACGACGACGACGATTGAGCGCAACAGATATGGTAAACTACATTGTAAGTTTCCTCCTACCTCTTGATAGACGAGCGCGCGCGCAATCGATTGGCAGTCGGCATCTCTGCGCATTTGCGCAAATGACTAGATTCGGAGACGCGCGCGCGCGCCCTCCATAATAAACGAACGTAGAGGCGCCCTGTGGCACTCGACCGGGCCGACTATCGATTGCACTCGGCCGAGAGATTTTGCGAGAAAGCAACTCGTGCGCCTTGTGTTTGACTTGGCTCTCGCTCTCGGCCGGCATGCGCCCGCCAATTGTTGAGTTGAACTTGCCCGATCATGCGCTGGCAGCGTGCATTTGGAATGCGCGCGCGCGCTCGCTCGCTAACTTGCATTACATCACCATGCTAGTAATTTCTAATAATACGGCTTCCGATGATTCGCCTGCGCGCTTGACATCACAAGTTGGTCGTCATCGTTGACGAAGCAGGAAGTGAGTTGATTTGAAGGAGCACGAGGATCACAAAAATAACAGCAACAGCGGCCACTTGCTCGCTACGCTACCACTGGCGACACGGCCAACAGCCGCAACCGGGCGCGCGTCTGGCACACGACAGACTGTGGTGGCTTATGGGCTACCGGTGTTCGCGCTAGAGGCGCACGAGTGGGCTAGCCATAATTATTATCGCACCATTCAAATCTGGAGTCGAGTGAACCAGCGCACATTGCATTGTGCGCACTCGATTGTTTTGTGCGCCGTGGCGTGGTAGCTTCGGGAGCGCGCGTATAGAGTTTCGCGGCATTTTGCACTCAAGGCGCGCAATCTCTCATTTGCTCGTCGAGAACTCGTCTCGTTTCGCTCTCTAATGTGATTAGTTGGGCAAGTTGGGCACACGACACAAGCGAGCCGTAGCCAAAAGCGTAAGCGTAAGCTTAAAAGCGCGCAAGAGGGGCGAGCGATATATTTATTGTGCTTGCGTGCGCGCTGCAACCCAGCGCAACAGGTGACACACGGCCAGCAGGACGAGCTGCCGGGCGGCAATTATATTCGTCATGATATCACGATTATTAGTGCCACCGCCACTGCCACTGCTGCTGCTGGTTGCTGTTTTCGTTCCCTCTAGTCTTGCTTCATTATTTCACTAACGAACGCGCGAGTTCACGGCAAACTAATTTGAGACTTGTGTCTGCTGTGATCATTCATAATGCACACATGCAATCTCAAGTGGCAGTAGACCTGCGGGGAGATGGAAACTCCTCTGTGCCATGCCGTGGAGTTAAGTTATTGTTGTTGTTGTTGGGAGGCCTACAACAAAGCCGAGCCTTGAAATGATACATATTTGCTCGATTCGCTGATGCGTAAACGAGCGATTATTGCCAATGGCCGCCGGAGCGAACTGGCTCGATGTTTGTCCCGTTGAGCAGGCACACGCCAATTAATCGGACGACGAGATGAGTGATGCTTTAGTAAGTCGCCCGACGGCTAATGATTGATATGAGAGCATGAGACACGCTGACAAAGAAGAGAGATCAAAGAGCTAGTGCATCGATTGTCGCGCAGACGCTCATGATAATGATCAAGGCGGCAGGTGCCGTCTCACTTGGCTGACTCCCCGCCCGCCCGCCCGCCCGTCCAACCGAGCACTTGGCCACTTTTGTTCCGCGCGCACCCAAAGCGCACTTTTCGCGCGGCTCGATCGATTTCGAGTCGCGAGTTGCCAGTGCAACTTGCTGCTGCTGCTGCTGCTGCTCGTAATGGTGTTTGCCTGGTCCGAGCGAGATTTGCGAGAACGCTAGCGAAGAGGATTTTATGAATGAAGAACAATTCGAATATTTCATTCATGAATGCTGGAGACGTGCTCGCCGAGCCCCAACGGCGTGTGCCAAATTGAATGTGTCGTCGACTTCGCACTCGAGTGAGCGTCGCATCATCTCGCGCGCCGCGACGCGAGAAAAGGGAGAGAGAGAGAGAGAGAGACGATAATGATCAGCAGCAGAGGTGATTATCGCCCGTCTTGCATCACACTCGCACTCGCTGCTCGTTATCGCGCGCCCGTCCAGTGGCCACTGCTCTTGTTTGTTTTGTTCCGTATCGCATGAAATGAGACAGGAGAGAGAGAGAGAGAGAGCGCGCGCGAGTGCGGAATAAAAAGCACACTTGCACAAGCTGATAATGATCGCACTCGGCCAGTTTACGAGCGCCGCCAGTATCCGGCCACTTCCGCTTGACAACCTGTAAGCGGCCACTCGTCCACTCGTCCACTCGCGTGCAGTGTCTCACAAGATGAAACTGCCCACTAACGCGCACGCGCCAGAGTGCGATTTGTTAACAAGTGGTGGTGGCCCGTCGGGCGCATGTGGCTGGCTCAATTATGGCACAGGAAGGGCACTAATGGCTAATCGCGAAAAGGTTGCGCCGGCAACTGTTGCGCACTCGCGGGGCCTCATCTCGGCCGCAACACAAGGAAATACTTTTCTTTTCATTGCATTTTCTCAGCTAACGAGAAAATGCGACTTGAGAAATCCAACTAAGGAAATCAGGCCCGTGACATTGACAATCTAATTTCATTCAAACGCGCACTCGCTAGCTCGCGCACGCACACAAACGACGATCTAGCGCGCGCAATCCAGTTCACTGGCGGTAAAAACGACGGCCATCAGCAACATCTTGAGGCCGCAAATTGGCCTGGCCTGGCCTGGCCTGATCTGAGAGTCGTTGCGCCAAACGAGGGGCCAGATAATTGCTCATGTGCTGCTTGATGGCGTGCGGAAATCACTCGCGCCGTCGTCAACATCATCGTTCACTCGCTTGCGCGGGCCCCACTCGTTTTGTTTTCCTCAAAAGTTTGATATAAAAGGCTGTTGTGAGGAGAAAGAGGACAAGAACGAGGAGGAAGAGGAGGCCAAGTTATTTTGCAATGAAATCTACGGCTGGCGGGCGGGCGGGCGGGCGGGCGCGGGCGGCCAGGCGAACGAGCAAGATATTACATCACCGCTCTCGACGGGCCAATGTCGCAGTTTGCTGAGAAATTGAATCAATGGCCGCATAATATCTGGCCTCTCCCCCGCTTGCCTCCGCCTCCCAATTGATCGTCATCATCAAACTTCTCCTTTACTCGCGAGGAATAGAGCTTTAGAATGAATTTAACAGTAAACAGCGTGAGCAGATATAAAATACATGGCCAAGCTCGTCGAGTCGAGTCGAGTCAGGCGGGCGAGCGAGCGGACATGCTGGTGAGGAGGCCAAATGATAATAAAATTGTCGAGAGCGCGAGTGCGTTCCAAATTGGCGGATATATAAATTAGCCAGCCGGGCGAGATCAGTGATTAAGAGATCCAAGCGAGAGGCAGCAACAAGACGAGCGCACTAATCATTTGCCACCCCCATCATGTTCATTATGCGAGCGCGGCCTACTGTTTTTGCGCACGAGTCCGGCGCCTGCACAATCAAGACGAATGGCATTTGGAGTGCACGCGACTGGCGCACAACACGCTCCGAATCAACACGCAGCGCAATCACTCGCCGCGCACGATGTCATCTACGTTTGATATTGGCTAGTCAAATTCACATTTTCCAACCCAGACGAGCTATAAAACTCTCGCACCCCTCGCCTTGCAGACGAGCAATCATCAAGATTTCCGGTCTGGCGGCGAATCGTGTCGATGCGCCCAAAATCATGGCTCATTTGTTAGTGCGCGGCGAGAACAATAGACGGCCTCAAGATGGTGTTCATTGTTTTTTCGCGCGAGATTGCAACTCGCTGAGAAATAATGAGTTGAGTTCAAGTCTGGCTCGGCTCGAAAAAGAAGAGTTGGCCGTCTCGAGAAGTTGGAGAACAAGACGGCCAGTTGTTATTATGATTCGCCGAATGACATTTGCTCATTAACAGTGGCGACAAAGCGTGACCGAATGGAGTTTTTTAGGCGAGCGCACGAAAAAGAGAGAGAGAGAGAGAGAGAGAGAGAGAGAGAGAGAGAGAGAGAGAGAGAGAGAGAGAGAGAGAGAGAGAGAGGACAAAAAACTTGCGGGTTAGAGAGGGGGCGCTCTGTGTTGCCCGAAAGGCGCGCGATGATAGCACTTTTTTGCTCAACGATCGACTCGGGCGGCTAATATAACTTTCGAGAGGGGGAGGGGGGAAGACGCACAAAGTAAGGGAGGCGCGACACATACATTGCAACATGTGAGCATGGGGCATATTCACACAATTTGTGCCCGCCGCGAGCACTAAATTCTTCTGGCTAGGAAGTCTGCTTAATTGATTGAGAGAAACGGAGAAAACTGCAATGAATTAACAAGCGGGCGGCCGCGCGCAATCAGCAGCAGCAGCAGTAGCAGTCGCCTTGACTTCTCAATGAAAAAATATCGCCGATCTCACCGCGCGGCAGCAGCACAAGTGCAATGCGCGCAGAGACTCGCGCGCTGCCGCGCAAATGGCGAATCGGATCGTCATCGTCGTCGCACAATCAAAAATCGTGACTTTCGCGCACTCGATTGCGCAACACACAACGCGCGCACAAAGTGAGCCATTCACATGTTAATTGATCGAACTCATTGATCTGATGATGAGAGCGGGCCCGCTAGCGAGCGAGCTAGTTGAAACGGAACGTGAAATAGTTTTTGTGTGTCGTCGTTCTCGGCGGCGGCGGCCAGTGATTTATATTCCTAGCTTGCGGTTTGCTGATTCCAGTTGGCTTTTCGCTCTCAATGGGCGCTCCCGATGTTTTTCAAGCTGATGCCAGTTGTGATCGCCTCGGAAGCGAGAGAGAAAGAGAGTGCATCAGTTTTGGCCAAAATAAGTGATGCTCTCCCACACACACACACACACACACACACACACACACACACACACACACACACACACACACACACACACACAAACTAAATGCACACACACACACACAACACACACACACACACACACACACACACACACACACACACACACAAAAACTAAATGCACACTCTAAACTGACTGGCAACTCCCATCGATGATCGCATGATAGATTTGATGCCGCCAAAAGTTGTCGTTTCTGCTCCCGGCTCGGCTCGAGGACGCAGCCGGGAGAATGTCGTGCTAATTTTTGTATAAAATTGCACAACAATCAATCTGCTGGCCCCGAGATTACGTTGCATGAGAGTGCGCGAGTCAAACTGTCAAAACTGGCTGGCTGGTAGTTGACTTTTGCTTTATTGTTGCCTAGTCGAGGCCGACCGCCATAGCTTGCCACGGGCGTGCGAGCGTGACAATTTATGCCGCATTTCCAATCTTGCACAGAAAGTGCAATGGGCGTCAATCGGCGGCCACGAGCATAAAATGTGTCAGACTCGTCGCCTGATTGGCCGCCGAGGCCAGACAAAATAAATGATGACTGAGCCGATGGCTCTGATCGAGCTGGTAGGATTGCCTTTTTGTTTGAGGCAGAAGAACTCTATATGAGAGCGATATCATTTTCCATGGGGTTGAAAATGATCTGCCAGCGCACAAGCGCTCGCGCATGAAAGCGCACGACTTGCGCGCACCGCTGTTGTTGTCGCCGAAATTCAAATATAGCGCAGACGGCATTGTTTTGTTTGGTTGTTTTTCCTCAATTTGAGAATCGCAAATGAAAATTGTATGAAAATTGTCTCTCACGCGTCTGGTGCGAAGAAACAAACACCTAGTAAGGAGTGACTATATGAACAAATATTCTAGAATTTACTCCACTTGCTCAGCTAGTGGTGGTTATAAAATTAATTGGCAAATAATAAGCAGCAGCATGAGCTGGAATGCCTTTGTGTTGGGCACAGCTGTCTCCTATCACACCACTGGCATACTGAATGCCACACCAAGTCGAGCTCACACACGCGAGCCAAACTATAAATTAGCACTGCCTAATCTCATTGGTTGTCTGCCTACGCACACAACGGCCCGGCCACTTACGCATGCAACTGATGGCCATTCTCTCACGGAGGAATGTCTCTGCTAAGCTATCAGACACAGAGAGCGCCAGGCAAACCGCTCATTAGCGAACTCCAACTCACTCGGACGGCGAGAGGACACGCACGACTTCTTGCTAACCAAATTTCCTCGGATCGGAAGGATTGCGCAGATTGGATTTGAATATTCTAATTATCTGGCGCGAGATGAAACTTCCGCCCAAGGTAAGCAGCTGATTAGTTTCGGCATTGCATTCCGTCTGATTGCAAGCGTCGGGTTGATAATCATGATAAGCGCGAGCGAGATTAGACATGGCGTCTGCCTGATGCGAACATCAACCCGTCCGGTCAACCTAAATGAGATAACTGGATGCACTTTGGCCAAAGTGTGAGCCAAAGTGCTGGATTATGAATGGCGCAACTCATGGGATCAAGCGAATGATCTCGCTTTGGCCAGTTGGCGAGTGGGCGCCCACGAGAGCAGGAGAGAGCAGGAGGGAGCAGAGAGAGAGAGAGGAAGCCATAAAATGGTTTGGTTGCCCACCTCGGTCACCTGTTGATTCAAGCGCGCTATTGCATTGTGAGTTGGCATCATTTTGCACACTTGGGCGAGAGTGTGCGAGCATTCGATGCCGGCCCAAGAGTGGGAATATAAATATGAGCTAAGGAATTTCGTGCATCTCTTTCTCTCGTAAAACAAACACAATTGGTGGCCGCCGGCGAGTCGGCCATTATGCAACGCGATCGATTGGCGGGCAGACGAGTCATCAAATAACATAACGATCAGACGAGCGGGCGGACGGGGGCGGCGGGCGGACGAGCAGGCGAGCGAGCGTACGGGAGATCGAATGGCAAAGAGCGCACAGGGAGATTCATTATTTCATCATTTTTAGCTAGCGCGCAATCATTGCACGCCTTACAGTTCGAGTTGCATGCGAACGATTGCGATGGTGCTCTATTGTTTGTGTGCGCGCGCTCGCTGAGGGGCGTATTGCAAATCGATCTCTCATGATAGATAGTGGCCGGCCAGCGAGAGATCGATCGATGGCCTGCGCGAGTGCACGGGCGCAATATCCAAAAACCGAAATCATTATCGTTAGTGGCCGCTTGGTCGGCTCGTATCATTTCCTCTTACATAATATCGGATGCCGCCACACTGGCCGCCCGTCGCCCGCAGCAACAGGTAGCAGCTCACTTTCACGTTCTTAGCCGAGAGGAAACGAGCGGCTCACACAACAAGTGTGATTGTTTCTTGGCCATTCTCCCTCTCTCCCTCTCTCCCATGCAGACTCGCAAAGGTAGAACAGAGCCAATCATACAACTCTCAGGCACTCTCATACACGGGGAGCGCATCTCATAATTTCAAGTGTGCCGAGCCAGACGAGCCTGACGAGCAAAACCATCTGACTCTGGGAGAAGAGAAAAAAGGTAGCTGCCCCTAGCAACACAAGATTGATCGTCGCTATCGATATCTCACAATCACACAAGCATTGAGCTAGGCCGGACGGGGTGAATGCGTTTTGATATGATGAGAATAACTCTCTGGTCGGCTGGCTGACCGGCTCTGCCTCTATAAATAATGTGCTTGCTAAATGGAAAGAGCGAAAGCCAGAGGCCGTAACAAGTTGCACTTGACTAGAATCAAAAATAAAATCGATGATTGACTTATGAATTTTTTGCGAGCTGCTATCGAGTTGGGGGGGGGGCTCTGACGGGGCGGCCCACACGCACATAACACTTGTTCAAGTGGACAACGCAACGCAACGCAACGAGAGCCAAACCGACCGAGAGAGGGACAACAAACCTCTCTTTTATATCACAAGAGAGGTTTGTTGCTTCAGTCGGGCGACTGCAATCGACGAGTGGCGCGCGGCCTGCACACAACTCGTTAGAATTGTCGACACATAACATAAATCAGTCATTCCCCCCCCTCCCCTCTCCCCTTGCCCATCGAGTCGCCGTCCAATCAAAGTGCGCACTGTGATCCGAAGCGCCGAAGAGCCGCTCACAGTGCGGGGCCGGCCAAGCGCGACACAGCTGGCCGCCCGATTTTGATTATTATTGTTATTGCTATAACTATTATTATGTATCTTGTTTGCCGTTGGCCGATCGAAAGGGTTGCCTTCGCTTTGGCTGGCTAGGCTTCAGCTGGCGAGAGACGGAATCCACAATTTTATCGTCGCCGCTTGAAACTCTTTGCCAATCGATTACTCGCCTGCGACTTGGCCCATAAGCTTTTATGCTAGTGAGCGCGCACAAGTCAGCTGTGCGAGTGCGCCCGCACAGCTGCTGCGCGACACCAAAGCGGCCGCTGCGCCGAATCAAAGAGCGAGAGTTTTGCCGCGTTGCAACAGCGGCGGTTATCGATTATGATCGAACACAAAGGCCCAGGTGCGGTGGCACTTGATTGAGTTGGCTCGAAAGAGTTACAAAACGATTTTGAGAGAGCGAGAGAGAGAGGGCGGCCAAATCGTTGCTATAAATCAAAATTTTATCGCCACACACAGAAAGGGCGCTGTCTGTTGTTGGGCTCGCACTGTTCCGTATTGGATGCGCGCACCTGACGTTCGATCAATCACGGTGAGCAAGCGAGATTAAAGAGTTGGCTGCCCGAAATGATGCGACGAGATTGCGGGTGCTCGCCGAGGTGGGCGTGTCGGCGCATCTCGAAATGGCCGGTTAGCATATATTATTTCCCAGCTCGCTTTCGGTCAGGCTAGTTGGTTTCTAGTTGCTCGGGCGCACGCAAACAGAAGCTATTTGATTGAAAATTTTCATTTCTATTCTCATACACAAGCACTCGGCACTCCGGCGACTGGTGTCTTTGATCGTGCACGATGATTAATTGCGTATTAGTTATAACAAATCACGATTTCGATTTGCTCGCCAGGCCGGGAAGCTAGACGAAGCGCGCTGCTTGTTAGATTAGCACACGCCAACATCAACAGGTTGCAAGTGCGCCCAAAATCAATCCAGACCGTTTGGTGATCTAACCACGACGACCACGACCACGACCACGACGACGATGAGACGACTCAATTGGTGCGCTCACGAGGCGCTCTCGAGCTTGCTAATTTGCCCACGAAGAGAAAAACCAGTAAAAGATTCCTGGACACGAACAGATCGCGCGGCCGCAGCTAATAAAGATATTTCATTTCGCGTGCTGATGGCGCGCCGGGTTGTTGTTGCTCTGCTACAGATGAGCTGGCCAAACGAGTGGCTAACTAACGAGCAGCAGCTCGATCAGAATTTTATATTTGGAAATTGGGCGAGGCCAAATGGCGCGCGCACAGGCACAGGCGCAGGGCTCACACACAGGAGCCAATCACGATGGCAGGGGTATAAATTCATTTTTGAGCGATAAATCTGTACGAAAAACACCTGCTTGCCAGGTCTTGTTGTCTTCGAGCAGCAGCGGCCGTGTGTGTGTGTGTGTGCGTGTGCGGCAGAGAGAAAGAGAATCAATAAACTCTTCAGAAGCCCCGATTTGTCGTTTGCTCGTTGGCTCATGTGATTTGCGCGCTTCAATCAACACGGCCGTCCCGGATCATTTTGCCGAGTCACGAAATTTGCAGCCACAGCGGCGACTGCGACGCTCCGTGTAGTCGCATTGCGATGCCCGTGTGCCATTTGATCGAGCGGAAAGTGCGCGCGACCAGTAGCTGCGCACGACCGGCCATCAAGTGCACGCACGCGCGCGCGCGCGCTCAATTGATAACCAGCAGCGGTGGAAAGCACGCAGATTTGCATTGTCGAATTTGCGCGGGCAAAGATTGGCCCGATCAGAGTTTTGCCCGAGAAATTATCAGCCAGATTAAAACAACAAACAAACAATCGCTTCTCTACGGCTCGCAGCCTGACAAGCCTATCTTTCGTGCGTGTGTTTTGATTGAAAGATATTTGAATTCAATATCCGCCAATCTATCAAAACATGTGCAGCACCGGGCCAGAGGTCAACAGTTCGCGAGCCAGCAAGCCGTCGATTATCATCTTCGCTCTCTGTCTAGCTCGCTAATCTAACGAGTGGCAAGAAAAGGACGATCCAGCCGCTGATCGCAAAGCCTAGCCATTAAATAAACAACTCTCTCTCTCTCCCTCTCTCCCGCTGGAAAGCCCGCGGCCCGTTAGGATGTGAGCGCCGCGCGATGTTGTTGTTTCCTCGGCTCATCACAGCGAGAGATGTGCGCTCAGATTCCGATGCCATTCGTGTGGGTTGCAATGATGATGATCTGGTCATCTTTTTCTCATATGCACAAGAGAGAGAGGGAGAGAGATTAGAACGTGAAACGAGGCATGGCATCGACCGCCGGCCGAGAGGGGGCGAGTCGAGTTAATTCGCGCAAGTTTGCATACTGACGAGGATTAGCGTCGGCCAAGTCGAGATTCATTCAAGAAAAATTTGGTCGCCCGTCTTCTGGTTGCTCGCAGCAGGTCCATCTGATCAGCTGGCCCGTTCGTTCTCTCGTTCGCTCGTTCGCTTGCTTGCTTGGCCGGTCAAAAGTCAAAAGTGTTTTGGCACGGCGCGCGATATGAAATGAAATCCCTCGGCCAGATGACCACCACAAGGCGGCCATCTTGGCCATTGCAAGTGCGCGCGCGCTAGATCGATTTCGCTGGCAAATTAAATAAACAAAGCGCGCTTGGGTCGCGCGCAAATAGTTTTGCAAGTCTCGAGTTTCGACGAGCCAAAATCCAGTGCTGCGTAGAACAAATGCGCAAAATCAATTGATGCGAGTGCTGGCTCATCAACGATGGCGATCATTTCGCACGGCGGCAGCGGCGGCGGCGGCGGAATCAGCCAGATTGCATCTCATCAATCTCATTCCCGTTCGCATTGCCATTGAAAATATGAAATTTCAAAGCGAGCGAGCGAGCGAGGACTGGGCGGGCCATTTGCATTTTGGGCCGGCGGGCGGGTTTTGCTCGCAGCAGAAGCCCGATGATGATTGCCATTCGGTCAATCATCATCAATTAAAAACGGGCTCACCCGAGCCGACCAGAGACGACTTTTCTATTCTCGTCGATGATTGTCGCAGCAGCGCACACAAACTCGGCGACCAACTTGATAATTGATTCAAATGATGGCTGCGAGTGAGCGAGAGGAGGGCTAGAACTTGTTGCTTTCCGGCGCGCGTGTGGCGCCCCGAAAACATCCGGCCAAAAGTGTCGTACTCTCGCTGCCTCCCTTTTGCCCATCAGCTGCCGAGATGATGCTGCGGTCATGCGAATCAAAATGTATGCCAATATGGGCGAGAGCTAGCGAGCGAGTGCCAGCTTGCAATGACTGCTAAATGATTGAAATATGCAAACACACGCGGCCGTTAAAATCATGTTCGATTTCAAACAAAAGAGACGACAGGGCCGAACAAAATTGTTTAGTTCGCCTCGTAAGTGTGTGTGTGTGTGTGTGTGTGTGTGTGTGTGCGTGCGTGTTTGAAAGAATCAAAGTCACATTCATGTGACTTTGCCAATTTCATGAGCATTTGGTTCTGCTCGCCCTTGACCAGCGAGGGCCAGATTCACTCAGAGCCATGGCGAACATCATCAGCCGGCAACTCGCCCATTTTTTCCGCCTTCATCCGCAAATTCATCATCAGATCAGAAAAAGATGCTGCTCGTCCTTGTCTTGTCTCGTCTTGTCTCTCGCAAGCACACACACACACACACACACACACACCCACGCTTGCTGGCGCTTAATTGTGGTCAATTTAGTGTGGCCACCAGCCGGAGAGAGAGAGAGAGAGCGAGCGAGCGAGCGAGCGAGCGTCGGCTCGCAAACGTGCGAGGCTCGGCGAGAAAAAAAATTCAATTTAGAGTCCCGCAGAGACACGACCAGTGCAAGGGGTGGGCACACAACCCGCGCGCACATGTCCATCGCGCTCGCTCTCTGCTCTCGGCCAGAAATCAAACAATGGCCACTGATGACGAGGGATGACGATCAGCATCATTATCATGCTTATCAAGCAGCGACCCGACTGCTCGCGGACGTGCCGAGAAAAGCACTCGAACGAGCGAGTGAGCCAGCCGGCCCTGGCTTCTCAATTTCAATAATCCATTTGTCTATTTGCATTGTGCGAGTGTGCATTGGCATGCCGGGACAAGATAAGGCGAGAAGAGGGAAAGGAACTTGCATGAGGGCGAGGGAGGGGGGGAGGTGGAAATGTTTTTTGATTTTTCACCAATCGGTGATCGGCGTTCACACACTTGGTCGCGAACTAAAATGTTTGAGAAATGATCGAATCGCAACAAACAATGAGCACGCGGAGATTTCTCGCGCGCATCAGCTGGATTCGCAAGCGAGCGATCGGCGCGAAAAACCAATGCACACACTCGCGCGCACGTTCAAACTTCTGAGGGTGCGCGAAAAGTAAAAGGAAAAAGTTTCTCAGGAAAACTATAACAAATTGAGACTTACCTTGATATGGGAGCTGATAGTGTTGATGTAGGCCGCTCGTGTTGTTGCCGCCCACGCCGCCAACGGGATTCTGAATGCCGCCCTCGCCTATCAGGTAGTTGTAGTTCGCGAGGCCGGTGGCGCCCGAGCGGCGGCCCTCGCGCCGGTTGCCGTCGATCGCTTGCTGGAGCTCCTCCTGGCGGGAAAAGTTGCGTTTTGCGCACTCGTACGGGTACAGATATTTCATGTATTGGGTGCGCAGTGTGAACGCGGCCGACGTGATCGACGAGGGCAAATTCAGACCCTTTGTGATCTCGCGCCAAATTTTCTTGTTGATTACCTCAACTAGACCGCCGCGCTCGACAACCAAATTGTAGAGCTCGTACAGGTCGAGCACTTGCTTGGCCATAATTGGAATCCTATTGACAGGTTGATTGCGATCGGCCATGAACTGGAACAGGTCGTCGAGGAACTCTTTGCGTTTTGGGTCGGGGCTAATCTCATACAATTGTTTAAATTGTTCCTCGAACGTGTAGCCCTTGTTGGCCTCAATCGAGTCCACCTGTTGTTGTTGTTGTTGTTGTTGTTGTTGTTGCTGCTGCTGTTGCTGCAATTGGTTGTTGCCACTCATTGTTGTGATTGAATTATTTTGATTGCCATTCAAGTTGCTCCCATTGTTTTGATTGTTCTGATTTGTGTAGGCATTCAATTGGGTGCTTTGGGTTGAGCTGTTCAAGCTGCTCAGCAGCGAGTTCATAATACTGGTTGCACTTGAGGTGTCCATTGCAATCGTCGTGTTGTTGTTGTTCTCAGATTCGTTTTTCATGTTCATGCTGCTGCTGCTGCTTCCTACTGTCTGTCTGTCTGTCTGTCTGTCTGTATGTCACTCTGGCTTGAATTAAAAAAAAAGGGAGAGCTGATTTTGATTATCTGATAGTCGTCTGTTTTATCAATCAGATTGGTTCAATCAATTGAAATGAAAATAAAAATTTGTGAAATGTGTCTCGAATGTGACATGTTTTCAACTTTGCGCTAGACGACCACGAAAGCATAAAAGCAAGATGAACTTCATCTGGCCAAAGTGTTGTTGTGTGTACCTCTGCGCGCTCAGTTGATTGCCCAAGTCGGCGACGAGTCACCTCAACATGTGCGCCGTGCGGCCTGCGCATGTCCGATGATTTGCCGCGACGACGGTCACGATCGCCTGCTCACTGGCGCCGTCTAGTATAGCGAATGTGCACCAAATACAAATGCGCTTCTAATTTCGTCACCAGGCGTCGCTAGTAGCCAGCAAAATCTCGCACGCGTGTCCTCGCCTCGATCTTCCAAGCCAACTCGAAAGATCGGCTCGAGCGCGAAACTTAATGCGAAAATTTGCGAAATGCAAACAACGCCGATTCTGGGCTCGGTTCATTTCGCGGTGCATCAATTTTCGAACGCGCTTCCCAATCAACGCGCATCCGAGCCGAAAAGAGCCATTTTGCACGCCGAAATGCACCATCACACACGCACACAAAATAGTTGCACAAATTTGCGCGTCTAACGCGCGTAAAATGCATCTGGAAGACGTCTACACTAATGCAACGATGTGAGAATGTGCAGAGAACTGCTGAACGTGAAAATGAACCAGAGGGGGTGTCATCATTTTCGTTCTGGACGACAGCGCTCAAGACCGCGCGAACCTGGGCGCTGAGTCTTTGTGTGTTTGCTCAGCGGTAGTGATGGTGGTGGTTGTTCTGCTGCTGGCTGTTGCCTTTTTATTGAACGCTGCCGCGAGACTGTGTTGCAAGAATGCGTTGGAGTGATGAAGCCAACGCGCGGCGCCGGACAGCAGGTTGGCCATCCAAGCACAGCAGCGCTTTTGGTGCGGCCGCTGCCATTGCCACAGTGCGTGTGCGCGCTGCTCCGATTCGCTTTGAATCCATTGTCGTTTCGTTTTGGTGACCGAGTAACAGCACTCGCTCACGAGCGTGGAATCCCATTAGATGGCGCTTGAACGCTATCGGCCCGCTTGCTGCAAGATGGGCGGGCGCGGTCACTCACGCAATAAACGACTGGCTGACTGAGATACGCGAGGCGAACGTGGCGATTCCAAATTGGGGTCTCGCGTCTACTTGGAGACTTCCTTTGAGTGATTGATTGCCATCTGTGTTTGAATAAAATAAATCGCACGACAAAAGAGACAGTTCGACAAGCAAGAGCAGAAACTGGCCGGCAGATGACCGCTCACACGGACGTGAGTCGAGGGATATCTTATATCTTAAAACTTGAAACTACGGCAGCAGCAGCTGCGCATGTGCCACCTGCTCTCTTGCTCTTGCTCGGCCATGAGCACGGCGCGTGATTAAAGTGGCGCGCGCGGCTTTGTTTTTTTTACAGCACGTGCAGAGGCGAGATGACGTGAAAACTTTGTGAAAAAAAAAATTCATACGCTCGCTATCTCCGCAACTCGCGCGGCTAGAATCCACTCTCTCACCTGGGCAACGAAATTTATTTAGGTTAACTCCATCCAACGCTGTTGGCCAGGGACCAAATCTCGGCCAGTAGGAAGTTGCCCTCTGTTTTCGCGTTCGCGTTCGCATTCGCGTTCTCACTCGACTCGCATCGACAATCTTAGCTTGTTAGATTGTTCTAGTGGCGCATAGTTTTGACTGAAAGGTGTACCCCATCGGCTTACCACATCGAGACATACGGTCGCGCTCGCTGAGATGTGTGGGCAATTCTAGATTGTGGTGTTCGATCAAGTCGACTCTATTTGTTCTAGTCAAGTACTTGACAACACAGGACAGCCAGGCCCCGTGAGGATGCGTGTCGAAAGCGGTGCCGGCGAGATGAATAGCGAACGTCGGCCCGAGTGTACACGTAGATGCTGTTCAATGAGTGTGTGCGACGACGCCGACGGCTTGGCGGGCGAACGCTGTCAAGATGTCAGCGGCCGACGACAACATTCAATTGCCCGGCCAGTGCAAATAACTCGCTCGCCCAACACGAGAGTTGATGCGCGCTTGAAGCTTGTCGGCATTGTGCGCCGCCGCTTGGCCTCGCATCCTTGCCGCTTTGGCTCACCTAACAAAATAAGCAGCACCCTGTGGCTCACGTTGCGCAAAAACGTTACTGACTGCATGACTCATTGGCGAGCACGCCTAGCGTGAACACACGTACACACGTACACACACACACACACACACACACACACACACACACACACACACACACACACACACACACACACTCGCGCGCGCGCGCTTAGATGAGTTTTTTGATAATTAAAGCCAACACACGAGGGCTACTGCGTGCTGTGTTTGCTCGCTATGGATGCTCTTCTGTTTAAACGTGAGCTCATCCCTTTAGTGTCCTTCGCGCTTGTTTGGCTCGCCCCTTTCGCGCAATAAACATCGGCGGTGTCGGTTGTCGAGATGCAATTATGTTTCATCGCAACACAACACAGCACAACACAGCGCGGAGCACAACTCGACTCTCGCGTACGAGTCGTTCGACAGAGTCTCTCACAAAATTGCCGCTGCCCGATGAGGATGAAACATTGCGATTGGGCGTGACGTAGCGATCACGCTCGCTCGGTGTCGCGCCGATCGCCAGCGCGGCTGGCGGCTGCCAGTTTGCGGCCCGCTGTCGCTCGCATCAGATTGAATAGGCTGATTGGATCTAGTCCGAGCAACTTATGAAGGAGAAAAATATCAATCAATCTCTTGTGTGGCTCGAGTGGCACTTGTAGTCACGGCACACGTCTTCAAGTGCTACGTGTTTTGGTTAACAGTTCTGGCACGCCCGACGGATGTCCGGATATTGCTAATTGAACAAATGTCTCGTACCGCAAGGTGACGTAACATCTCGTGCCAATATGCTTGTTGTCTAGTGCGAGCTATTCGAGTTGAAATTAGAGTTAAATTCAAGTCAACTGTTGCTTACGATTAGATTATAATTGCCGAGTAGCCCCCGGACTCGAGTAGAGCGTAAAACTGAGCACCATCCAACCGTACCGCTCTAATTGGTATGCATTTGTTGCAATAAAAACGTGATGCCAGACCTCGACTGCAACCACCTAACACTCGGACCACTTTCAATTGCTCGCACTCGCCGAGAGACTTTTATTTTCAAAAGCCAAAATCATGAAACATCTTCGGCTTTGGAACTTCCATCTCATGGGCGCCGTAGATTGAATTAGCATCTCAATGTAGAAGACACGATAAACTTGCGACAACGGGCGCGCTACCCGGAAATTACTTGCTGGGATCGATGCATCGGCATTTATGGACAATTTTGGGTAAATCGGTTTGCGATAACGCGCTCGAGGGTTTTAGTGCGAATTGCTTGCAACAAACGCCGCAGAATATTCCAGGAGAAAGTTTCCAGCAGTCTGTGACGGTCTTCGCGGCTTGGGCAACGGATGCCATGGCTACGATCAATATCAAGAGCGCAATAGAGTACTTCATGGTGGCACCTCAATCTTTCCTTTGATCTGCCCTGGGGAGGTCAAGTTAATTGGAGAGCAGGTTGACTTTACTAGTCGGGAGTTGTATTGGTTATTTGATTATCCAATTTAATCCGCTTATTTTATGAGACTAATTGAAAAATCTTTGTTAGCTTGCGATGGACTGGTTCGACTTTTCATGGTGGCCGAAAACTGTACGGCACCGCCCGTAGCTTCCTAAAATAAACTTCGGTCCAGGGGCCAGACACCAATGAGGCCGACATACCCGCAAACCAAACCTGCTCACTTGATGCAGTCCGATGTTGTGACAAAACACGAGCCAGATTGCTTTTTTTAGATCCTCTTTTCAGTCGAGGCAAGACAATTCTAGCGAGCTAGAGAGTAGGATCACACTCTCGAGCCGTCCAGTCGGCCCAGCTCGCAATGAGATGGGGAGTAAGCGCGAGGGAGGCACCCAACACAAATGTGCAAGTCGGTGCATGCCGTTGGCAACAATTGAGTTGCCTTTGCCTCGCGCTCGCACGCGGGCGTAAAATACTTTGAATGTTGTTGTCGCCGGTTAATCGCTAGCCTGCTCGTTGCCAGCGCCCGAGAGAGAGAGAGAGAGAGAGAGAGAGAGAGAGAGGGGGGAGCAAGTCGAGGCTAGATGACAATCTGGCTGCACAAAAACCGCAAAAACTGCGCGCGCCATGGTTGTCAATGGCGCGCGGATTAGCTCGCCGAGTGAGCGAGTGAGCACTCGAGCCAGCCAACTCGCGCGCAAACAGGGCAAACTCTCGCTGGCTTGCCGGCGTCACTTTTGTCTTGGATCGTCATCGGGCCAACCGGTGGCTGTTGTTTGCGCGAGCACACGACGAGGAAGCTCACAATTTGCCACTGGTTGAGCCAACAATGGCAAACACGATGAATTCACGCGAACTGAAAGCTTGAGCTCGAAGTGATCGTGCAACCTTGAATTTGGACGACGGCGGCGAGCTCTGATTAACATGCGCGCGTAAGAGCTCGTTCATAGTGGGAGAATGAGAGAGAGAGAGAGAGAGAGAGAGAGAGAGAGAGAGAGAGAGAGAGAGAGAGGGAGGGGCAGATGTTTTTCTCTTGCTGGCCCACTCCCGCTCCCAGTCATGATTTTATTTTTACCCGCCGCGCGCACTTTAGATTAGAGCGCACCCGCTCGTCGCCGTTCACGCAATCTCTACATTTTAACACACGGACATTGTCTTCTTATAATTCTGGCTAGTGATCGGCCATGTGCGCGCCTGTGTGAGTGCCACCAGGAAGAGGGACACATCCGATTGGATTGCCAGTGGATTGCTAGTTTGTCGCCACATCTTAACTGCTTGCTGATTTTGGCCGCGAGCCACCAGGCCGAATCATTTGCAAGGAAAGAGAGAGAGAGAGAGAGAGGCACTGGAGTCGACGAGATTACGCGGATGGTCAAGTCGTTGTTGCCACACGAGGATGTGTCGCGTTTGCTGCCACGGTGGCGGCCATGTGTCTTAGCCGGAACATTACGTAAGAGGGCGAGAGTCAGCGGGACGTCTGGGCGGGCGGACGCGTTGTGCTTTGCTGTGCTGTGTTGCGCAACTGCAAAGTCAATCTCTTTCTCTAGCGGGCGTCAGAATGCCCTCGTGCTGAATTTTTGCAGGCGCGAACCTGGCCGCTCGCGCATTAAAGCCAATGCACTTGTGCACTGTGCTGGCAGAAGCGCGCGGCGCGAGATGAGTGCATGTGTGCGTGCAGTAGTTGAGTGAGCGAATGTGCGCGCGCCCGTCTGTCTGCGCGTGCGTGTTCCGTGCACCCAGGGCGAGCCTGCAAACGCAATAGCCTTGCCTCTGTACGTCTGTCTGTCCGTGTGTGCACTGCAAGCCCGGCCGTCCTCCTCGCCGCCCAGTGTGTTGCACTCGCGCACACGCCCGATCGGCTCTCTCATGGTTCATGTGCTTTTGCTGCCGCTGCGAATTGCGATGTCAGCGAACAGAAATTGTTCACTCGCGGCGGCGCGCCCGAAATTTGTGCTCGAACTCTGCGTGTGCGTGCGTGTGTGTGTGTGTGTGTGTGTGTGTGGGGGGGTTGTGCAACAACAACAATTCTCAAAGGCAGATTCCTAGCCCTCGCCACCTTACACTCGCTCTTTTGTGTATATTTTGTTTATATTTATCATCTTCACCCACTCACACAAATTGCAGCATCATTTGCCCTGCACCAGCGCGTACACTATTCAACTGATTATTATCACTAGTCTCGACACGAGGCAAAGCTGACGGGCCGCTAGTCAATCGATTATGTTCTCGTGCCTTGGACTTGGCCCCGTCTGAGTGCCTGCACCCTGCACACCTGTCACACAAATGCCGGCTAATTATTGATACTGCACCAATCTCTCATTAGATGCAATGACATCAATTGCAAATAGATTGCTCGCCTAGGATGGCATGACTACTTAACTCCCTGAGACTATTACACGATACCCGACGACGAGTTACAAACACAAACTCTAAACAAGAGAGCCTCACAGCGGTCAGTCTAGCCACATGACCGAGATCAACTGGAACTCAGGTGCAATCAGCTGTTGCAATAATATGCACCATCGCAAATCTTATCATTACCTCAACTAAAGCCCAACTACTTACACGAGCTTCCACGAATCTATGCAACTCGCGGTCATTAGCTATAACAGATCGACCCTCTCAGCTAGTCAGACCTGACTATCTATCTCTCATCCTCAACCGTGAACACTTGAAGAGACATTCAGCAAGAGACTTACCTCAAGACCATTCGGCAAGATAGAAGATCATCAAGAGCAAGAACTGGAAGACAGAAAAGCGGAGCATCAAGAAGACATCAAGACACGCTGCGAGTCACCACCAATACCGCCATCGTAAGCATCAAGAACATTTACTTCATAGAGAACATATTTATGACATAGACAATAGAGATTAGAGATAGATAGCTAACAAAGGCTAGCTGAGAAGATGGATGTCATTAACGGCCTGCATCGGGCGGCCCGTAGCGGCAACCTCAAGCGAGTTCTCGAGCTCGTTGAGGACGATCTCGTTGATATCAACGCTGCCAATAACAACGGCCTGACTGTCATACACTCCGCTTGCAAGGAGGGCCACACGCGAATTGTCGAGGAACTACTGGCTCGGGGCGCAAATGTTCACGCCAAAACCCTCAAAGGCAATCAACCAATTCATATTGCCTCACTGGCCGGCCACGAGCCAGTGGTCCGGGTCCTGCTCGACCACGGGGCCGATGTTAACGCGCAATCCACCTCGGGCTTCACATCGTTGTATATGGCCGCGCAGGAGAATCACGAGTCTATTGTCAGGTTGCTTCTCGAGCGTGGCGCCGACCAGAACATCTCAACTATCGATGGATTCACACCGCTGGCTGTCAGTTTGCAACAAAACCACGAGAACATTGCCAAGATTCTACTTAGCCACGAGGCACGCGGGCAGGTGCGTTTCCCGGGCGTCACCGACACGGGCCGATCGCTGCTACACGTTGCCGCCAAGAAGAACGATTGCGCCGCTGCGGCCCTGCTGCTTCAGAACAACATTAGCGCGGATATTACGTCAAAGTCCAACTTTACGAGTTTGCATGTCGCTTGCCACTATGGAAACGAGGCGGTGGCCAAGCTGCTGATCGACAACGGGGCCGATGTAAACTATCAGGCCAAGCAGAATATCACGCCGTTGCACGTTGCCGCCCGATGGAATCAATGCGACATGGTCAATTTGTTGTTGGATAACGGCGCAAAGATTGATGCGCGCACGAAGGATCACTTGACACCATTGCATTGTGCGGCGCGCATGGGCCACGACGCGTGTGTTGAGCTGCTTATTTCACGGGGCGCGCCCATCTCGGCCAAAACCCGTAGTCACCTGGTACCGTTGCACATGTCGGCCCAGGGCAATCACCTAAGATCGGCGCAGATTTTACTCAACAATCGCGCCCCCGTTGACGATGTCACAATTGACCATTTGACCTCGTTGCACGTGGCCAGCCACTGCGGCCATGTCAAGGTGGCCAAGTTGCTGCTCGACCACAAAGCGGATCCCAATTTGCGCGCCCAAAACGGGTTCACTAGCTTGCATATTGCGTGCAAAAAGAATCACTTGGAAATTGTTAAGCTCCTTCTCAAGTATGGCGCCTCGCTAAAGGCCGTTACTGAGTCGGGTCTCTCGTGCCTTCACATAGCCTCGTTCATGGGCTGCGTCGAGATAGTCATCTATCTTTTAGATCACAACGCCGATATTGAGGCGCAAACAATTCGAGGCGAAACGCCGCTAATACTCGCGACGCGCTCCAATCAGCTCGAAGTGATTGATGTTCTGCTGCGCTATGGGGCGAACGCCAATGCATGTGACCAAAATCACCAGAATGCCCTGCACTTGGCCGCCCGATTGGGCAACGCCAAAATAGCAAAGTTACTTATCGAGCGCGGAATTGACATAAACGCGCCGACGAGGCAAATGTACACAGCGTTACATATCGCGTCGAAGGAGAACCACGAGAACATAGTGGCGCTGATGCTCGATCATGGGGCAAACATTTTGTGCGCTACGAGAAATCATGGTAAGTGTGTAATTCATTCTCACTGGCTTTCGCCCGATTCAATCCTCGTCCATGTTTCATGACATGATCTCGTATGACGTATCGTTCTCGTAAACTAACACACAACCCACCCATTCCACTGAATTACATCACCATACACACAAAACAACAACAACAACAACAACTTGTCTACGTCAGAATTTTTACCCCTACACTTGGCCTCAAAGTATGGCAACGACCGAATTGTTGAGCTCTTGCTAGATTATGGCGCGCCCGTCGATGCTCGCGGCAAAAACGATGTGACCTCTCTGATGGTCGCCTCGCACTACGACCACCCGCGCGTTGTCGAGTTGCTCCTGATGTTTGGCGCCTCGCCGCACGCGATAGCAAAAAATGGCTACACGGCCATTCATATCGCCGCGAAAGGCAATCGAATTGATTGCGCCAACGCGCTGCTCCAGAACGGCGCCGACCCGAATGTCGAGTCGAAAGCGGGCTTTTGCCCGTTGCATTTGGCCTCGCAAGAGGGCCGCGCCGACATGGCCGCGCTCCTGCTCGATAGTGGCGCGCAAGTGAATTGTCGCGCCAAGAACGGTATTACCCCGTTGCATTTGTGCGCCCAAGAGGATCACGTAAACGTGGCCCAGCTGCTTGTCAAGTACGGGGCAATCTTGGACGCTCAAACGCGCAACGGGTTCACGCCCCTGCACGTGGCGTGCCACTTCACTCGGCTACGTATGATCAGGTTCCTGCTTGCAAACGGCG
>JAHHUK010000017.1:0-127223 GCA_018703695.1 Prunus fruticosa | reverse complement strand
AGCGGCAGCCGGTGACACTGCGCACGTAGACATTGTGTGTGCGAGCGGTATTGCACCATTGCGCAGCGGTGCGCACAGACAAGCCACTTGCTGCGCACGACGAGTCGTCGACGCTCAACCACTGGCGCTGCTCAATTTAGCGCGCGTCAAGTGAGCAAGCGCGCACAACTAACAGGTGCGTGCACAGAAGAGGCGGCCGCTCGTTCAACAAGTGGCCAGCTTTTGTTTGCTCGCTCATTTGCGTACATTTAGCACCAACTTGTTAGATTGAACTCTCACACCGGCTCGCGCGCGCACTGATTGGCTGCGTGCGCGTCACACAAATTGCCATGCGTGTATGTTGCCCTGCGACGAGAGACGAAAGGATGCAAGATTGTTGTGGTTATTTTGGCTGCTCACCGCCGCCGCCGCTGCCCGAGTTGGTGCGCATTGTTTAAACTTTTGCGAGCCTCAGCATCGCAAGCACTTGACGCATAGCCCTCTCATAATTCTAAGACTTGTGCATGTTTTGCACATGGTGCGGGTCTCTCCACACCCAGCTCGCTGTTGTTGGCCAAATGCGCTCGCTCACACACGCCGAGCCCATGCAAATGGCGCGACAAATGAGTGGCGAATGCGCGCACACTTGACACCCTTAGGCCGTCGCTCGCCGGCCGCTCATGACGTTTCCCGCCGGCGCGCTGCTCGCTCGAGTGGCACAAAATGTGGCGAAAGCGCTCACTGACCGCGTGCTTGGTTGGCCCTCTCTCTCTCTCTCTCTCTCTCTCTCTCTCTCTCTCTCTCTCTCTCTCTCTCTCTCTTTTTTTCTCTCTCTCTCTCTCTCTCTCTCTCTCTCTTTCCCTGTGAAACCCGCTTAATGTCCGCACCCGTCGGCCAACTCGAGCGAGAGAGCCGGCCGGCCGGGGTCGGCTCACGAGTTGGCTGGTTTTGTTCGCTTGCTCGCGTAACTAATGGACCGATGCGAGCGGTGCGCCGCGCACGAGCGAACACCCTCGAGTGAGCACGCCCGGAACAGGTGGTTGGTTCGTCGGCGTAATGATGGGCGCGTTGGGCGCCGCACTCCTTTTTCTTGCCAGCGAGCGAGCGAGCGAGCGAACGAACGAACGAACGAACGAGCGATGGCGACAACGAGCGCCCCCGACGCGGACGAGACTCCTCGTGTTGTGCATACTCGGGACGGCGTGACGTCAGAGCCTCGTGGTCATCAGCAGGCAGCTGGCTGACGGGCGCAAAGAAAGTCGCGCCTGAGTCTTGTTTTTCTTGACTCTTTTCCCTTCTCGGCGACATGCCGCCGCGACCCCACAACGCTGCTCCTGTTTATTTGCGCATTTTTAGATTATTTGGCCACGAAAAGGGACAAAAAGTGGTTTTTTTTCTCGTGTGTGTGTGTGTCTGCCCGCTCAGTCGTGCGGCAAAGTCTCAAGCCGAAATGCCACTCAAAGTTGCTCTCAGCGCGCAGCTCAACTTCGTCCCCCTTGTGCGCTAATGAAGCAACTTTTCATTTGGCCTACCCGCGGCGCGCAAACGAGCGAGCGAGCGAGACGGCCTGCTCACCTGCGCGCCCGCTTATCGAGCATCCAGATCACTCGTCGCGCAGTGGTTTGCTGACTTTCATCGCGATCATGAAAGGGTTGCGAGTTTGGGGCGCGGTCAACGTGCGCGCATCTTCTGCGTGTTCGCGCCTGCCGAGTGGATGCGCGAAAGTCAGATGTGAGTTCAACAACAGGTTGCCGCTCTGTTGCATGCGTCCGGGGGGAGGGGGCGAGCTCGTTCATTTTGTGTCTATTTTTCAGTTGCTAGCTTGCAACCTAAATGTCTATTAGCTCAATCCTAGAGAGAGAGAGAGAGAGAGAGAGAGAGAGAGAGAGAGAAAGAAGAAGAAGAAGAAGAAGAGGGAAAAACTCCCTTCTCACTTCTTAATCCTTATCTCCCGCTTCCCCTCCTCTCGCGCCGCTCGCACACAAACAAATTTCAAGTTCAGCGCACGCTCGCGCATGAAACTCAAGACACAACGCTCGCAATAAGAAAATAGTCATTAGCGCGGACGGGTGGCCGCCGCGCGTTGACTACCAAACTGCGAGCGCACGACCAGTGCGAGCAGGCAACAAGTGTCTGTCTGCCTGCGTGTTTGTGACGCGCGCGCGCACAAACTTGAACACGTTGCCGCGAAGTGCAGCAGTTGGCCCGCTCGCTCGCTCGCTCACTCACCCGCTTGGGCCTAATGATTATCGACGCCGATGGATAATAGACCATTTTGGCGTTCACAGCCGGCCGGCTGGTCATCAGGCCGCATCAGTCCGCCCGTCCGTCCATCCGCCCGCCCGCCCGCTCGCCGCCCTAGAGCAGCCACTTTGTTTCATTGTCGCAGGATATCGGCTCTCGCATTTAGTGGGCGCGACCGATCGATTTGAATTTGCAAACTTCTCGGCCAAGTCAAGTTTTCATGCGAGCTAACGAAAGAGCTCGCTGCGAGTTTCCCGCGAGAATTGGCAATAACTCACAAGATGCCACGCTCAAGCGGCTCTCTTGCAAGCTGGTGGATTGTGCCCCGACTTGCAGCAGGCTAACGAGCCGCCGTAAGTGTGCGAGCGCGCGCTCTTGCGACAGGAAGAGGGGGCAAATTGGGCAGGTTGCGCGAACGAAATGGCCAGGCGCTACTTTGTGTGCTTGTGCGCGCCAACTTTGCCAATCTCTCTTTTCCTCTCGCTGAAAGGTTTTCTCGTCGTCTCAGTCGTTGCGAGCAAGTGCCCACGAGCGAGCCCTAAAATGAGCCTAAATAGACGCGATACACGAAACTTGAACTTTGTCAGCTCCAGCGCTTCGCCAGAGCGAGGATGAGCTCACAATGAAGATGTTCATCGTCCTCGCGCACATTAACTGGCGGCCACGGCAGTTTGTGGCCAGAGGCTTGAAACATTACAACAACATTACATCGTACTCGGCTTGTGTTCTCGTGTTATGTAACAAGCAAACCGAATTCCGTCCGACTCTCTCGTTGGAAACACAAATCAGCGATGCTAATAAACATAAATATCAAAGCGAGCGCGTTAGGACAAGAACAAGAGAGTAAAGGAGAGATGAAGACGTTTGTTGCAAGTGCAGCCTCCCTTTCCTCCTCCCCCCCTTTCCCTCAGTTGGACCGCACGTCTGCAGAAGTGGGCGGGGTCTTGATACAATCTCGCAGGGCCAATTGCTAAACGGGCGTGATGAATCCTCTCGTCAGCTCTCTCGAGTCGCAGCGCAATCCGCGGCGAGCGTGAAGGAACGAGACAGAGGAATTGCGCTCGCAATCAGCGGCGCGCTTGTCAGCGGCCAGCAGCGAGTTAACCAGATTCAAAGTCGAGCTGATTGACAGTGCGCGCGCAAGCTGCTGTCGATCAACGAGCAACCATCGCTTTGATCGTGCGCTGCATGGGCGGCGTGCGCACACGAGAAAGGAATGCGCGCGCACACACGCACACACACACACAAATTGTCTTGTTTGGTGTCAAATTCACACAAGACGCTCGCGTTCGATGAAGAATTTTGTCCGGGCCACGAAATTCTTTCTTTCACCCGTCGTCTGGTCGCTTCTGTTTACACTTGCGCACAAGACTGTGGTTGCGCGAACCTGTGCATTATGGACACTCGTCTGGCCGCGCCAGACGCCTTTTCATGTCAGCTCGTTGGTTTTCCGTTGCATACAAACATATCTACACACAAGAAACTGACGGGCAACTCAACTCAACTCGGCTTGGCTCAGCTCGGCTCGGCTCGGCTCAACAAGAGAGGTGTAATTGACAAGGGGCGACATCTACTCCGGGCTGGCGTCCAAGTTGTCCTTTTGTCAGAGACGGTCGCCAATGCAACGTGTAGATGTAAGTGGCGCGCGGAGACAAGCTGCCTCTCACTTTTCACACAACGACCAGGCGACACCGCCGCCGCCACCGCCATTCAATCTGCGACCACCTGTTTGCTCTTGACCCTCCGCGGGCAGCCGCCACTGTCTCAGGCGGCTACTTTACATGATTCGAGCGCGGACACAAAACGGGCCAAATGATAAATCTTTTCAGCAATTTTCATGCGCAGAGCATTGCAGAGCCACCTGTTGTTGCGGCCGCTTTGTGTGTCAGGTCGCTAAATTGAAAAGTTTTCTTCTCTCACTCACGGCGTGATGATAAAGAGCTTCTCCTCTCTGGCGCATAAAAACGCATGAACTTTGTTTCGAGCTTCAACCAGTGGCCACTTGTTTAGTTTCCTCCTCTCAAGAATGCGCATCGAGTATAAACGCCCGCCCGCGATGTTGTTCGTGTTTGAACACTTGGCGTGGTAAATATGGCGACGAGCATCTTCGCACAGTGGCCAACTTTGTGTGAGACGTTTAGCGAGCATGTTGCTTACGGGCTGTTGATGTGAGTCGCGCGCGCGCCTGCTCGTCTCGGGCGCCCGCGAAAGGGGCGAGAAGTGATATTTTGTGTCGTGTCCAAAAGATGCGTTGTGCGCGCTATTGAGACCAGCGAGAGCTGGAATGTTGGCTCATGTAACCACATGCACAAAGGCCCACTGCGCCCGGGCCAACAGATGAGCTCATAAGCGCGCGAATTGGCCCTCTCGTTCTGCCACTCGAGACATGACTCGAGTTGCCAAAGAGTTCTCGTTGAGCTGAGACATGGAGAATGTGTTTTGATAAATGCCCGTAGTCTTTCCGTGCGGCTCAGCTTAGCTCAGCTCGGCTCGACTCCTCGAGGCGAGTCGTAAAGTGGCCAAGTTGGTTGTTGTCGGCTCTCGTCGGGTGGCGAACAACGACAATTCTTGTCTGCTCGTTAGCAGGCAAACGAGATATGGGGAGGGGGGGGGCGTCAGTGAAGAAAACATTGTTTCTCGCGCGCGCAGCACTCTGCCCCCCCCCCGCCCGGCCGCCCGCTAGTTGACAGAATCTCATACAAGCGAACGAGCCAGCTGGAGACAAATTTGTATGCTCTCGCGCACTTGACATTAACGAATGAGTTCACAGGCAAAAGCAATTCTCGGCCGCTCTCATACGCCGGCTCAATCTTGTGCGCTTGTTTTGTCTGCATTGGTTGCAGTCATCATGTGCGTGTGTATCGATTGCTACGCTCGTTAGTTTTGAATATTCGACGACAACGACGACGACGGCAAAGAAGGTGCAACCACTTGTTGCAACAGCTGAACAATTACAAACAAACACACACACACACACACACACACTCGCCACGGCGGCCACGAATTGACTTGTCAGGTTTCCTCAGGCCAGTCAGTCAGTCAGTCAGCCAGACGGGACGTCTTGCTGTGCCGCGGGAATGTGCGCGAATTGCACTACCGCGAGGAGGACGAGCGCCCATGTGCATGTACCTGTAGTGCGACCACTTGTTACAGGAGCGCAAACTCGAGTTTAAGTCGAAGGATTAGAGCTGGGCGTCCGGGCGACTGCGGTGGCTAACTGAAAATGAGAACTTGAATACAAAAAGCGAAGAAGAGAAAGACGAAGAAGATGAACCAACCACCTGTAAGCTGCTTTGCCACCTCGTCCGAGCGCGCGCACGCGCGAGCATAAAGTGTTAAGTTGACGTTGGCGCGCATTCACAATGGGGCGCCCAGTTTATTCGCTTGCGCTAATAATAAAACTCATGCGCCTCTCGCCCGTTGCGATCTCTTCAATTTCCCCGAAGTGTCTTGTGCGTTCGCTCGCAGACCCACAAATCACACCGGCGCACACTTAACATGTGTCACTTCGCGCGGCGGCGCCGGCGATCATCTCGAGTTGGCGCTGGCGCATTAGCTCACTGTGAGCCACAGTGCTTGCGCTTGTGTTGGCGTGGGCGCGCGTCGTTTAACAGCCCGGTGTGCGTGTGTGCGTGCGTGCGTGCATGTGTGCTTGTGTGCGACTCTAGTGCTTTCGATGGGCGACATGGTTTATGGTGCATGCACTTTATTTCGGCTTTGTGCCACAAGTCACAATTTATCAACTTGCTTGCCGCGGCGACCGACGCCCGCTGATTGCGTAATGCCCCAGTTTGGCAACCCAGAAAAAAGGGTTATTTTTGCATACGATTGCCAGTCTAATTTTGGAAAGAAAGGAACAGAACAATGCGAGTTGCTTGTTCCGCGGATTAGCGCGATAGTGTTTCTATAATGGCAATTCCGGCACGAATACCAACCGGCCGACCACCTGTTACAATATATCACTTCGTTTGCGTGCCATCGTGAGATCGTGATCAGTTACATTAAAGCGTGCGCGCGCTCTACGAACTGAGCTCTAGGCTCGTTAACCTGCACCCACTTGATAAGCATCTTGACAAACGGTCGCTGGTAATTGATTTGAAACTTTTGAAGCAAACGAGAGCCAAACGAGAGGAAGAGAGAAGGACAGACAGATTTTATTGTGTGACAAATGCACGCTATTGCAATTCGCGCGCGTCGTGCTCATTCGCGCCAATTCGTGCCAATGCCGCCGCGGCCTCTCGAGACCAAGCGCGCTCTCGCATTCGCCCCGAGGCGCGATTCAATTTCGCTCGTTCGCTCGCTCGCTCGCCCGTCGGCCAACTCAACTCGCTCTCTTACTCGCCCGGGCGGGCCACTAATTGACGGCACTCGACGGCGGCGGCGAGCAGAGACTAGAGCCCAAACAGACTCGATTGTGTCGGCTTGCCGGCATCTTGGCCGGCGCTCGTGCAGTCCACAAGCGGGTTAGTCAGCGGGCGCTAGGCTAATAAATCTCGCTTTTCATGCAGCTCGCTCCATGCGAGCCTGGTCGTGGTAATTATGTTTCATATTGAATTTGTTGCATATTGGCGAGTCATGCGTTCAACGTTAATTGTCGCTCGCTTGCTCGCTCGCCCGGCCGCCTTGTTGGCCGTCTGGCCACGACCACCAGCAGCATGCAACATGCAACAGTTGGCCGATGTGTTGCTGCGAGCCGCCGCCGCCGCCGCCGCCGAGTGTTGGTCTGATCGCCAATTACTCAACCCGATGGGGAGCGTCTCGCGGCCACAACTCGAAGTTGGCTCGAGAGGGTTGCAATCAAGCAGACAAGCATAATTCGATTAGAGGCGGCGCACGCTCACCTTTTCAAGCCCGTCCGTTGGCCCGCCTGTTTGCATGTTGATATAATTTTCGAGCATCGTCCACTCTCGAGCGAGCCGTGTCGTCGTTTATTAATCTTGTGCGAGTGAGCAAGTGTGTGTGCGTGCGTGTGTGTGTGTGTGTGTGTGTGTGTGTGTGTGTGTGTGTGTGTGTGTGTGTGTGTGTGTGTGTGCAGAAGTCGAGCATGCAGTTGCGAATTGCGCGCGAGAAAGAGGGGCGAGCGTGTGCGAGAGAAGCGGCCGCTTGCGCCAGTGCAATGCATCGAGTTGTGCGCGCGAGTGTGTCGAAGGAGTTAAGTGAGTTTGTTTCTCTTCAGGGCAAGGAGATCAAGTAGAGAGAGAGAGAGAGAGAGAGAGAGAGAGAGAGAGAGAGAGAGAGAGAGAGAGAGAGAGAGAGAGAGAGAGACAGAGAGACAGACAGACAGCGCGGGCGACTATTTTGAATTGAAATATGGACGCACCTGTGGCGGCATCGGTTCGTCCACATTCATAGTCGACATTAGCTGGCGATTGGGGTGAGTGAAGAGGATCAGGTTTTATTTCAAGAGTGCGCCCGTCCGCCGGCGAACAAGTTTTTTGGCCGCCGCCACCGCCAGTGAGCTGCACACGAACGGGCGATAATTAATGTCGTCGCCAGGCGGCCGTTGCTTCGATCCAATCTCACGGATTTCGCCGATGAATTTTGCGAGCGGCTTGAGTGCGCGACCGGCAACAGAGTGGGCAGAGATTGCTAGCGAGCGAGCGCGCGCGCACTTGCCTAATCGACAATTTTAATATTTGTTCTCTCATCTCTTTGACTGGCTGACTGAGTCTAAATCTTCAATTTAGATTTAGGGCCAACGATGGCCATGATGACGGCTTCTCATCTCTCGCCGACCGCGCGCGCGTGCGATGAAAAGCGACGCGGGGCCTAATCGGGCGGCGCTCTCGCACTGCGGCGTCAATCTCTCACGAGTTGATCCTCATCGAATAGATTACGTCGTCGACTGGCCGCCGCTGCCTGGGGAGGGGCTGACCAATCGCACCGAATTGTGCCACACAACATCTCTCTCATTCGAGTGGCACGCAGACGAGCGAGATGCGATTAGATGAGATTGTGCGCTCCTTGCGACTCATGAGATATTTTTGCTCTATATTTTTGAGCGAGCGCGCGCGCACACAAACACACACACACACACACACACAAACATGTGTGGACTTGCTGGTTAGCCGCGCAAATGTGACACTTTGTGGCCTGAGCTAACACGACAAGATGAGAAATGGGCAGTTCGAACAAGAGGCTTCTACTCGCCGAGTGATAGCGCGGCCAACAGCAGGCCATGCTCTCGGCCTGTGCGCCGCTGATACGTTACACTTTTCACTCTATTTTGACGTGGACACTACCAGGCCAAGCCCACTCTACCTTTGAAAGCCAAGAACATGAAAGATAAACGGCGGTCCAATGCGCTCAGAGCCGCCGACCGGCTTGGTCGCATGCCGAACTTTACATGCAACTTGAACGAATAACACACTCGCCCGTTCGCTAAATGTTTGTTTATCCTCCTCGTCTCACTTCAACCCCTCTCTGCTCCCGGCTGGTGTGCAACTGTCGCGCGCGCACACACACACACACACACTCACACGCACACGTACCTTAATCAACTTGCCAACCTGCCCGGCGCTTGCAACGCAACAGCCTGGCCAACTTTTGATCTCTTCTTCGTTCAAATTGCGCACGGCTTGCCGGCTGAGTTGGTCGGCCACGCAAAAGCGCGCACGGTCATACGCTACAAGTTGTCGTTTTTGTCGTTATTGGCCACCTGTGGTCGCTCGCTCGCTCGCCCGGCCGCCCGCCCGCTCGTTCGGCGTCCACTTCTTCTCTCATATCATCTCTAAATGTGTAAGTGTCTTTTAAATGAACATCAATTTTGCGAAAAAAAAGCGAGCGAGCGAGCAATCAAGCGAGAGAGCCGGTCGGTTAGTGAGAGCGCGCCGCCAAAGACAACAAATGAGATTAATGACTCTTGGCTCACCCCCGGCTACTCGACTACTGGCGGCCGGGCAATCATATAGACACAAGCAAAACAACAACATCGACATCAACTTCCCCGTCGAGCGTGCGCCGCTCGGCAGCTTGACGAGAGGTAGCGAGAAAAAAAAACTGTCTCCACACTTTGTCGAGTGAGTTCGTATGTCTTGCACGCACCGACTGATCTGCTCACCAAATAATGATGCGCATCAAGTAGTAGAAACGGCGACCGCAGAGGCAGAGGCAGAGGCAATCCGAGGAATGAGGATTTGGTCGACAGATCGCGCGTTCGGGGTGCGAGAACTCAACGGGCGAATCTAATCAAAAATCTAAACCGTGCGCGCTGGCTCGCATCGGACAAGCCCCCGCACGCACACGGCACTTGTTTTGCCCGTGATCCCCTCGCTCGTTTGACTGGATGGCTCCAACTGATGCTGATGCGCTGCCAGACTCTCTAATCTCTATGGCCAAGATGATGAGTTGGGTTAAATCTCCACGGGGCCGTCAAATCTAGCAAGGCATAAAAACAATGATTGCGACCGTTGAGAGGGAGCGGGCAAACACAACGGGCAAGAGCAAAGGGTTGAAATTGGATCAAAGTCACCAATAATCGTGCGCAATGATTGAAATTGAAGACGCCCAGATTAGGCCGCGCACGAGACGGATGCGCGCAAAGAAGAGTTAATACTCTTAAGTGACGACCATGATGAAATAATACTCCCTCTCATGCTGCCACTTCTCTCACTTCTTTTGCGACCGCCAACTTGTGGCAGCTTTTTCGAAAGACGATTGTGGCCGACCAATCTGTTTGTTATTATAGTTTCCCGGCCATGCTTTGCTCGCTGACATTGCATCCGCCAAGTGGGTAGTGAGTGTGCTACGAGTCAAGCTGGTAGAGGTGTGCTAAATACGACTCGACTCTAATCAAGTGTGCGGATGGTCACATACACACAATCACATAGGCGCCCTCCTCATATTCCCTTCACAGCTTTCGCTGTCATACACACGGAAGACAATGCGCAAGTGTACCCACGTACATTCTCGCTCACAGATCACAGATTGCATTTGTTATTTGTTATTTTTTCGACCATCTCGCATCAGTTCGGCAGCGTCCGTACGCAATAGGATGAGTAAATGCATCTGGCCAATCCTATAACGAGTGACAACATGACCAAATAATTCAGATGAGTTCGTGCGAGTGTCTGGTGCGCGTAGGCCTAGCTCGCTTGCTCAACCATCAGTCAGTAATCTCAACATTTGCGTCTCGTCCAAACCGGGCGTTATCTTGTCCAGATTACGCAAATCAAGATCCTCGATTGTACCTTCCTCTGTCAGGTCGAGGCTGCCGAACGGATGATTCTCGTCCGACACTTGAGCCAAATATTGATGTCGGCGAATGGATTTGTAGCCATCAATTTGGAGATCATCATGGGCGCCCAGACGATCTGTAGGCTCGAGTATCACGAGCGAACTGATGAGGTCGCGAGCATCCGGGTGAAAATCATCGGGAAAGGTGTAATCTAAACTTTGTATCTTCTTGTATATCAAATACTCGTTGGGCGCATCGAAAGGCATCACATTGGTTATCATCTGATAGATGATAACCCCGAGAGCCCATAGATCCGATTTGTTGCTAGCTCGTCTCTCTGAGAGCATCTCAGGCGATACATACTGTGCAGTTCCCACAAATGAGTTTCTTCTATCACCCGTATTGTTACTATTCGTGGCGCCTCTGTCAGCGGTTGATGCACCACCCGTGGAGGGAGTTTCGCTTGTTGCATTGCGGGTTAGGGACCTATTTGTTGATACCATAGATACTTGTGAGTCATTTGAGCTTTGGGCGGCGGCGGTTGCGGCGGAGTCAGCGAGCGGTTGCACACGAAACGACGTATTGGGGTATATTTGCGCGGAGCCAAAGTCTGATACCAAAATGTTCAAGCGCTCGCCTAAGAGAATATTCTCTGGTTTCAAATCACGGTGTACGATATTTAGTTTGTGCATATGCTCCAAGGCTGATACTAGCTGCAAGGTAAACCTTCGGACTGCGTCGAGTGATAACGGGTGCTTCAGCATGTATGTTAATAATTCACCATTTTTGGCATAGCTCATAACGAAGAATAACCTTTCCATATCCTGAAATGTACAATATAAACGAATAAAATGCTCATTTGGACTCTGATTTAGAATGTTCATGATCTCTTTCTCTCGCATGATGGCTATCTGCTTGCCCTGTCGCTTTATGTGAGACTTCTGACAGACTTTGATTGCATACTTGCGCAGTTTTCTCCTCTTTTGCGCTGGCTGGTCTGCGGCACCAACCGAGTTTTCACAATCAATGGTTTCATCTTGTGGATAGGCTACAATAGATGATTGCTGGCGTAGTATGGAGCTGGCATCAGCATCAACTGCCAGGTACACGGACGAAAATGAACCCTCACCCAGGAGCCTAATGAATTTGAAATCACGAGGCGTACGTTTCTTGATCATAGTGCCTCTTTCCTATTACTGGGTGTTACTAATGGTGGTCACTCTGATGCGATATCATGATATCAGTTTAAATTAAATAAGTTTCAAGTATAATGAAGAATAAGTCTGATGGAAAACCCTGGGGGATTGGCAAATAGCAGTTGGTAGATTTTGTCAACACGCGCCTGTCTATCCTTGTGCTCGCCCGAGTCGCTGCGAGCATGAGTGAGCGAGGTAGCAAATTCCAGTCTCCGCTTGTTTGCGCTCATTATGTTGGAAGCAACACCATACCGCGCAGGTGCAATGTGTTGATAATAATGATGCTTTGTGGCCGCGCTCGGCGTATTGCGATCAATCAGCTAATTGAATGATCGATTGCATCATGTGAGGCCCGAAAGATACGAAAATCGAAGAGGCGAGCACGAAAGAATAGAAAAAAATTGCGGCGTCCGAGATTCGAGCTCGGGTTGCCTCGGCCACAACGAGGAGTACTAACCACTATACTAACGCCGCTTGCGTGCGATATCTGCGCCCACTGTAGAAATGAATTCTGCTTGCGTCTGGTGCATCAATCGTTACTTCCATGAGGAGACAATAGCTAGTTTGAGAGGAGAAGACGGCATCAATTGATCAACATGACAACTTGCGCTGCCCGACTTTCTAATTGGAGACAAAGGGTCTTGTGTGTTGTGTAAGATCCATAACATCAACATCAGGTAGATGATCTGGCGAGGTACGTTTGTTCCACCCACTCGCATATTCGGAGCTACCCAATTCCGCCGGCTCTCCCTGTTTGCGTGACATCACGTCATTGTGTGTTCCGTATTTTCTGGACCAACTACTTCAAACATTTTTTCTATATTATCCTACAGTCATATTGATCTCATCACACATCAAACTCCTTCGGTGATATAGCATCATGAGCAACACTATCCAGGCAAGCAAGAAGCAATCCGGCAATGATCTTCTCAAGAAACTAACCCGCTGCTCATACACATTGGTTGACATCGAGCCCGACTTTATCGTTGGTCGAACCGTGTGCGTCTTATACTTGAGTGTAAGATTCCACGCTCTTCATCCAAATTATATTTATGAAAGAGTCAATAGACTAGGTGAGAACTACGAGCTAAGGGTATTGCTTGTCAATATTGATCACGTAGAGCACAAGTCCTATTTAATGGAGCTGACCAAGCTTTGTATACGCAGCAATCTCACGCTGATGCTCAGTTGGACCATTGAAGATGCCGCTATGATCTTGGAAAAGTTCAAACTGAACGAGGATAAGCCGCCTGATGCCATCATGGAGAAACCAACGTCCGAAGAGCACGGAGATGCTCTAGATCAGTATGTCATTGATGCAATAGCTGAAAATAGGCACATTAGCCGTAATGATGCCGCATTTCTAGTGTCTCTATTCGGTTCCTTCGAGAAACTTGTCCAAGCAACACCCGAAGACTACGCTTTGTGTTACGGTGTCGGTCTACAGAAGGGCCAAAAACTGTATGACTTGCTACACAGGCCTATGAAGCGAGGTTTAGAGACATTTAGACCAACGGAACAAGAAGAATCCAATGTGCCTGATGATCAGACTTAATAAAGTCATCTAACCGGTAATGTGATTTTTACCTAGGTTGCATATTGTCAACCAAATCGCCCTCGTGCATGGTTGGACAACACTTTTGCGAGATTGGTTGCAAATAGTTTAAATAATCATTCTTCTTTTTTGCTCGAAGTGTCAGTAGATACAATGTACATGAACTTTTGAGGCCCAGATTGAATTGTCGTATACCATCTATTTAGATCTATGTCTCGGATTAAGGCACATGGTCTGTGCTCTACGGTTTTGTTCATGGTTCGTGATGCACGGGCGCGCGTGTAAATATTCAGCACTTTCCATTCGCTTTTACGGCTCTGGCATTCCATAAATTCGAACTTAAGATCGCTAAATTGATTTGAAGCCTGAAAAATTATTCCATTATACTAGATACTCAATATTGTAACGAATTCGTAAGAACAATATTCCACTGATTCTGATCAGTAGATCCATTTGAACACCACTTTATTTGAACCATAATATCAGCGAAATGAGTAATATTGTAAGTATATCCCATGATAGTGATCTACTAAGATGTTGTTGCTAAACAGTTCGAGATGTACTAACCGAAGGTCACATACCACCCACAAACGTAGCAGGATAAGCCACTAAATCTGGCCACTGATTACAACACGAACTTCCACATACCCTTCGCCCTGATTGGATTCACTTCGATCGTGATGATTGTGTCAGTGATTCTCATAGCAGTTGGCATGTGGAATCTGAACCCGGAAAAGATTCTATCATCTACAGAATGACCAGTCAAAGAAAGAAGGATCAATGAGGAAAGAGGTTATTTTTTGTACAGAGAGCAGAACTAGACGCTAAAAGTCGTCAAACAGTAATTCAAAACTAGTCTAGACATCTATCGCTGTATTATAATGAGTTATAATGTTTAATCGTGTCAGTTATATTATGATGCATTCTAAATAAATAACAGTTACACAAGTGCCCAGAGGGATTACTCGTCGTCGTCGTCATCATCATCATCGTCATCATCATCATCATCGAGGTCTAAATCATCGAGATCATCGTCAGAGTCTTCTTCATCATCGTCATCGTCGGAACTCTCAAAACTGACCTCGCCTATGTCTGGTCCGTCCAAGTCGCTCGTTCCTGAGGCTGAGTCAAAGTCAGATACGTCCGAAAAATCTTCGTCGATATCATCTGAATCGTCTTCATCGGAGTCAGTTTTTTGTGGTACCTTTTTCTGCTGCTGCTTCTGAGGTAACTGCGCCTGCTTTTTGCCCTTCTGCTGGTAAGATGCTTGCTCGTTCTTCTTCACTTGCTGGCCTTTCTTATCGACCTTCTGTGGGGCCTGGTTGCTTCCTTTCTTGTTGAACTCCTGCTTCTTGTTGGCCTCTTGCTTCTTGTTGGCCTCTTGCTTCTTGTTGGCCTCTTGCTTCTTGTTGGCCTCTTGCTTCTTGTTGGCCTCTTGCTTCTTGCCCACCTCATGCTTCTTGAGTTGCTCTTGCTTTTTAGGTTGCTCTTGCTTCTTAGACTGCTCTTGCTTCTTAGGCTGCTCTTGCTTCTTTGTCTCTTGCCTTTGCTTCTTATTCTTACCTTCGGCGACTGCGGTAGGTGGCTGCTTTTCTTTCTTGCCCTTTCCTACTGGCATCTGCTCTTTTTGTGGCGTCTTGGTCACACCATTGACAGCGTCCTTGCCGTTTGCTTTCAAATCCTTGTGCTGCTGTTTTTGCTTCTGACTCTCGAGTTTAGTCTTTTTGCCATCCATCGGTGCCTCATCCGCGAATGCTACCTTTCGTTTTTGCTCAACTTTAGCCTTACCCTTCTTTGATTCATCCGTCATTTCAGGTTTCTTTGACTCGACACCGTTGGCAATCTTCTTATTGATCTTCTTGGTGTCGCCCGAGGCATGCACCTTGGGAGCGGCCGGTTTGAGTTTTTCCTCAACCTTAGACTTCTTAGCATCCTTGGTCTCTTTAGGCTGTGCTGCAACCTTCGACTTTTGCTCGTTGAGGGCGCCAGACAAGGTGTTCCAAATTCTATTGATGACTTTCTCGTCCTTGACTTTGAGATTGTGGATGCAAAAGTTACTAAACTTGGTTGCGGTTTTGGGAATGTTCTTGTGGGCCTGGACTTGCTCGAAGACTTTCTTCTCCTCCGGCTTCAAGCCAGCTGGCTCAACCCTCTTGACCGTCTGGACCCAATCGTCAATCGGTATCTTCTTGGGACTCACTTTTGGAAGTGCAACTTCTGCCATGTTAGGTGATTTTTAGGATATGCAACGAATTCGATAGATGAGTAGAGGATGTAACTTCCAAAGTGCTCGTGACTTGGATTATCAGCTCTATGTCTAATACTTCGGACTCTCTAATACTAAGAAGATTTTAGAGCAGCGTGAAAGCGGGCGACTATTGAGGACCAATTCAATCAATAACGATATATTATAAGTTGTTGAAATGATTGGGAGGGCGATGATGAATAGGAGAAAGTGGCAAACAAGTGCACATGGACGAACACGCTACTTTCGATTTGGAGAAGTTTTCTCAGAAATTCACCGCACAAAGCGTGGCCTAGAGCGGCAGCACGCTGCTTTGCGCGAGTGATTCTCTTGCTGGCTCAACAAAGAGCGTGCCGCGATGGCGGCGGCGGTGGTTCCTCCACGCGTTTCGAAAGCACGCTGTTTTGTATCCATTCGGCCCGAAAACAGCCCGAGTAGGCGGCGGGCGAGCGCGTAAGAGAGTTCTGAAGTGAACGAGCGAGGAAGCGTCAGGCAGAGAAAGGGGCGCCCTAGCCAGAGCTAAAGTGCAACACAAACAATGTTTGCAACTTGCAACTCATCTCTCCGGTGTGATGTCTCTCGCGTTCGCGCCCTCTCTGGCTGGCCGATGTCTAGAGCGCGAACATTTGGAAACGGTAAGTCTCTCTAGTGAAAATATTGACTAGCCTGCCAAACCAGCTTATGATTATCACTGTTGCCGAGTATTGCACCACGCATAACTCTCTTGTCACGATTAAGGAGCTTCACAGCATATCTGCGAAGTTAGGCAACTTTCCAGGTCTCATTGACGGCCGCCATATCGAATTTTGGCAAGAGATGATCAATCGATATGATGCGACGAGCTATAAGCAACACTCCTATTAGCTCGATCTCCCACCAACAAGCTAGCATCAATGAGAACAATCAGCAGTCTTGGAAAAGCGTCAATTCGCAGTGAAGTCTGCTCGCCGCATGATGTGATGTTGGACAAAGAGTGAATCAATCTTGATAGCAAGATAGAAACGTCCCATCATCTAGACACGAGCACCACTGCCTGAGCTTGCCGGAATATTGTTAGCTCGCTCGGCGACACCCACCCACGCTCGCGCACTGGCTTCTGTAATGTATTTTAGTAGTTCCCTGTGCCGAGAGAATCTCATTCAAAGAACAAATCAAGACCATTATTTAGTGATCATTTATAGAATGTGACGCGCAACCTTTAAGGACATCAAGTGATCTTATTCCCAAATCAAAACAATCTCAGCGTATACTCTCGGAAGCCAATGACACAACAGAAAGCATATCACACCTATCTGTCAGCACCTAGCTCGAGGACTCGTCATCTTCTACAGGAGTAATCTAATATATTTTAACCCACCTCATAATGGAACCTCAACCAAGCAGCTCCAGCGAGCTAGGTCCGTCTGACGAGCAACAGACAAAGTTCAATTTTCGTGCTTTCTGCGCCCGACTCATACCCATAGTGCCATTCAACTTTGGTCAACTACTTGCTGCCGGAACCACCGGGGCCGGCGACTGGCAAGTGGCTGGACATTCCGGTTTTCTCTCGGGTGATAATTCCGACTGTTACAAGCCCATAAATCCCAAATGTGCCCGAGGACGTAGAGAGCACCTATTCTACCAACTTGTCAGCTATTTCAAAAATAAGTCGCGTGCCGCAAGCAATGAGGAACTTTATTACAAGTATTTCAAGGTGTTCCTGCACCCCGAGAAGATCTGTGATTGTCGTATAGATCCTGAAACTTTCAGATCGATAAGTCAGTTCATAGCGCAATTCAAGCATGTGAAACATTTAGTGTTAGAGGGCGACGATTATGAGGAGAACAAAATCAAACAGAACGACTATTCAAATCAAATGTACTCGCAAGATCCTTGGTGCCCGTGTTATAGCGACGACAAGAAGATCAAGACAGCTTGTTTTCTTAACTTTGACCAAGAGGATTATATTTGCATGGAGGATTTGAATGCGCATTGTCGCGAGGCATGCATTTTGGACATCAAGATGGGTAGAATCACCTATGATCCTATGGCGAGTGAATCGAAGAAAGAAGATCAAACCAATAAGTATCCTAGGCTGCGTGATTTTGGTTTCCGTATACTTGGCATGAGAACGCCTCTGGCGAACAGGGATAAGGCATTCGGCAGGTCGCTTGACACTCAGGAGCAGATATTTGCAGCTTTGGAGAGCTTCTTCGAGCCTCTGCAAACTAGTGATAACAAGGCCGTAGTCATTGGCCGAATGCTTGACAGGTTAGAGTTACTTCTGGAGTGGTTCGAGACCATGAATGAGAATCAGCTTAGATTTTACTCGTCCTCCTTATTGTTCGTGTATGATGTGAGTCTAATCTCATCCAAAGAAGTGATAGCTAACAAGCTTAAACAGAGTGTTCGTGTTGCAATGATTGATTTTGCACATGTCTTTCATAGCCATGATCCACTGCCCGGTCCTACTAGAGGTGGTAGTAGTTCATCTACTTGCACAAGTAGCCAGCTTAACAAGGATGACAACTATTTGTATGGCCTTAGGAAGTTGGTGAAGTTCTTTATTATGATGAACCGACAACACCGGATTCGTGTTCAAAAAGAGCAAGAGAAACAACCCTTTAATTGGAAGTCCTAACTCGACGACTATCACCAAACTCGATCAGTTCGTCCCCCTCATCATCTTCTTCATCTTCATCCTCCTCTGGAATAGTGCTGCCTCTGAGTTTGAGATCCGACATCTGATTGACAACAGTGTCTCGTGTTGTCTGATTGGCTTCGGATCTATCCTTGAGGTACACCTCAAAATACTCTTTTCGTGATTCCTCAACCTCTTCGAGAAATTTACTCAAGCCCATACCTGTAACCGACGACACTCCAACTGTTTTCAAGTTAGAATAAAACGAATCTAATGCAAGAGCTAATGATCTATTGAGGTTCGACAAATAGCCTTGTTCTTGATCTAGAGCTTCTAAAAACTTGTCGAAGTCAGTCATCCATTCGATGATGAAATCTTCATTTTGGAGATCTGTCTTGTTTAGCGCAATAATAAGGGGCAACTTGGTTTTATAGAGTATAGAGCAGGCATAAAGCATATTAGACATGAATGTCGATGGGTTTCTGTTTCTCACTGTGTCCATAACATACACTATCGTGGTTGGCATCTGCGAGGCCAATGACTCGGTGATTATCATTCCCGATGCGGACCAATTAAATACCTCTATCTGACCTGGGGTATCTAACACAAAATGCTTGTGAAGGTGACTTTTTTGCTCAATGAGGGTTACCAGTTGATCAAACTTGGTTGTAAATAGATTCAAGGATGTAATAATGGCTCCATTAGGACCTAGCTCATACTCTTTCATGACTCGTTTGTAATTGATTGTGTCTCTAATATCTATTGTAGCGGGGTAAGGCATATCACGACAGGCCGGATCCAGGTTGATGAGATAACCTGGGTCTCGTCCTCATAGAGTTTTTCTGCAAGTTTCTGGACGAATGTGGTCTTTCCGGAGCCCGCCATACCGAGAACAATCATGCAAGTTGCCTTCTTCATATCCTCTTCGGTGGTCGGTTGCGAGCCGCCAGGCTTGGTTTCGTCGTCGGTGTTCATGCTTTCGGCATTAGTATTATCGGACTTTTTGCTCTCGGATTCCATCGTTTGGGGCTACAATTAGGGTGATCGCCAATCTTGCAATATCGATCTGGATGCTCTACGAGATTAACAATAAGGCACGCAAGATAAGTGATAAAATCGCGCTGGGATTTGTTATTACAAACACGCGGATGCATTTATCGGCACGCGTGAAACATCACGAGCTTTCGTGCTCGCATGCGCTTGCAGCTTGTGCGCAGCCGCGGCACGCGTATTGATGCACTCGATCGTCTGATTGCAAAGAGCTGCGAGAATTGTCATTCGACGTAACGTCCCATTTGGTTGCACCTTTTCTTGTCGCAATGTAACACCAGAATCGTAAAAATTGTCGCCGACAGCTCCGCGTCCTCGCCCCCTGTTTGGCAGACGATTAACATGTCTGTTTTTAGCTGGCCAGCGGCACAAATTTGTATTTTCTCTTGTTTACCACCGATGGCGCTCGCTTGATATATCAATTAAAGACACGTCAAGACATCCTTCTTCCCCATATCGGGATACAAACGAGATCTCGTCCCACCACAATTGGGCTCACACTTTTAGATAGAAAATCACACCAAAAGCAAACAAAACAAAATGATCGGTGGCGAAACGGGGGAGTTTATCCTCTCACTAGGCATACTAGTGATATGTATCTCGTACATGATCCTCGGCTGTGCCGGGCGCAAACGAAGGTCCGGCATCGATTCGGGCAGCGTAATACCCGAGTCACAGGTGCCCCTGGAGGGACAGGGCCCGGCCCCATTGGACACGGGCGCCGTTGGGCCCGACGCATCGGGCGCGTTGGCGTCAACCAGTCAGGCGGCCAGCGATGCGACGCCCGTCTCTCAGGCAACTCCCTCGAGAGCTGGCGAGAGCAAGGTGCCCGCTAGCACCATTGGCGGCTACCAGTCGCAAACATCGGAGATTCTCGCTGGCCCGGGCGAGGACCCAATCCAGAGCTCGGCCTCGGTGCTGGGCGGCAAGTCGGGCCTAGGCAAAAGCCGGCTGGGTAGCACTATGAGCAGCACGGCGGGCGGCCGAAGCAGCGCCGCGGGCAGCAAGCTCGGTAGCCACGCGACAGGCTCGAACTTCGGGTCAACGCTCGATTCGTCAGCGGCGAGCGGCCACAGTGCCCACAGCCGGGCCGCCAACAGTGTCCTGTCGATGCTATCGCGTGCGGGCAACAGCAACATTCAATCGGGCATCCAGTCGACCCTGAGCAGCACCAACAGGAGTAGCGCCGTTGGCAGCAGCATCGCAAGCAGCGGGGTCGCCTCGCGTCCGGCCGCCTCGCGCATGGGCTCGACAATGGATTCGGCGGTTGCGAGCCGCCACGGTGGGCCCAAGGGTTCGCAGCTACAGGCGAGTGTGCTGAGCGCCGTCGGCGGCTCGAGTGTTGGAAGCGGCCGTCGCTCGACAAAGCCGAGCGCCATCGGGAGCACCCTCTCAAACACGGCCAGCAGTGTTGCCGCCTCGGCTCGTCGCTCGAGTGTGGTGGGCGCCTCGCAGGTGGGCTCGTCGGCGTCGCGCATGCAAAACTCGTCGGTGGATGTGAGCGCCAGCAGTCCGGTGTCTAACGCTTCAGCCATGTCGCACTCGCCCAGCTCCAGCAACGTTGGTGGCTCGTCAGTCGGCGGCCGCTCGTCCGTCGCCCACTCGGCTCACTCGTCGTCGGCACATTCGGCCACCGGCGGCGGGGCCTCGTCGGCGGGCACGAGCTCGCACGTTAGCTCGCAACACTCGACGCCCCGATCGGGCGCCTCCTCGCGACACTCGTCGTCGGCCAAATAGGGATTTGCGGCGGCGTTGCGTGAGGCTGCTAGCTTGATGGAGGAAGCGTCTCCCTCGCCGCCGGGCAAGAGCGACGAGTCGCCACCTGTAGCCTGACTCGGCCCTCCAAAGAAAAATTGTCTTCGTACAGCTTGTAGCAGGTCTCGCAAGTTTACAATTATCGAGTTATTGATTGAACACACTCACTCGACATTCATCAGCAATACACGATTAGATCCATTACGGAGTAGATCAGAGAAGAACGCGGAGAAGAGCAAGAAAAAGATCACACTTATCGCAATGACGACATGAGCGCGCGCGCACACACTTACACTCTAGAACCCAAATCATCATTACAAAGAGGATTGACTCTCTGAGTTAATAATAAAATTTAATATTGAAACAACAACATCGAGCAGGTGTAACAAAAGAGGTTATGTAACTCTAATTATCGCTTGGCTTTAGCCTTGCCGCCCTGGTTGGACCCCGACGCGGCCGCCTCGGCCGCCTGGGCTTGACGCTTGAGTTCGGCCTCCAGCTCGGGCCTTGCCGGTGAGTATCTGCAGTATTCCATTGTATACTCGCCCTTGCCTTGGGTGCTAGAGCGCAACCCCGATGAGAAACCAAACATCTCATTTAGGGGCACCTCGACCGATAACACTGACCAACCGTGTTGCTCGTCCGATCCGGTAATCACAGAGCTCCTCCTTGTCATCATAGACATAACATCGCCAGTAAACTCGGAGGGAAAATTAATCTCCACTTTCATGATGGGCTCCAAGATCACCCAACTACCGAATTCAAATACCTGCCGCACGGCTCCATAAGCGGCCTCCGTGAAGGCAATCTCGTTTGAGTCAACGGGGTGATTGCCACCATCCTGAAGACGAAATACAATTCCGGAAATCTTGTGACCACTAAGTGGGCCCTTTTCGCACATTTTCCTATAGCCGCGCTCGATGAAGGGCACAAATTGCTTGGGCACATTGGGGCCGCTTGTCTCGTCTCTGAATGAAATGATTGTGTTCTGGTCGATTGGCAGGGGCTCAATAACACCAATGACCCGGCCATACTGACCTGCGCCGCCACTCTGTCGCTTGTGTAGGTAATCAAATGAACAGGGTTTCACGAGACTCTCCGTGAAGGCAACCTTTGGCTTGCCTAATTCTACGGGGCAATTGTACTCACGCTCAAGACGCTGAGCATAAATCTCTAGATGCAGTTCGCCCATGCCCGACAGAATGCTCTCCTTAGACTCGGCGTCGTAGATATATCTTAGTGTAGGATCTTCACGAGTGAATCGCCTTATGCCCTTTGTGAAATTATCGGCCGACTTGTTGTCCTTTGCCTTGATGGACATGGTAATGACTGGGTCGGGCACAAAGATGGACTCCATCGAGAGCTTTAGGCTTGGATCCGCGACAAACGAATCACCACTGGCACAATCGATACCAAATAAGGCACAAATGTCGCCTGAGTATGCAACATCAATATCTTGCATCTCGTTCGAGTGCATCCTAACAAGTCGCGACACCTTTGTTTTTCGGCCCGTCCTAGTATTAGAAATCATGTCTCCTTTTCTCAGACATCCCTGGTAGACGCGAATGTACGTGAGCTGACCAAATTTGCCTGCCTCAAGCTTGAAGGCCAGCACAAGTAACGGGTGCTTGTCACTCCTCTCGGGATTACAGAGGACCTTGTTGGTGAGATCGTTGTCGATTTCGGTGTTGATTCCCTTCTTTGAGCCGCCCTGGGTTCGTGTCAGCATATCTGAGAGTTGACTCACGTCTTGTTTTCTAGAGCCCTTCTTGATCTTTGCCGAGACACCGAGCTTCTTTGGTCCACCATCGGAGGAACTGCCTTCGATCTCCGCAGCATTCTCAGCTCGCTCGGTCTCATCAATTGCATAATTTTTCACCTCGGACGGATTGGGCAGATAATCAATGACTGCATCCAGTAGCGGTTGCACGCCCTTATTTTTAAGTGCTGAACCCACCAGGACTGGAACAAATTTCATTGCTAGAGTGCCACGCCGGATAGCTTGGCTTATTTGCTCGTTTGTGGGCGCTTTGTCCTCCAAATAGAGTGAACCAAGCTCGTCGTCTACATTCGACAAAGTCTCTATGAGTTCTTGTCGCTTATCCTCGGCCATCTTCTTGTACTCTTTTGGTAGCTCCTTGTCATAGCGAACTCGCTCGCCTGCCTGGCCTTCAAAATATATGCTTTCCATGTTAATGAGATCAATTATTCCTGAGAGTTTAGACTCCAATCCAATCGGTATACTGAGCATGGCCGCTTCAAATTTGAGTTTCTCCTTAAGTTGTTCGAGAACTCTCTGCGGATTTGCATTTTGTCTGTCCAATTTGTTAATAAAAGCTAAACAGGGCACATTATAACGTTTCATTTGTCTAGTAACTGTCATTGTTTGCGATTGGACTCCACCAACGGAGCACAAAACGAGAATTGCACCATCGAGAACGCGAAGAGCGCGCTCTACCTCGACTGTAAAGTCCACATGACCCGGCGTATCAATTATATTTATGAAATGTTTCCTCCAGGTGACATACGTGGCAGCCGATTGGATAGTAATGCCCCGCTGACGTTCGAGCTCCATCGAGTCCATAACGGCGCCCACCTGGTCTCGACCGCGCACCTCGTGCATCTGATCGATACGACCCGTGTAATAAAGCAGTCGCTCGGTGAGTGTCGTCTTGCCACTGTCAATATGAGCCGAGATTCCGATGTTTCTCAGACGCTCCACCGGTGGCAACTCAGCGTGAGGCGCGAGAGCAGATGCAAGTCGTATTTGAAGGTTGTTTGCACCACCTTGGGCAACTCGATATATATCAAGCATCAGGCTCTTCTGGCGGGCATAATAGAAGGCCGGCCTGGCCACGAGCCTAGCGATGCACATGGCTTGTATAATAAGTATCACTAAGGTTGTAATGAGGTTTCAAAATAATTTAGTGGCTAAGTGATATGGAGACTGGAGCTAGGAAAATCGATCGTGCAAACAACATTTGCGAGCGAATCACGTGTTTTTTCCTTTGTTGCACACTTTCGTTCGCTTTATTTACGCGTAAATTAGTGCGTCCTCTCACAATAGAATCTCGTTGCCACAACGCACTATAGATGAAAAGTGTGCGCGGACCTCACAGCGCAGTCGCGCGCGCTCCCTCACTCGGTTTCTCAAGCTAATGCGCCATTCTTGGGCGCCTCGAGGCTCATCGCTCTGCGCAATCCAGTTGACACTGGGGCGCAACTAGAGAGCACATTGTGTCAAAGTGGATGTTTCCGCCCTCGCCAAATCTCGAGCTCATCATGAGCATGTGCGCGCCCTCCATCTGCTCCTCATTTCACCAACGAGAGCCCGCACGAGCGCAAGTGTTTGCCGCCCATACCTAGACAGTCCACGTGAATTTTGCCCGTGCCGGCATCTTCCAATCTCGAGTGTACTTGTGTGTCGGTGTATTAGGCAAATATGTGATGTGTCATTCCGCCGCCAGTACCATAAACCCTTCACATCAACATCTTGATTGAATCTCGAGTGAAGTGGGGCGAGCGAGTGCGGGACCCAATTCATGAGTGGGCGCAAGGGGCCCTTGTTAGCTGTTCAAGTGGAAGAAAAAGAAGATGAGGCAGCGCAAGTTCAGAGCGAACTCACCTGCCTCTAGCGCCCGAGAGTGTTGTTAGTCGACGCTCGACGACCGGTCGCGCCAATCAAAGGCAACTCAAGAGAGAAAAAGGAAGACAAATAGGAAGACAAAAGTAGGCAACAAGAGACTAGGATCAAATTGCAAGCAAAATGTATGGCTTTATACACTGCTGTTTGGAGGACATGGTCTTGCAGCTATTCGGCGAGCCAGCCTGGCGCGAGATTCTGTAAGTAGGAGCACTTTGATTTTATTGTGTGTGTGTGTGTATGTGTGTTTGTGTTTGTGATCACGGCCACAACAATGACTTAACTAAACTAGACTAAACTGAATTGAACTGAACTACGCGACGAGAGTTTCTTTTTTGCAACCAAACCACGATGTTTCATACAAACCGGGCGGTCACCAGACTGGCCGGCGCTCGTGTGGCCACGACGATTTAGATTTCTCATCTCATTTGATTTGCTCGCGTCTTAATCGTCTGGACACGCGCGCGTGCCGGCACGCGCGCACAATCGTTTAGAGGCGCTCGCATGCTCGTCCGTCGGGCTCGCAAAAGCGCCGACTTCTCTTGCGCTCGAGCAACTTTCTCGCGAGCTCGCTTGTTCAACGCTCGCGCGCAACAGAAGCACAGAGTTTAGGCTTGTTATTTTTCATAAGATTTGGCTTCTGACTTTTAGCCAAAGAACGATTGCGCAACATTTGATAGAACTCTGACCGTTGTGGCCGATCGAACTGGCGGGGGCGGATGATGGTGCGCCCGTTAGTTCGCTCGCTCATCTCACTAGGTCGTAGATCTAGTGAGATGAGAGCCAGCTGGGCGCGAACAAGAGTAGAGAGCTAACAAACAAGTGGGCAAACACACCCGAATACACAAGCAATCAGCTCAACGGCGCGTGGTAAAGAGCGAGACGGCCAGGTCGAGGCTGCAAATTTCAATTTTGACCGCGCCGGGCGCATAGTCAGAGGTCGCGTCAGCTTGCTGTTGACTGGCAGCTCAACCAGCTAGCCGTTCAGCGACGACTCGCAGAGCGCTTGTTCGCGCGCCGAGCGCGTGTCTGGCGTGTTCTCCCGTGCGGCAGCTTTTTTGAGCCGCCGCCGCTTGTTGTCAGGCGTCGTCCGTTCGTGTGAGCCGCGTACAGCAGCGACCAGTGTTAATTGGCGCGGCGCGGCCCAGCCCGGCCGCCACCGCCTCTACTTTTACAGATGCCGCCACGCAACCGATTGCACCCGGGCGATAATCGAGCTCGTCGCTTGTCGACCACTTCCAAAATTGTTGTTGTTGTTGTTGCGCTGTTTGACATCCGACGAGCGAGCGAGCGAGAGCGCAAAAGCCAGCCATTGCGCACAAACTTAACAAGCGAACTCTGGCGCATGGACTAAAAAACAACAGCCGAGAGAGAAATTCCGCCCATAGAGAGAGAGAGAGAGAGAGAGAGAGAGAGCAAACTGAACGAACGAACGAATAATTCTCGTCGTTAATTTGGCGCGCGTCAATCCGAAAAGCGGACTCGCACGGGCGCGAACAAATCGGCGGCGGCTTTTAGCGAGCGAGGCCGCCGCCGCCGCTGATTCGGGTCGGGTTCTGCCGCGCCGCGCGTGGAAATCATTCATGAGTCTGCCCGGTCTCGCAACGGCTGGATGGCCCCGATTGTCAGCCGCCGACACAAAGTCGCGCTGGTGATTGGCGGCCGCACGAGCACAGTCGGCGCGGCTCGCTTGTCGAGTTGTCAAAATTAGTTGCCCTCGTTTCGGCCTATGTGCGTGTGTGCGTGCGTGCGTGCGTGCGTGTGAGTCTGGCCGGCTTTGTTATTGCAACAAGACGGTTGGTCTTGATGGCTGGCTGGCTGGCTTCTGGTGCGTCGTTCTCGCTCGCGTTCGCCCGAAGCCCAATGACGCGCGAGCGCAGTGGAGTTTTGATTTAGTGGCGGCGGTCGGGGCGCAAGAGCGCGCCGGGGGCGGCAAATCATTTTGTCGTTTGTGCAAGCTTTGTCCCGGTGTGCGCGCCATCGCAAGCCAGCGCGCCAGATGACAACTGTGTGACAATCTGTCCGGCTCGCCCGTGCGCAACTTTGTAGGCGTGACATTCCGTGCGCGCGCGTTCACTGTTTCAAGTCACCAGCGAGCCGGGTCCAGTCCAGTCCAGTCCAGTCAAGCCAAATCGAATCGAATTGAATCCAGCCTCGTCCGCAAGTGTCAGTGTGTGCGAGTTGAAAAAAAAAACAATTGTCTCGAGAACAAAACTAAAATAACTGCGATCAGCTCAAGGTCTCGCTATCCCAGGCTACAACGACGACAACGACAACACCGACCTTAAGTGGGCACAATGAGCGAGTCGCAAGCCGAAGAGAAGCATGAGGTTGATGCGCAAACTAAACAGGACGAGGTTGCCATCATTACGGGCTCCGCGTCCGGCATTGGCCGGGGCACTGCGCTCGCCTTTGCGGCGCTCAATTATCGTCTTGTTTTGGTCGACAAGAACGCCGAGCGGCTGGCCGAGACGGGTTCGCTTTGTGCGGAGCGCTCGCCGCGCGGCCACAAACCGCTCGAGTTGTCGCTCGACATTTCGACGGGCGAGCACGTTGCCAAGCAGGTGGTTAAGAGCACCCTCGACAAGTGGGGCCAACTGGATGTGCTAATCAACAACGCGGGCATAACCGCGCTGACCAAATTCGACGAGCCGCAATGTGTCGATTTGTATCACAAGATTATTGCGACAAACATGCACGCCGTTGTCTATTTGTGTTTGGCCGCTTACGAGCCGCTAAAGGCGTCGCGCGGCTCCATAGTGAACGTGTCGAGTATGCTCGACGACAAGCCAGCCAATCACAAGTTTGCCTATTGTATGTCCAAGGCGGGCGTCACCATGCTAACCAAGTGTTTGGCCAACGATTTTGGGCCCCATGTGCGAGTGAACGCCGTCTCGCCGGGACCAGTTGCATCGTCCATCTTGGACGACATGGGCATTAGAATGAGCGAGCGCGAAATTAACGCCAAAACCACCACCCTGGTCGGGCGCATTGGCCGGCCCGAGGAGGTGGCCAAGATGATCTTGCATTTGGCGTCCAAGGACAAGGCCGCGTTTATAACAGGCTCGCGTGTGCTAGTCGACGGCGGCTACACAATTCGGCCCAGCGGCATCGACTGATCGGCCCGTCTCGCAAGCACGCACGCAAGCAAGCAAGCCAGCAAGCAAGCAAGCAAGTGAAGAATTATTGAGGGTCGGCCAGTCGGCTCGCTCACTCTTCTCATTACGTGCGCGCAAGTTTGCATAGTCTATGGTCGTTTTCACACAACGATATCGAGTTTGTGCTTGCTTCTTGCTTGCACACGAGTAAATAAAGTACGCCCAGGGGCGCCAAGTGGCAAACTGTTCGCGCTACGTAAGCGCAACGAGATGCGCAAAACTAGCTTACAAGAGAGCGAGAGGGAGTTGGAGAGGATGTTGAGCTCGCTAGCCAGCAGTCCGAACTCATAACTCATCCTGAAGGGCCGCCAGCCCGTTCGAGTTCTTCGATTCGCTTCGCTTATCTCGCGGCCATCAAGCGAGCCGGCCGAGAGATCACGGGCCCGTCTAGCTCGCTTGCTCTTGGGCCGCTAGCCAGCACGAGAATGCTCGGGCAAGCGAGCGAAGTGCATGAATGAGATTGGCCAGCTCGCTTGCTCGTAGATTTCGCCGCGCGATATGATGAATCGATTGATTGGATTGGGTGCGTTCAATTTCACACACACACACACACACACACGGCGAGGGCGAGCGAGAGAGAGCGCGCGAGCAGAACGCCACTCCACGCGTTTGCTGCTGTCGCTGCTGCGTGAACTGTGCGCGAGCTGTACTTGTCGCTCATTCTGCGTGCGAGCGTTCGAGTGAACGAGTTGAGCGCTCGCACGCTCTCCGCTTGGGGCGGAAAATGTTCTTTTTTCGGCCCGCTTCATTGATTCAACGACTGGACGAATTCAACGATTGCGATCGATCGACAACGCGCGTGCAAGATCCACTTCTGGCCTCGGGACTCACAAAACGAATGCCGATCATCATCATCAACATCAGCGCCCCGTTTGCCTAGCTCGGATCGAGGATCTAATAACCTGGCCTCTGTCGGTCGGTGTGCAAGCGCGCTGTGTGACAAGATTGGCCGAGTTCGGCAGATTTGAAAGACTATACGAGATTGGGAATCAATTAAGAGATCCCGGCCGAGGCGAGGTGGCCGGATTTGCCAACCATAGGCCAATTCTCATCAAGTTGTCCTCGCGTCTGGCTAGCTGAACGGCTGAACGGCCGGTTGTGGCCGGTGGAAAGCCCGTGTCTGAGTAGCCTCATTACATAACAAATGGGTGGGGGCCGAGCAAGCTCATTGTTGGGCCGCGACACGAGAGTCTAGTGGGGCGCTTGTTTGTTGTGTGTGTGTGTGCGCGCGCGCAAGACAACGAGGACAAACTTGGGACTGTAATTCAATCATGAGCATGCAGCGCAGCGCACGGTTTAAAGTCGAAAGTGCCAGTGTCGCGGAGAGAGACGTGCCTTAACTCAAGTCGGCACGCAAGGCTTGGGCCCATCGTCGTGTCTCCCCCGGGCACAGCGAGTCTCGCCAGATGAGCGCATGAACTCGCCGCCCGCCCGGCAGCTCTTGATTGATTTTCGACTCGGTCCGATTCTTATCGAAGCGGCAAAGCGAGAAATCAGACGACAACGGACGAGGCAAGAGATTGATTGGTCCCTCTGCGTTCGCGTGATCTCGCGTGCATGCGGCCAATTGCGCACAGAGTTGCGGATGTAGAAAAGTGCACGTGCGCACGCATTCACGCGCGTACTTGAACGAGATCAAGTGCGCTCGTGTTGAAAGTTTAAAAGTGTCAAGCCGACACTCGATGGTGAGTTCAAACTCCCCCGCCTGATGAGTTTCCTATCGACTTGGCCTAAAATCAATCATCTTTTTCCGCTCGAGATCGAGAGGCATCCACTAGTCAACCAGTGGTTTTTGCGTGTGATTTCGAACAACTTGCAACTCTTTTCTCGTTTTCGCGGCCAAAAACGAACCTCCGGCCCACTGAACGCGCATCGCCGCTGTTAGTTTATTCAATTTCATCAATTCGCTGCACGTGCGACACTCCATCCGGTCGTCCACGTGCACTATGGGGCGAGACCCGGTCGCACGAACGGCAAGCGATTGAGAAAGCGACAAACCTGCGGCGAGATGCCCGTCAAAGCGGCAAAGGACGTCCCACGCTCGTTCAAGTGATCGATTGCGCGCACCAATCGAGTTGGGCGCAATACAGCGGGCGCTAACTTGGGGCGTATCGTGTGCGCGCTATTATTTTGCGCGCACATCGGCCTATTATTTTGCGCGCGGGAGTTTTGAATTTGCGCGCTTGGACTCTCAATCGCGCAAATCGACTGCTCGCCTCTCGTCGCCGGAACACCTGACACTCTCACAGCCAGTCTCTCGTGCTTGTCCTGAAAAGAGAAAGAGACGGAGTTCAATATCGACTTGACCGAGCCAGAATGTGTGTGTGTGTGTGTGTGTGTCTGGTGCCAAAAATGGATTCGTCCAGCTCTTAGGCACGCGCGCGAACAAATCGATCACGTCTCGCGCGCGCCATCTCAGCCGAGAATCTCAGCTCGCTCGGAATCACTCGTCTTGGTCAGGCCCGTCGTCTCTCACGTGGCGCCTTTGTGCTCATCGAGACACGAGCGCACATTGCCCATGAGGGGCCAATAAAATGGCCCTTTATTATGTTCCCAGCGAGCTAGCGCGCGGGGGAGCAACTCAAATGGAGCCCAACGTCTCTAAACTAACGCAAGCCAGCCAGCCTGCTTGCCTCTGGGGGTGACACTTTCGGGCGAGTGTGCCGCCCGCTGCTGACCAATGAAGGGGAACGACGACAAGCAGCAACAACAACTCGGGCCGCTTTTGTTGTTACCGCTCGCGCGCGGCTCATCCGCTCGGCCGCCTGCCCGCTCTTGCTGCTCGGCTGGTTTTGTGAAAAGTGGCGACGCGCGCGCTTACGACATTTGCGCCACGAGGCGATAATTTCATTTGGTCGTCGCGCTCGGCACTTGCACACGCGCCGCCGCCGCCGCGAATGGCCGGCCGATCGGGCGCACTTTATATTGTGCCCGGCGGAGGTTCCATCTCGGGCCGCACGTGGCCATCATTCAAAGTAATCCCAGTTTGGGCCGAGCGGGCGAGAGAACAAACGGCGCGTCTGGAGTGGACGGGCGCACCTGGCCGACGCGGGTGTTGCGCAACACCTTGGCCGGCCGCGGGAGGCAAAAATTGTTTCTCGCTCGTTCACTCTGGTCATCTGACGAGTGGCGTGTGTGCGCCCGTGCGCGCTTTACAGCAGACTCTCGGCGCCAGACACTTCGGACACTGAGAACTCGAATTGAATTGTCGTCCGGGCCCGACGGCGGCGAGATTTTGCGCGCAAGTGGGGGGGGACAGGTGCAAGTCGTCACGAGATTGTCCATTGAAGTCGTATCGAGTGGCCTTTTTTCCCTGTTTCCCAGCTCAGCCCAGCTCGTCTTGGCTCTTCTATTGCAACTTGAAAGTGTTGAAATCTGATTGATCTAAACTGGCAAGTCTCTGCTCGGCGCGGCCCAAACTGACTCGCTTGCACAGTCGCAAGTGGTTCACAAGCGAACGAGTGCGAGGAACAACGCGCGAGAGATTTCAATCAGGTTTAATTTATTCTCGACGCCTTGTCTTAGAGTGGCCCCGAGAGTTTTTCTGGGAACTCGCGAGGACTGGCGCCCGCTCGTGCGATAAGAGAAGGAAACGGGCGGCCCACGAGAACTCGAATCAGAGAATCATTATTTTCTTACCAACTCACTAAAGTTCAAGTGGCGGCGAGCCGGCAATGTGGGACATTGTCGGGCGAAGTTGAGCGTGTCGTCGCGCGGGCCTCGTGTTTTCATGCCCGCCCACACGGCCCGAGCGAGGCCACTTGACATGAACGCGAGTCGCCTTGAGGGCCACCTCTCGACACACTTGTTCGCTCGCTCGCTCGCTCGCTTTGGTTTCGGCTTAAGTTGTCTGTGCGAAAACAGGACGGGACGGGACTGGATAGGATGGGATGGATGGGACGAAACGGAATAATAATTTACATTCTTTTTCCATTAGAAAGGCGCGTATTTTTTTTTGTGCGCTGGCAGGCGGGCGCCAGCAGGCAGGCAAATCACGGCTTTGCTCGCGCGGCCCGGTCCCACTCGCATTTCGATTTGTCCGCGAGCTCGCCTAGCCGCCGGCGCTTATTAATTCTCTCGCTCGCGTCTCTGCATCTCGGGGGTAATGATGAGGGCCGCCCGCATTTGAGCCGCGCCCACCTGCTCGCTTGCCGGCTAGAATGTCGTTAGCACTCAACCCGAAGCGAGCAAGTTGAGGTGTGCGCCAAACTAATTCGTTCTTAATAAAACGACGCTCGCCCGGCTGCTAGCGGCAGCGGTCGTAGCGCCACGATCATTTGTATCAATTTCGCCATGCCAGCCGCTCACCTGTCGCCATATTTTAACGTGCCAGCGTGCTCAATGGTGAGCCTGCATGACACACAAACACACGCACGCACGCACGCACGCACAAGAACACAATGCGCGACAAAGTGACAATTGGAAAGTGGAAGGCGAGACAAGCGACAGCTTGGCCCCGTTCGACGCTCGTTCTAACTAGCCTGGGAGTGCGCACCTTAGCGGAGTCAGGTTTCAAGACAGAGTTGTTTTCTGTGCTCGCATTCTGTGTCCCCGCGACACACACACACACACACACTAGCGCGTCTTATTTGTAATCCACTGCCGCAATCGGGCGGGAATTGGCTCAATTTTTCCCGACCACGCCTACTTCACTGTCCTGACCACGCCCCCCCCTCGGTTAAATCAGAAAGTTCAGTCTTGGCGAGAGGCGGCCGGAAGCGATTTAGATAGAGAACTGGCGCCCTTCGCACGTTTTTGCGATGGTTTTGCGCTCCTAGCAGCAAACTAAATGATGATGATGATGATGATGATGATGATGATGTGAAAGATGTTGGCCCCAGTTCACGTCTCTCACACGCACTCTCTCCTCTCGCATTCTCTTGAATTAAACGTTTATTTGCGTCCCTCGCTCGCCCGGTCGCGCGTCCTGTGCATCCCGCGAATGAGCGCGCCCGCACGAAATTGATCTTGGCGAGTTGCGCGCCTGACTCGGGCCGTGTCGGGTCGCCATGGGGCTCGCGCGTGGGTGGCCAACTTGCGTCCTCTTCTCAATCTGCTAGGCCCGAGCGGAAGAGACACGACGAGCCCGCTGTTGGTGGCACGACATAAAGACAGAAACACTTGTCGGCCTGTGGCAAGTATGTGTGTGTGTGTGTGTGTGTGTGTGTGTGGGGGGTGGGGGGTGGGGGAAGAGAGACAGCGTTAAAGGAAGAGAGAGAGAGAGGGAGAGAGAGAGATAGGGAGACAAAATGAAAAAGATAATTGATGATCTTTGACTGGCTGGCAGACTGGGCGAGACGATGCTGTGAGTCGGGCCAGACCGCAGTGCAAGCGAGTAGGCGTGTGTTGCCATTGTCTTTCAAGTTTGAGAACCTTCAACGAGACTCGGGCGCAGTGATGCTCGCGCTCGCAGCCCGAGTGGTTCTCTGGCTCCCGTCAAGCCAAAAAAGACCGACCAGCCAAGCGTGTGCGGCTGTGTGCATGTGAGCTCGCCTTTCATTGATATAAATTTCACAACAGTTGCTCCCAACAACAACGCCAAGGCTGGCCTGAAAGGAAGAGAGAGAGCGCACGTGTGCGCTCAATAAGCGCGAGCATGCAAACGAGCAGCGACCGCAATGGCCATAACTCATGCTCTCGGCGCGTGAGGGGGGGGGGAGGTCAGCGCGCCAACGCGAACGCGCTGAAGGCACGCGCGATGCGCCCAATCGTCTCGTGTTCCGCCTGCCCAACTCACCTGGCCAGTTTCGCTCAGATCCGAGCTGTCGCGACGAAATAAACTCAAAGGGAGGCGCGCGCGCGCTTTTAGTTTAGTTTCGCATTGTTCAATATTGAATGATGAGATGAGTGGGCAGGCCAGGTGGCCGGCCAAGTTTTTGTAAGACGAGAGGAAGCGGAACTCGCTTTTGAGCGCTGACGTCAGATGGCTAGATCCACCTGTGAATGTGTGTTTGGTGTGTACCTGTAAACGTATTCTCGTGTTGCCCCGGACAGGCCCGCTGGCGGATTATTTTTCACAAAACATGACGAGACGAGCAGGAGCGTTCAGGTCCTTGCGCGCGCCCACAAATCCCCGCCCGCTTGCACAGTGTGCGCGCTTGTTGGCACGCGATGCACATTATCGCTGCGAGTGGACCAAACTCAAATCGCGCGCACACACACAAATTGGCCGCTGTCAATTTGTCCTACGCGACGGCGGTTTTCCCTCGTCGGTTTCTTTCTTCTTTCGACCCGATTTCATTTCATCTCACGCAGGCACAGAAAGAGAAAGAGAAAGAGAAACACTCGGAGACAAACCAATGAGCGAGAATGACTAGGAGATAATTTATCACACCAAAAGGCCGCAGCTGATAAACAACGAAAAACCAAAAACAAACCCGGCCCTTTGTCAACAAAATTTTTTCCTACTTTCTCTCTCTCTCTCTCTCTCTCGGCTCGTTGCCCGAACTCGAAGATGAAGTGTCGCCTGGCCCTCACGAGCTAGCTTCACATTTCCCTACTTGTCGTTCAACTGTGATTTACTCGCGCCGAGGATGCCGCACCTTGCTCGACTTGAACGCCGTAGCTGACACGAAGTAATCGCTCACAAGGCGTGTTGGATGCGGACTCGCGGCGTGCGCTCGCAACGTCATTTGATCGAGCGGCTCCCGATCGAAAAGTGTCGAGCTTGCGGGCACTCGAGCGGACCGCTCCATTGCCCGACGTGTCTCTCGGCCCGAAAAACGCGCCGAGTGCTTTGGACTGCAAAAAAGTGCAACGCGCGCACGATTGAGGCCAGACTGTGCGGGACGCGCGAGCGGCCAATCTCGAAATCAAACGAGCGAAAAGAGGCCAGCGAGTCAGCCGAAAGGGGAAGATAACGAACGCGGGAGGCGTGCAAGGCCGACGAAGGGCCGCCATTGAAACAAAGTGGAACAGAAGGCGGCGAGAGAGAGAGAGAGAGAGGAGAGAGAGAGAGAGAGAGAGAGAGAGAGAGAGCGAGATAAACTTGGCTTAACAATTTGTTTCTGCGCGCGAGCCTGCTCGACTCGCTCAGAATGAGAGCACTGGCACATGCGCGCGCGAACGAGTTAAAGTTAAAGTTAGAGTTGGAGGGCAGAACAAACTTTAGAGATTGTTTCTTTCTCTCGCTCTGGGCTCACATGGAAGCTCGCGAGCCTCAGAGTCAACTGGCCTGAACTCAGCCGACAGAGTGCGGGCGTTTTGTTCTAGTGGCGAAAAAAAAACTCGAGCTCGCACTTTCTAGAGTCAAGCGAAGGCGCGCAAGTTGCTAGGCGTGTCGCCCTAATTCAGTCCGTGCGTAGACTAGCCAACTCGGGTCGAGCGGGCAGACCCAACGTTTGAATTGAACTTTGTGGCGCCTGGTGGCCGCGAAGTGGTTGATACAAATTCCGGGCGACAAGTGGCCAGAGCTTGTGTTTGCACTCGCGGCCGGTGCAGGTGGGCCGCCCAGCTCGTCGGTCAACAAATCTCGCCACCGGCGACGGGAAAATAACAAATCAATTGGCAGGCCGATCCTCGTTCGCGCGGCTCGCGTCCAATCGAGTGCCACTTTAAAGGATTTTGGCCTCGCATGGGCCAAATCGTTTGGGCGCCACCTTGACGCGGCCCAAATTTGACACCTGTCAGCGTGTTCTCGCGCAAACAGCGACGGGCCGCGAACTTGTTTGGCCTGATTCGATTACTGAGGGTCGGCCTTATGCTCGGCTCGGCTCGGCTCGGCCCGGCTCGTCTCGTCTAGGGGATGGGGCGGCGCAAGCACAAAATTATTAGATTACGCCATGCGACGTGCACGTGAGCTTGTGATTTGGGCCGCGCCGATTGCACGTGCACTGGCTTCGAGGCTAATGCGCCCGCTCGCCAGCCCGGCGCGCGCGTTTCGATCGAACACTAATCACCGCCGGCCGGGCGGGTTCGTAAGACGTCTCGCGAGTCGAGTCGACGCGACAGCTTGCAAATAACTGGCGGCGATTGCGAACGTTGCCCTCAGTCGGGAACAACCAAGACGCCGGGAAGGGATAAATTTCATGTTTATTTAGTCGCGCGCATGGTAAGACTTGGGCGAGCGTGCGGGCGAGCCAAGCGGGCGCCAGGTGGGCCGTCGACCAGACGCGCGGTGAGCAATCTCACTGGCGGGCCCCTATTGGCTCCACACCCCTTGACTTGAGGCGAGATTCCAAGTTCTCTCTCTCTCTCTTTCTTGCGTGCGTGTGCGCGCGCAAACTCCCCTTTAGGCCCAATTCTATGACCTCGCCCGCCCGCCCGCGCGCTTGCAAATTGCCTTCTTGCCCTCGCGCGCGGCCCAAACTCGCGTCTGGCAAAGAAACTCGCTGGCCTGGAAACTCAGTGGCGCGTATCCAGTGGGAGTTCCAGTTTCGGCAACTCGCAAATTGCACTTTGGGCCGCCGTCGTTGCTAAAATTGATATTTTTCACTCGTAGTTGCCTTTTTTCTCTCTCTCTCTCTCCCTCTGTTTTTTGGCACTTTGCTCAAGTCCCAACTTTGCGAACAACATCACTTGCCCGCCAATAACAAACTCGGCACGCAGCCCAAATTTGAGCTCGCATATTTTGAATAAAGTCGCCGATTGACATCAGAGAGCGAGAGTCAGTTCATATTGTGCGGCGCGCCAACTGGGCGGCTGGCGATTGATTTCAATCGAGCAACCGAGTTTGAGTGATGTGTCAAAGGCGCGGGTCGCTCACGCTTGATTTGCTCAAGTGGCACACGCGCGCTCAAATCGTGACTTTTAGCCCCGGGCGAGTCTCTTCTCGTGCGTTTTAACCAAGCTCTCGAGGGGGACAATGAGATTGGGCTGAGGGCTCACATAAGAGAATCGCACTCGCTGATTGTGTGAGCCGCGAACGAGCTGGCGGGCAACGCCAAGCAGACTCACAAGCGCACTGCCAAGAATTTACCGTGCGAGACTCTCGCGCGCTTTGCATGCTCGCTCGTGCGTAAGCAAACAATGAAGTTGATGAGCTCACGCGTGAGCGTCGGTCCCTCGGCCACTGCTGCCTCTGATGCCGCCGCGTTATTCGTGGAAGATTTGCAGCGTTAGCTAACGAGTTGCTCGACCAGCTCGTGACATCATTTGCGTTTTACTCCCATCGCGCGAGAGCCACTTAAGTGCGGTCACGCCCCCAAGTTTGGATCGCCCCCTCCCCCCCTAGCCAGGCGACTGACGGGAGGGGGAGTCCGCATAAGTGCTCCTGTCTAGCTAAATGGGTAAAAGGACTGTCTAGACTTGCGAACTCAAGGTATTAGATGCGATTAGAAAATTGTCCAATTTTGCTAATTTAAAACTTCTTTACACAAACAATCAAATTCAGGAATGTCGCCGGGATCAAATTGCGCGGCGCCTCGTTTCTCATGCACCAGGTTTACGACGACGAGACCACCTTTAAGCTGGTGGCCGCCGCTAGCCAGGTGAGCGGCCTGCCTGTCGACGCGTGTCTCGAGGCGTTTGGCAAACACTTTTTGGTCTACTGCCAAAAGAACGGTTACGATCAAATTTTGCGCGTGCTGGGCAGCAACCTGTACGATTTTCTCACCAACTTGGACAATCTTCACGACCATTTGGCCTCCATCTATCCGGGCATGCGGGCGCCCTCGTTTCGGGTCACGCGTAGTCTGGGCGGCGGCGGCGGCGGCGGCGGCATCACGGGCGATTTGCATGCCACAGAGCACCAGCAGCCACCTGTGCAGGCCCAGGCCCAGCAAACAAGCGGCGGCGACTCGACGCCATCGAATAGCTTTCAAAACAATGATAACGAGTCGCACATCTCGCTCGCGGCTGGCTCAATGTATTTGCATTATTACAGCGAGCGAAAGGGTTTAAGTCCGATCGTCAAGGGTCTCGTTTTGGCTGTGGCGCGCGAGTTCTTCTCAACGGACATTGTCGTGACCGAGTGCAAACTCTTGAAGCCGCAACTCGGACACGCGGACGATCACGTTGTGCTCAAGATAGATCGCCGGAGTCAAGCGGACATTTTGTTAGACGAAGAGACGAGCCAGGCGGTGGCGGCCGCAGCCGCGGCTCAACAAGTTGCCGCCGCGCCCTCGCCCTCGCCCTCTGTAACTCCCACGCCCACGCCCACTCCCGAGCCGCCCGCTCGAGAGGAAAAACCCGCAGCGGATGAGATGAAAGCTGCTAAACAGCAACAGTTGGAGCTCAAACAAAAGACAATGTTGAGCTTGGTCGGTGATCGTCTTAGCAAACTAGCTAGCGATTCGCTAATTAATTGTGAGATTATGATGCAAACATTTCCCTTTCATGTGATATTCGATCGCCAATTTAATCTGGTCCAAGTGGGCAGCTCGTTGTTGCGCGTCACGAGTCTTTATTGGCAACGCAAGAGGCAAGAGGAATTAGGAAAAATTGACGACGAGAACGAGAGTTCAGATAGCAAAAAAACTTGATTAAATTTAGTGATTTATTCTCAATTGTCCGGCCCAAAATTGAGTTCACATTCGACGCGATCGCCGACCACACAAATCAGGTGTTTGTCGTCAAAACACGTCCATTAGTGCTCAATGCCGATTATTTGCGCTCAATTGTTGCGGCTAGCGGCGACTCGACGGTTGGTGGCTGTGGTCCCGCGCCGCGTGCACCCATGCGATCGGGCGCACCCGCACGGCCCGCGTACGAAGCGGCATCCATTTGTCCAATGAGCAGGCTGGCCATGAAACGGCGCTCGTGCGCACCGCGACTCATAAACGACGCACCGCCCACCACGCCAGCCGACCACGCCCACAGCGAGCCCGAAAAACCCGACGCCCGTCAGCACCAGCACCAGCACCAGCACCAGGCCGACTCGGACACCATCGCATCGGGCAGGCCCAGTTTACGTTTGAAGGGCCAAATGATTATGCTGAGCGGGCCGCCGACAAGTCCACGGCCCTCTCCCGAATCATGTGGACGTTGCCCGGACAACTCGAGCCAACCGAGCGGCGAGCCGTATTGTCTCTATTTGTGCTCGCCGCGCGTCGATCACTTGGATCAGTTGCTTGAGTGCGGCGTACGAATGTCCGATTTGGCGTTGCACGATCGCGCACGCGAACTCATGCTCATGTCGCACACGCACAAGGAGGATCGCGAAACTGTTAAGAAACTCGACCAGGCAACGAACGATCTCAAGAAGATGGACACAAAATTGCGCCAGGAGAACAAGCGCACAAACGAGGTGTTGCACAACATATTTCCTGCCAAAATTGCCACCCAACTCTCGCACGGCCAGAAGATTGAATCGGAATCGTTCGACCCGGTCACGTGTCTCTACTCGGACATTATTGGATTCACTAAAATGTGCGGAAGTGAAAACGTGCGCCCAATTGACATTGTGCGATTGCTCAACACGCTCTACTTGCAATTTGACAATCTGACCAACATCCATCGGGTTTATAAAGTTGAAACCATTGGCGATGCGTATGTGATAGTGGGCGGCCTGCCCGAGCCCGCCGAGGACCACGCCGACCGGTGCGTGCGCATGGGCCTCGACATGGTCAAAGTGATAGCCACCGTGCGCTCGCCCGCCGACAATCAGCCCATCCAGGTGAGTTTCCAGTTCTCTATCCTCCTTCTCCTGCTCTAACTTTCTCACTTTCTCATTTCGACAAGGCCGCGCGAGAGGATTAATTTTATAGGCAGCGGGCAAGTGCACGATTCGCGCTAGGTGCATGCCAGGTGCGCGCTCGTCCGCCAATGATAAGCGTCGGCTTGTGCGAGCGCCACGAAAAGGGCGCCAAGATTTCGCCTCGTCCGCCGCCGCCGCCGCCCCTGTCACCTCATCCCGCACAAGTACTCGCGCGCATTCTACCCGCGTGAGCTGTTTTGTTTTGTTTTGTTTTTTCACGTCAAGCCACCACGTCTCGCCGCGGCCCTCTCGCCCGTACGCCCGGGCATTAATTATCGCGCCCACCAACTTGCACTCTCATTTCCTCACCAACCAACCGACCGACCGGCTGGCTTGTTGGCTGCAAGTTGCAGTCAGCGCTGCCGGCGCAAGTGACACTTGAAACATTCACCCCCGCCACTCGCTAGCTGGCCCGTTCGCTTGCACTCAAAGGCGCTCACGCCACAAGCTCACACTAACCCGAGCGACTCGGGAGAAATCTTGGCTCGCTCGCGCATTGTCTGGTGCGCTTGTTTGGCGCGGCCGCAGCCAACGGCTCTCGCGCGCGAGCAGACGAGCCAAACGAACGAGCACGAACGAACAAACGGAGACTCTCAACGAGCTGCTCGTGAGAGCAATCAGGCGCGCCGCCGCGCATAAAGACACACCGGCGCGCCGCTTGCACACTCGAGCGAGTCGAGGCCAACGCCGTCGCTAACCAAGTTTGCGCGAACAGTGAGAGATTGGACGCGACGCGACACGACACGACTTGGCGGGCGGGCGGGCGAGAATCTACTCAGCTCAGTGTGCCCGACTTGGCCCACGAGGCGCGCCAGTTGACCAGCGGGGCGCCCGGCCTGGAATGGTGCGCACCACTCGAGAGTAGAGTTCGCATGATCAAGCGCGAGGAGGCCGGCCGGACGCGCGCGCGCGCGGAACTGCACAAACGAGGTCCTTTGAATGGAGTCGTGCGAAATTAAATGAAGTTTTATTGGGGGCACGAAGGCAATTGGGGGCTGAGCACGCGCATTGCCAACTTGGCCAAGAGGTTGAGCAAATGCACCTGCCGCCCGGTGAGTGTGGTCTTTGAACGTGCACGCGGGCTGGGCGCATCCTCTTTGAGACCATCTTGGCCAACCGACCAGAAGTTATCGTGCGCGGCGCCTGCTCGCCCGAGCATTAGCTGAATTGCAGTCGCGCGTCTAAGGGCAAGACTCGTCCGCCCGGCCCGGCCCGTGATTGGTTTTGGCGCGCCAAGGAGAGTAAGCGGGTTCCAGGGAGGGTCTGGCCTGGTTCGGAAGCACGAACGCGATCGTGGCAAACCGTCGGGCATGATTGCAGATCGCTGATGTGCCACTAATTGATGCGCGCCGACAAGAGAGGGCGGCTTTTTTTCTCTCGATCGCGTTCGCGTTCGCTGTTAACTGGCCGCGCTCGCACGCACGCACGCTCGCTCGTGTCGCGTCCTGTCCGATGAATTAGCTCGATCGTGCATCCGCATGACGCGCGACCAGTTTGATCATTCGTCCACTCGCCTGAGAGATTTCGGGCCAACTAGAATTTGATTGACTACTTATTCAGGCCGCCTGCGCGTGTCTCTCGTACGCGCGCCCTCTTTTCACCCGACCGCGCATCCCTCATCTTGCTTGATGCATCTCCTCCTCCTCCTCCTCCCCGTCGTCCGGCTAATTGAATGAATTGATGGCGCACGTGCTCTATAGACTCGAGTTGGGCGCGCGCCAATCTCAAATTTGTTGTTAGTCTGTCGAGCCGCTAGATTCGAGTGGCGCTCGACGCTCGAGCTCACCCGCTGGCCGGCCGGCTTGAGAACACATTTTGTTGTCGGCCGGGCCTCATTTGACTCGATCGGCGTTCTGTGAAATTTGACTTGCTCGAGACTCGACTTGCCGTGCGCCGCTCAATCAACAATCGCTCGAGATTGATTGAAATTCGAACTGAGCCCACTCGATGATCGATTTCTTTCCCCCGCGCCTTTTTCTCCTCAGAACTTCGCTCTCTATCTATCTCTCACTTTCTCTCTCGTGGCCGGACTAGCAAAGCCAAGTCCAACAATACTAACCCGATCACTTTTGCCCACGCCCGCGCGCGCGCCACCTCATGCCATTCACTATGATTGCTCTTGACGTGCGCATTTGACTCGACTCGACTCGACTCGACTCGACTCGACCCGACCCGACCCGACCCGAATCAACTCAACTCGACTCAACATAACTGAACTAAACACGCGCACACGCCCTTTGCCAAATAGATGCGCATTGGCATCCATTCGGGCCCAGTGATGGCGGGCATAGTTGGCATTCGAGTGCCGCGTTACTCGCTCTTTGGCAACACGACAACGCTCGCAAATCAATTGGAGACGCACGGCCAGGGCGGCAAGATTCACATAAGCGAGTTTACGCTCAAGTAAGTTATCATTTTCAATTCAATGCAATTTAGTCAACAACAACAACAACAAGAGCATTGTATTGTATTGTTAAAGCGTAGAATTATTAAGATTGGTGATTGCAATCACAAAGATTATCAAATTTAAACTTTAGACTTACTCAATGAGCTCAAACATACGTCTCAACTCAATCAACACACACAGAAAACTCATCAAACGAGACAGATTTGTGATCGAGGACAATCCAAACCAAATTCCCGGCTTCCCTTTTAAAACCCACTTTGTCACAAATTATTTGAGCGACCGAGGCGAACTGCTCGAGCATGAAAAGATACTTGAGGAGCAGCTGATTCGCGACTTTGAGCTTATGGGCAACGAGGTCGAGCTCGTGGACGATAGCCTAAGACATCAGCAGCAAGCGAGAACAGCACACCCGGCGGCAACACGTGGCCAAATGGCCGAGTTGGCGCCAGTCAAACCGAGCAGCGGATTAAAGCAGCGCGCTCCCAAAACGAGCAAAGACGAGCAGCGAGGACCGATCGTGCTGATGGACGTCGAAGGTAAGTTGACTCATCTCGGTTTGTTCAGTGCGCATCTTGATAGACAGCATGTGTGCACGAGTTGTGCGTGTTATAATGTACGCGCGGCGTGCGTATGTGCGTGCTTGTGTGCGCTCTGTAACACGCGGCGCGCACGCGGAATGTTAAAACTTTGTTTGCCACCACCGGAATGTCGCTCTCGTTTGCGAGCGCGCACGCATCACACCAAGCAGCGCGCATCGTGTGCATTTGCATGAGCCTGCGCGCAATGTGCGAGTATTAAACTCGCTTGTCATCCCGCTTCCCCGTTCGTCCTCCCCTCCCCCGCCTTGCCCGCCATTGTGTGTGTGTGTGTGTGTGTGTGTGTGTTTTTGTGTTTGTGTGTGATTTATGAAAACGAACTGACAAAAGTCGCGCGAGCACGTGTGCGCCCAAATGCGACAATGGCCGGCTCTGAACAACGCGCGCAAGTTGTCTTTTGTCGTGCGGTCGGGCCGGAAGTTGAGTTGAACACGACGCTACTGTTCGATTCCGACGGCGAGCTTGGCGTGTCTGTTTACATTGCAAGCTGAACGCTGGCAAACTCGCCCATCGTGCGTACGAGCTTGAGGAAAATCAAAGTCAAACAGGAGCCAGCAAGTCGCCAAAATGTTGCATAATCTGCTTGCCGTTTTGCTTGCCCGTTTTCGTCTCGCCAGACACGACCGCAAATTGCTTATTTGCTTGCCTCGTGCCGCGAGCCTCTGGCGCGGTGGTTGCCCAAATGTGACATGCCGCACAACACGCGTGCCACTGAAAGGCAAGGTGGCAGATTGCGCAACAAAAACACGACACCGCTGATCGGTCGCCGTGTGTGTGTGTGTGTGGCTTAGCCCCGCTTGCCTGCTTGCTCGTACGATAAGAGGGAATTTATTCGCCTGAGCTGGCAATCGTATGCTTGCGAATCTGAGCTCGCTAGTCGACTCGAGTTATTTCAATTCTCTCCCATGCAAGTTCGATGTGTGTGGTTTGTTTGTCTTGCTTGTAAAGAGGATCTTGCTCGCTCGAACGCGCATCGGGGGGGACACGGTGAGGCCAAGAAGTTAGAATTAGATGTTAGAATTAGACTTGCACTCGGGCACACAAACACAAATCGAATTCGACTTGGGTCGCGCGGCGGGGCTCACTCGTCCCAAGATTGACTAAATGGATTGACATGGTGCACATGACCCGGCGGGCCCGACACAACACAGACAACAAGTCGTACTGGGGCTCGCGCGCGGTCGCCCCGAGGCAGCACGCTCGTGCGCGCAAAATGATTGACTCGCGCGCACGTCTCTTCTAGAGTGCGAGTGTGCGAGCGTGCAAGTTGCAAGTCGTGCGAGCGAGCAAACTCGATCAGCAAGATTGTTTGCGCAATGTTGTTTTTGGCGCTAGTCTTTCACTCAAACATTCATAAGCGAGAAAGAGTCGCTTGTATTATCAACAATGTTGCTGTGTACTGTTAGCTGTTAATAGACCGCACACTTACACACACACACACACACACACGCACACGCACACGCACACACACACACACACAAGACGAGATGAGATGAGCGAGTTTGCCTCGATGGGCACGGCCAGAGCAGAATGTCCAATGGTCAGCATGTTTGACGATCGAACAAGTTAGAGTGCGAGCTAGAGAGCGCGCACATTCTCTCGATTGTGGCCACTATTTAGTTCATCAAGCTAGAGTGAGTTGGTTTAATCATCCAAAATGATAATAATCCTCAAGGGCGGCCGTGTGAGTCGTGCGAGCGCACTTGTCGTTTGGGTTGGTGGTCGCTCGCGAATGCATTGCAAATGAGTCAGCCACGCGCGCGCGCACACACACACACGCAAACTAATAAAAATGATAATTTCAGCGCACGAGCCGCCGAGTTACGCTGACTGCGCCGTTGGTTGTGTTCGTTCGTTCGTTTGATGCGCTCATTCCAGTCCCGCCACTTAAACAAACAATGCGCGCCAGCCAGTGGGCTGGGGAGATGCGAGCTAACAGCGCGCGCCGAGTCCCTTGTGTGCGATAATAGCCCGGCCGCAGCAACAAAGTGCACACCCGTACACTTGTACCGCGCGAGGTGTTTGATTGATGAATAATACAACGGGCGAGCAATGTCCGGGCGCCCCTGAATTGGCCGATTGGGACCGGCCCGGCGCATCGAACGGGACGGAAAGATGAGGCGAGCGAGTGTGCAGGTGTGGCCTATTGATTGAATTGATTGGAGCTGTGCGCCGCCCCCCACCCACTCGGGCGACTCTAATTATCTGCGCCTGCGTGCCCGGCTACCAGTTTGATAAGCTGCCGCGCGCTAGAATTAGCCACCTGCAAGCAGACTAATTGGGCTCGCACCGGGACAGACAGTAAATTGGGAACGCTCGGCTCGGCATTTTACACGTGCCGAGCCGAGCCAAGCCAAGCCAAACCATGCCAAGCCTAACAACTTCTCATCGTGTGTTTGCATGCCACTCGTCATGTAAGGGGGCATGCTGACCGTTTCGATAGACCGTGGAACTCGTACAGACTTGAATGCTTGCCTGCCTGCGCCCCGTTACTCGAGCCCGCTAAACAAAACACGCCCCCGTGCCTGCTACAAGCCCCGCCCGCTCGCGAGCAACCGCGCTCGAATGCGTCCCGCCTGTGTGAAAGCTCGTGAATGCAACTCGAGCACGCACCGAGACTGATTATTATGATAATCATTGGAGATTGCGAGCCGCTGCATCTTGAACGCGCATGGTGAATGGATAAAAGTCGGCATGAGAAGAGCCAAGAAGAGAGGCGAAAACTCAAGATAACCACTGGCTTCGACACTAACAATAAACACCGACTTGCCGACTGGCTGGCGTGCGCGCAAACAAAACACGCGGCGCGCACAGACACGCTTATCTGAGCGACTCAAGGCACACAGAACGGGCGGATAGACTGGGCATTGGCGCCGAGGCTAATGAGCGTTTGGCCTAGGCGAGCGCACAGACAACGACGCGGGTGAGTCGCAATGATTTAAAGTTTGCGCTTGTGACAACTTGCGCGCGACCGGAATCGATCAATTGAATTATCAAAGACGGCGGCGGCCAGCCGAGTCCAAGCGTCAAACTTGCGAGCGAGGAGAGGTCGTCGGAACACAAGCGAAAGATTCTCGGCGTGTCTCGGGGGATTCGAACACGCGCGAGCTCATCCCGGGGTAAAAATTTACATTTTCGCTCCCCGGAGTAGTTCCCTGGACGCGGGCAAGAGCCTCGCGAGATTTGAATCTGAGCAAAAGAGGCCGAGAGGCCTTTGTGGAGCGGCGGGCATCTCTCGCTCGCGGGCGCTGGACTGGCTGATGTGCGCAGGCGGAGCGGGTGGGTGTTGAGGCGTCGTTACAGTGTTTCAAGTTGCGCGCCGTGAGACACGCGCGGCTCAGAGGGCGCGCACCTGAACAGGACTGTTCTCGGAGTCCCTCGCGGTAAACGTTGAAATGAGATAGCGGACACTCTCGTGAGCACTCGGTGAGAGATGCGAGCGCATAAACAATAATGACCCAACAAATACCTCGAGGCTCGTGCAGCGGCGGGGCTAATTTGCGTTTCGCTCGCTCACGCTTGACATGTACCGTCGGCGTCGACACTTTTGCGACATGCGCACCTGACAAGCGCAACCTGCAAGCTTGACACTTTCGCCGCTTGCGCCGAGCGGCTAACGATCACCGGGCCCTGTACCGGTTTCGTCTTACCCGCGTGTAGTCGGCGCCCCGCGAGCTCGTATTGTAGCTCGTTCTCGAAAACGACTGGCTTTGAGTTTACTTTAAGGCCGACAGAGTTTCGTGGCGCAACTCACGGCAAGCATGCGAACGAGCGAAAGTTTGCCAGGTTTAGCACTATTTTTAACGCGCCCAGTAGGCGAATTTAGTCCGGGTAGCTCGCACAAGCAATTGGGAGAAGATGGGGCGGTATTGCTTACGCAGCGACGGCGATCGGCCGGGAAAACAAAGCGGCAGTGCATTGCATTGCATTGTCTGGGTGCAATACGCGCCGTGCGACTGGATTAAAATCTCGACAAACATGCGAGACAGTTGCTGCTGGGCATCGTGCGGCGCGCATCCGAACGCTACGCACGATTTGCGCACAAAGAAAGTGCCAGCGGCTAATCCGGGCCGCGCGTCGTCTCGAGCGCACGCGTGCCGATGGTCAGCGCGCTCTCGCGCGCAACTGTCCCGTCCCAGTCGCTCGAGCAGCGCCGAGATGGATCGCTTCACGCGAGCCCGGCCAAATGGACTCAACCTGCAGAAAACTAATAGAAACCGACCCCTTCGCATCCCCCCCACCCTCTAACTCTACTAACTCTCCAAACCCAAATTATCTGACTCGCCAATCTACGACTTGCTATGCGCGCTCGCGTGCATACAGAAGCGAGATCGCGCAAGGTGACCGGGGACTCTGACAAGCAGCTTATGGAGCAGAAACGGCGCGAGCAGGAGGCGCGCATTCAGCCGCCAAGGTCGCCGCCCGTCGCTGGAAATGCGCAAGCTAAGCAGGTCGAAGCGCGCAAGGAGCTGGCGCCCGTAGTACAGCTGCCACCAGCGGCCCGAGCGCCTGAGCCGGTGGACCAAAAGCGCAAGATGCCAAGCGACGAGCTAGTGGAGATGTCCATCAAGCTGAGCGACGAGATTTTGTCCGAGGCGGTGGCGCAATATGGCGAGTTGCGCACTCTCGAGCGGCTCCTGGCGATGCTCGAGAGTGCGCCCCGTCGGCATAATTCCATTGGACGAGGCGGCGGTTCGAATTTCGTGTCATCGCAACCGGTGCCGCCGCCGCCGGGCGTCAAATCACACCAGCACCGCGCCAATACTTTGGGCCTGTTCGCGTCAGCCAGTTGCGAGGAGGAGGAGGAGGAGGAGGAACAAGGCACAAGAGGAGTCGGCAACGGCAATGATGGCGACCAGTGCCAAGACAACCGGAAGTGCCAGTTGTCCGCTGTGCTTGGGCGCGGGCCAAATGTCCGAGTGGCGCGCGGACGAGCTCCACGGGATCAAGTTGATCGCGGCCGCAGTGAGCGTGGCCTTGACGAGCATCGGGGGCATTGGAAGCCTCAAGTTTCCAGCTGATGGTGGCACGGGCGGCGACGAGACTCAGCGGCGTTTCAATCGGTTTCTCAACCACCTGATTGGGGCGAGATCTCTGCTGCCGGCGCAACCGAAACAAACAAGCGCGACTTGTGACAAACTCAACTCTTTGTCAGACTCGGCGGCGTCATCGCGATTGCCCGGGGCAAATGAAAGACCAAACGTAACAACAACAACAACAACAACAGGAACTTTGGTGGCTCAATCCAATGGCGGCTCATCATTATTATCCAGCTCAGGCGCTGCCGTGCCCACGGGCGCAGATCTGGCGCGCAAAACAATAAGGCCAGCGCCAAATGAGCCGCCGCCGCCGCCGCCGCAACCACCGCAAACCGCAACTCCAGAGCCACAACTCCAGGCGTACCTGGCCGACGGCCTCGGGCAATTGTTGGCAAATTTGCGCCAGGAACGCGAGCGGCTCAGTTGCCAAGTGGGCCGGCTTGAGTTGCGTCTGAGCGAGCTCGAGATCGAGCTCGAGCTGGGCCCGTACGCCAGGCACGATGAGTTTCGCGCGAACGCAGCGCCCTCTCGTGGCAGCGGTGAGGAACAGCTCGTAGATCCAAGACATGCGGCTTTGGCTACAACCCGTCCGATGCTCAAAGCATCGAGCTCGAGCATCCAACGAATGAAACGCATGGACACGCTCAAGAGGCGCAAGATCAAACGCGAGCAGCAACAGCAGGCGGGCGCGACCAGTTTGCCAGCGTCGCCCGCATCCTCGTCAATCACCAGCGAGTTCGTCCAGACTCAAGCGCAGGCCCCCGTGCGCCCGCCGCGCCCGTCGCCCGTTGCTTGCGCGACGCGCACCGGAAGTGGCTTGGTATCGCGCGCAAACGATGCGCCCGCAATTCCCGAGTCGGACGCAGAGCAGGAGGAGCTTGACGAGACGGGCGCCACAGCCAAGCAGGTTTGTGCTCGCGCCCCTGAGCCGCCAAGCGAGCCCAAGCCGCAAGGGCCGGCCCAGATCTACGAGACCGTGAGGTCGTCACTAGCGAGCTTGCTAAGCGAGTCTAACAACCACCAAGAGCAATCGCAACAGCAGCATCAGAAGAGGAAACGCTTCAGCTTGAGCGCGTTCGGGACCAGCTTTTCAGCTGCCCTGGGCTCGCCGTTTGCTTCGCCCAAAAAGGCGGCCCTCGGCGCGAGCGGCACCCAGCCGCCACCTGTCGCCAGCAATCAGCAGACGACGCACCGGCATCAGGGCGGCTCGGCCTCGAGATCGCAATCGACAAGTAGCTCAGCAGCGCGAGCAACAATCTTGGCTGGTAGTCGCGCGGGAGCATCGCAACAGGCGAGCAACAATTGCGCCTGCCTGAGATCATCGGGCTCGAGTCAATCGGTCGATTCGGCTGATATGAGATGAAGCAGATAGTTGATTTACTCATCATTATAGACCAGCAAAATAAATTTCGGAAATTTGGGGTTCTCTTGAGGGTGTGCCTCGATTAGAGAGGCCAAGCGGTTGTGAGCCGATTACGTCTCGTGTATTTCCCTATCACTATATAAGAAGATATTATTTCTGCTCGTTTTCTATTTCTATCGTGACGAGGAGACAAATTCTCTCCGAGTCAAGATCGCGCTCGTCACAGTTAACTCGTTCAAGGGCGTCGGTCGGTCACGCCGCGCCTCCTCTATCAAATCCAGCCCGCTCTCAATCAGGCCCTACATCTTGTTGTGCAGGCGGGCCGAAAGGCGTGCACTTTTTGCGGGCTCGTGAGCACCGCAGAACAAACCCGTGCATGCTTGATTGCGATCGTTCGTCAAATGGCGACGATTTCCTGCAGCTGGCTGCGGGAATCATTGTGTCTGTCAGGCAGAAACGCAAACATGATGTAGAAATCCATTGTGCAGGATCCCTATTTCCAGTTGCCGCTTTGGCTGGAAAACTCGCACACAAATTTGAGCACACACACACACCGAAGAGAGCGAGAGAGAAACACACACGCATATCCCACGCTTTCCGCAAGTAAATATTCGATAGAGAGAGAGACAGACAGACAGAGAGAGAGAGAGAGAGAGAGAGAGAGAGAGAGTACAAGCCGCACGGATAGGAACATTTTGGCCCGGACAGAAAAAGCACATTTCTTTCCCGTTCACACAGGCCGCCCTCTCTCTCTCTCATTGGATTTGCCTTGAGATTTGCTCTCTCTCTCTCTCTCTCCTCTTTCAAACACCTGGACCATTATTTTCAAAACAAACCTGAACAAAATTCTATTGTTGCTCTCCCTCAATTACACGTAATTTTTGCCCAACAAGCTGCTCCGGTATCCTCAAGACGTAAAACAGCCATCAAAATGAATTCATTTGGGAGAAAATGTTGACCTTCTCCCTGCAATACTTGTGTCGCCCTCACCCTCGTCGCCGTCGTCGCCATCGTCTTCGCCAACACGATCAGCTTCATATAGACAAGCCAAACTAATTATTATCGTCATTTGCACCATCAACATTGTTGACCCACAAACACACTTATTGATCAATATCAACGCTTGCAAACAGACCATTTGAGCTGAGGGGAGGCACAAAAACACATACAGAAATCTCCACGATATATTTATTAGATACATCTACAACTCAACACATTTGCATAGTTCTCCTTATCATTAGAGATTATTTGCAGACTATTTTTGTTGTTGGAGTTGATAACTGTTACACTTACATAGACATACTTCCACTTTATTAGCACTCACGGTGTCACGCATTAAAGAGAGGGAGCTGAAGCCTTCCATTATTAGCACACCCGAATGAACCGTTTCGATGGCTCGAAGTAGCAGGACAAAGCGTCAGGCTGCGGCCAATGTTAGCTACAAGGAGCAGTCTGACTATTCAGAGGACAGCGATGATACCATTGAGGATGATTTCACGTCCGGCCAGCAAGATGCCAACGTGGATGGTGATGGAGGTGCCACGCTCGACGATGGAACCATAAATGGATCTGAAATCAAATCGATTGAGAAAATTCTCTCATAGGATAGGTAGGGTTGGTGCTACAGGTGAGGCAACTACTATCTACAATGTTGAAGTCAATGGTAATCCAAACAGTGATGTTCCTATCTCGGAGGAGAAACCCGAAATGGAGTTGCAATTCCTAATTAAATGGAAGAGTTACTCACATTTACACAACTCGTGGGAGAGCGAGAAAACCCTCTGCGAGTTGGATCCTAAAGCTATTAAGAAGATTGAAAGTTATTGGCGGCGAGAAGAGGAACTCAAAGACTGGAAGAAGACAGCGACACCCGAAGATATAGAATATTATGATTGCCAAGAGGAGATGGCTGACGAGTTGCGTCAGCAGCATATGCTAGTAGAACGTGTGATATCCCATAATGCTTACAAGAAAATAGTCCAGCCCAACGGCAAAGATCAAGCTGCTGAATCCGCAACCAAGACAGAATCCACACCGGCATCAACCACGACTAAAGCCATTATTTCAACAACATCTGCTGCATCTGAACCAACAGCACCTAATAATGAAACATCAACAGCAGCTATAGAAGACAAAAAACCTGTCGCGACAACGAATAGCACACACAACACACACAACAAATCAGACAAGTCATCACCTAAGTCATCGAGCAAGAGTAATGCAGGAACTGCAATTGATGATAGCCAGAATGATTCCAAACCGAGCGGCACCAAACTCACTTCTCCACCATCTCCGTCCGGCTCAACCAGCTCATCATCCTCGTCGTCCTCGTCTGGTTCTAGATCATCATCAGGCTCTTCCTCATCGGGCTCATCCTCATCCGGGGGCTCTTCTCCATCTTCGTCCTCACAAGCAGACACTTCAGGGTCACCGTCATCTCCATCTGGTTCCGAGGCTGCGTCAACATCAAGCAGCGCGACGTTCATCGACAAGGCCGAGATTGCGCCCAAGAAGAAGAAGCAGAAGGACGAGAGTCTTGATGAGAACGACGCCGAGGTTGGCATCGAATACCTGTGTAAATGGCAGGGTTTGCCTTATAGTGAGTGCACCTGGGAGGATGGGGATTTGATCAAGAGGAATTTCAACGAGAAAATCGAGGAGTATTATCACAGAGAAAAGTCGCCACACATCCCGAGTCGAATGTGCAAAGTTCTCAGAAATAGGCCGAAATTTCATGCGCTCAAAGAGCAACCCGAGTATTTGGGCGGCGCTGCAAATCACCCAGAAATTGACGAGAATTTAGATGAAGAGACTAAAGAACAGCAACGACAAGCTGGCCGAGTTTTGGAGCTTCGTGACTATCAACTCGATGGTCTCAATTGGCTCGTCTACTCTTGGTGCAAACAGAACTCAGTCATATTGGCCGACGAAATGGGTTTGGGTAAAACAATCCAAACGATAGGCTTTGTCTCCTATCTATTCAACGAGCAAAATCTCTACGGGCCATTCCTTCTAGTCGTGCCATTATCCACACTAAATTCGTGGAAGAGAGAATTCGAGACTTGGGCCCCCGAGATGAATGTAGTCGTCTATTTGGGCGATGTCAACAGTAGGGCAATGATAAGAAATTACGAATGGTGCCACAAGAACAATAGACTAAAATTCAATGTACTACTGACAACATATGAAATACTGCTCAAGGACAAAGCCTTCTTGAATGTTATTAGCTGGGCAGTCCTGGGAGTGGACGAGGCGCACCGGCTCAAGAACGACGACTCATCATTATATAGATCTCTATTCGAATTCAACACCTTCCATCGGGTGCTCATCACCGGAACCCCGCTACAGAATTCATTACGGGAATTATGGGCCCTTTTGCACTTTATTATGCCGGCAAAGTTTCCCTCTTGGCCCGAGTTTGAGTACGAGCATCGTGATTCAGCTAACAAGGGTTACTCTAGATTACACAAACAATTAGAGCCTTATTTATTGCGGCGCGTCAAGAAGGATGTCGAAAAATCTTTGCCATCCAAAACTGAACAATTGTTGCGCGTCGAGATGACATCAATCCAGAAACAATACTACAAATGGATATTGACTAAGAACTACAAAGCTTTAGCTAAGGGCCTGAAGGGCAGTTTGTCGGGGTTTGTCAACATAATGATGGAGCTCAAGAAATGTTGCAACCACGCATCATTGATAAGGCCCACGGATGAGCTTAATCACCTGGACCCATTGTCGAGGTTAATCCGAGGTAGTGGCAAATTGTTGCTGCTTGACAAGCTACTTGTTCGCCTCAAGGAAACCGGCCATCGAGTGCTTATATTCTCACAGATGGTTCGTATGCTCGACATTCTAAGCGATTATTTGACTTACAGAAGATTCCCATTCCAACGGCTAGATGGATCCATACGGGGCGAGATCAGACGCCAAGCATTAGATCACTTCAACGCACCCGATTCGCCCGACTTTTGTTTTCTATTGTCCACACGTGCCGGTGGTCTTGGCATCAATTTGGCCACGGCCGACACTGTTGTTATCTTCGATTCAGATTGGAATCCACAGAATGATCTCCAAGCTCAAGCTAGAGCGCACAGGATTGGCCAAAAGAATCGAGTCAATATCTACCGACTTGTGACAAAGAACAGTGTCGAGGAGGATATTATAGAGCGGGCCAAGAGGAAGATGGTGCTTGATCATCTGGTCATCCAGCGTATGGACACAACCGGCCGAACTGTGCTATCGAAAGGCGCCGACGTATCTGCACCCTCTACTACGACCAACACCAGCAAAGAGGAACTAGCGGCCATTCTGAAATTTGGCGCCGAAGAACTTTTCAAGGAGGGCGAAGGCAACGGCGACGAGGAGCCTCATTTAGACATTGATGAGGTGCTTAACCGAGCTGAGACTCGCGAGGAAGTAACCACTTCGGTCAATGATGGCCTACTGTCAGCCTTCAAGATTGCCAGCTTCGACTTTAACGAAGAGGACGTCTCAAATATTCAGCCCACGCCCAATCAGACCACTACCACGAACTCTTCGGTGCCAGATTTCAATGCTGACGGCTCGATTGTGCAACCAAAAGTCGAGCTTTCCGCTGCGGACGCGGCCAAAGCAGCCCAACAGCAGAAAGATTGGGATCAGATCATACCCGAATCTATTAGGGTCAAGATTGAGGAGGAGGAACGTTTGCAGGCACAGATGGAGTTGTACTTGCCGCCTCGTAGTCGGCGCAACGCAAAGCGATCTCACGGTGACGCCTCGGATAGTGGCGAAGAGTTTGACCCTAGCAAGGCAAAGGGCGAGGGCGGCAGCGATGATTCCGATGGCGGCGTTGCTGGACAGGATGTCAAGCCCAAGAAACGAGGTCGCTCAAAGAAGAGTAACTTAAACCCGAGCGGTGTGAAACGACCACGCAAAACTGCTGTCCTCGGGCCCGACGGACTGCCCTTGCCGGCCGCGGCCAAAGTGAGAAAACCCAAGGAACCGAAAGAGCCCAAAGAGAAGAAAGAGCGCAAGAAGCGGGTTAGCAAGAAGGAGTCTAAGAAGTTGGGCAAACCTGATACTGGCGTAACTCAGGGCACGGGCAAACTGGCCAAAGAGATGCGAGCATCCGATTCGGTGTCGTCTAGCAAACACGGCGAAATTCCTCACTCGCTGCCCGGTTGCTTCCGAGGCTCATATTCGCACTTTAACTCTAGAAACAATGCCGAAAAGACTGTGATACAAGACGAGCTTGATGATAAGACATTCAAAGAGTGCAAAGAGAAGATGCGGCCTATGAAAAAGGAACTGATCCAGTTGGATAAGATCGACTTTAGACGGTGTGTCGAGGAAAAGTCGCCCGAGTTAAGGACGTGCTTAATTAAGATTGGTGGCCGCATTGCTGAGTGCATACGAGAGTATGGAGCAGACGAGAGGCTTATGAAAGAGTGGCGCAATTATCTATGGACATTTGTCGCACGTTTCACCGATTTTGAGCCCAAAAAGTTGTATCGCTACTACAAGAAGATACGCTCGTCGTCGTCGTCGAATCATCACAAGGACGGCGGCGGTACTCCAACAGCGCCTGGACCGCAGCCACAACCACCAGCCGCCATACGAGGCGTCATGATGGGGCCCGGGATGCCACCGCCAAATCTTATGCAACAAATGGGCGGACCACCGCCTGGCCACTTCATGCACCACCATCACCAGCGCATGCCGCCACCGGGCATGGTCGTGGGCGGGCCGCTGCCGCCCCAGCCTGGACCGCCACCATATCTCATGAACCCGCACCCAATGATGGGCCCACCGCCGCATCACAGGCCCGTTGCGCCCATGCTACCGACAGCAATCCCGCCACCACTTCAACAGCCCCTCCCCTCGCGACTGCCGCAACAGATACAGCAGCAGCAACCTCGGCGGCCGAAGCCACCATCTCAAGTTTGGCTATGATTTGAGGAATGAGTGTGTTAGCCAGCCGAGTCATAAGAGTCAAGCACTGTGTTCAGTTAATGGATTCTCAAATAAAACGGGAGCCGTAGTAGAGGTGCGAGCAAACGAAATTTTATCCCGACAACTTGAATGATGAATTGAATGTTTCTGCATGGTGGCAGAGTCGATTGCAACCGTGTCGGTTGTGCCGCATTTGAAAGTGCAAAATTTGTCCCCGATGACGCGAGGGAACAGAATCGCGCACAGAAATCTGCAGTAATTAGTCGCGCGGTACTCACATCTCCCTCACTGCGGGTGCATAGCTCAGTGGTAGAGCAATCGACTGCAGATCGATAGGTCACGAGTTCAAATCTCGTTGCGCCCTCGGAATTTTTTTTTTCACTTTTCTCGCGCGCGTAAACGTTCGAATCACTTGAATACCACTTGGCTCATGATGTGTGTCTACTATTGCATGAAATATTTGTTGAATGATTTCGAGATATGACAAATCGTTAGCTAGATGTTCATGCTACAACTACCTGACGAGATTACAGGTGGCGCCCTGAATGCCATCGCACGCACAAGGGAAGCGCAGCACTGTGTTCACTTGAGCGCTCCTCTCCTTGTCGGTCGGCAGTGATGTGCGCATGCTCGCACGGGATGTGCCATAGCACCACCTGACTGTGCATTCGAGTGTCTCATCCAAAGGCGAACCGTTAACTGTGGTCGAGTTAACGGTTCGCCATGAACTCTTCTTCATCTCCTCCCCTTGCCGTCCGCACGAGTACACTGCGCAACTCCCAGACAGTAAGTCTGTTCGGTGGCGGCTCTACTCAACCGGTCATTCCGTAGATCGCGCTTGTTGTGGCAACACAGACACACGCACGCACAGACACACACACACGAAATAAGGAAAAGGCCCACTGCGGAACATGCGCCATCGTGCCACCCAACAAGCACACATACATTGACACGTGCGTGTATCTCAATTAGTGTCATCACAAGCTTAAATAGATAGCGGGAGAGAGTTGTTGAGCACAATCGATCACTATCATCATTGTTATTGTTTGTTGTTATCATCGTTGTTATGATTATTAGTTAGTTTACACTCAAGATGCCAGCAGCATGATGACCATTAACGAAATTCGACGCTGGCCCGGCGACCAGAGTGGGCAACGCCGAAGAAACCGACAAGCGGTATCAAGCGAGCGGCAAGTCACCAAGATAGATGACCATAAGAATCACGTCATGCGACACGAGGAGCTCGTGAGCAGTTTGAATGCAAATGCGCGTTTGGGCGACTCGTCTGAATGCCGCGAGGGTGGTGACCCCATGCCTACAAGGTTGTCACATCGGCGGCCATGGTGCGGCCCAAGCAGAAGCAAATACAGCATTAGCAGCAGCAATTCGTCCTGGCAAATGATGGCAAGCAAATTAGCGCTCGCCCTATTCCTCTATCTGGCAACAGAAATCACCCAAGCAAGTTCCAATAACACACCGCCGACGCCGCAAATCATCGAGGGTAAGTGAGCCAAGTTCTTTCCGTGCGAGTGAGCGAACGAACGAACGAACGAACGAGAAAGTGCGCCCCAAGTTGAGGTCAGCTCAACAAGTGTGATCGTGCTGACCTGTCTGACTTTGCGAAAGTGCGAAGGAGATTTACGCGCAATGAAGTGCGAGGTCCAAACAACAAGATCGCTCAATAAGAGTCGGGTTAGTCAACTAGCCGACTTTTTATTGTTCTTTTTTAATCTGATTTGCATCCCGGCCGTCGAGCGCGTGCAAATGACGTCAATTCGCGCGTGCGGGCAACAAATTCGCATGTCGTGCATTATGTGCGACTCGTTCGAGTAACTGCGTGCTGGCCGTTTTCATGTAAATTTGCGTCGACCCGCTCGATTTGGCCACTCGCTTCGATCGTCCTTCTCTCGCGCGCTCACACACACACACACTCACACACTCAGACACGGACACTTACACACACACACAAGAATCGATCAATCGGCTCGCCGTGATCGTGCATAATTGATTGCAGCCGGGACGTGGGCGGACTGGATGCATATCGCACGTCTTGTCTTCGTGTCATCGTCCTTGTCGTCCACCGACCACCGGCCAACAGGTGGAACTGGCGAGAGTTTTTGCTAGCCTGCTAATTATCAGGTTGGTCGGCTGCAAACTCGCGTTTCGATCTCACGCGAATGCAAATTCGAAGCTGGCGGACGCTTTTTAGTCGATCGGCTCGCGCGTGTGCGATATGGTGCAAGCACTGAAATTTGAATGTTCACGCGCGAATGGCACGAGAGAGTGCTCGCAGTTCTTGCGCCACGCGCACATAAGAGAGCGAGCGAGCGGCGCAAATCATTCAATCAGCTGTTTCGCCAATGCGCGCGAGCCAATTTTTATGCAAACTCAAATGCGTCGTTTTCTCCTTCACGTCCAATGGCTCGCACGTGCACGCCAATCAAACCGACCGGGAGAGATGCCCTTTTTTGCCTCTTTGTATCCAACTGGCTCGCTCGCTCGCTCGCCGATACGAGACAATGACAACACAAAGGGTGCTAATTTCAATTGCGCGCTCTTGCCACTTTGCATGCCATCACGATTTGATTGAAAACTCGCTCGCTCGCTCGCTCTTGATCTGCTTCCTTTCAACACTTTCACTCGCAAGCTCACGAGAGTGTTAAATGAGAGCGGCCGCAACACTAAAACAACATCTTCAACTGGCAACAATTAGACTCTCGCTGTCCGGCTAGCAACTTGTTGCCCGATCGACGCGGACCAGCAACAAGTTGTTCTCCCAACCAAAAAAGCCGCAACATTTCCGCAAGTCCGAGAGTGCAAGAGCTCGAGAGTCGTTCAAGTTGATGGTCAAGATTGCACAAAGCGCGGCCGGCTCGCGCAACAAGTGGCCAGCATCCTCGTTCGTCGGGCGACCAAGCAACACGAAAACCAATTCAAGTTTAATTGGGAGTGAATCTGGCCGATGTTTGCCGCTCGGCGTGCAGTTTGCGCCCAGACAAAAGACGCGCCCAGTGCACGCAGGCGAAAATTAGATAACAGACAAAGCGAGCGCTGGGTGCTCCTGTGGCGAGCGAGCTAGCCTACTTTCACTGTCGCCCTACAGCAACAACTTGGAGAGACTCTTACAAGCTGACGGCGAGGCGAGCGACCACCAGCAACAAGCGGGCTGTGAATTCCTGCGAGCGATTGAATCCTGTGCCTACAAGGCGTGCAGTCACACGCGCACTTCGTTGACGCCGAACAAATTGCCGTTGTTGTCGCTCGGGCACCCCAGCAGAGATGTTCGCACCCTAAGAAGATGCGCCGCTTCCGGTCACTCCCGCCGTCGTCCCTTCACGCTGCCCAGATGACGCAACCGCGCTGACCACCAGGCTAGAGAGAGAGAGAGAGAGAGAGAGAAAGAGAGAGAGAGAAGAGAGTAAGCGCGCTCGCGGTGAGTTAGTGTGTGAAATTGCACAACTTCCGCACGCAAGCGGGCGAGCGCGACAACAAGTGGTTGCGGTTGTGAGCTCGGCTCACGGGCGGTAGGCCAACACGGGCGGGTTATAGCGCGCACTAAATCAACACACTGCAACTCCTTGGCTGGCAGAGACAAACTGCTTGAGCTAGCCCGCTATTGAGCTTGGCACGAGATAAACTCGTCCCGTCGATCGAACTTGCTCGATTCTTTGCGTCGCCTGGCCAAATCAAAAAGTTAAATTTGTGTTTATCTTGCTTAGCGCAAAATGGTACAGAATTTTGACTCGCCCGAGCCAATCGAGTGCCTCGAGCGTCCGTTTGGCGACGATTCTTTCAATTTGCACTCGCAATCTCGCTCGCTCGTTACCTCCGAGTCTCGTCTCGTCTTAAATTAGTTTTAGTGGCTCGCCTAGTCCGGCCATGTGTGGCTACTCTTTGGCCCGTTTTATCGCCATCGTTCGGGCTTCTCACTTTCGTCGTCGTCGTCGTCGGGCGAATCATCAATCGATTGATTTGCGTGGCTGGCGCCGAATCAAGATGAACTCGGCGAGTTTGCCACCTCGCGAGATCAGTGCCCGGCCCAAGATGAACTCGGGCCGGGCAAGCCTCGCGGCTTCGTCTAGAAGAGAAGGCAAAGCGCGAAATTAGAATCAAAATTGTCTGGCTGGCCGTCTCTCTGGAACGGGTTGGCCGACCGAGTGCGATTGAGAGGCAAACAAATTTTATTCGATTTTTTCCATTTCGATCGGCACAATTCTCAAAACACTTTTGCATTGAGATTATTTGCGTAGCCGGCGGGTTGACAAACGCGACCACCGCTTGCCCGCGGCATCGTGACAGCGAGAAAGCGAGCGAGCGATACGAAAATGTCGCTCGACTTGTGCGCGCGACACGCAGACGAGCGAGACAACAAGTGGCCGGAAGGCGTGCGCCCGAATTTTCCGCGCGACGATCCTGGCCGAGCATCTTGCGCGCTCGAATGATGGGCACCACTATTGAGAGAACGACTCGTGCGCTAGAGAATCAAATAACTCGGGCAAACAGCACACTAGTTGCCGTTTTTGTGACTGGGCGCAAACATCACGCCGGACAAGTATCGTGGGCCGGCTCGTCCGCGGCGCGACTCCCATCTGGCCAGACTCGCGCATGGACACCGAGAACCGGCTGAAAAGTAAACGAGACCAACGACTGAAAAACGACATCCGACCGGCCGGAAACTTAATCGGATCAGAACACAACCGAGCGCTAGTGGGCTATCAATGGAACTTCCGGTCGGCCGCCGCGCTCTTCTGTGCGCGATCTTGCCAAATCGATGGCAAGCGAGCGGACGGGCGAGTGAGCGAACGTGCATTAGCACTTAACAAAAAGAGCCGGCCGCTCGTTTGGCAATCACAACTGTGTTTGCTATTCGGCCGGTGCGAATCAACTCGGACTCTCGCGTGCGTGTATGTCTCTGTGTGTTTGTATGTGAGTTGGCCAATGCGCTAACTGATTCCCTTGACTTCCTCGAGCTGCTCTTGTGAAAGCAAGCCCTCGCTTGAGTCGAGTCGAGTCGAGCCGAGTCGCTTCGGTTCGGTTCGCCAAGAGCAAGAGTTGAGATTCCTGATTTAGATAATCTAAACTTGGCTCTGCTTCACTTTCACCTCACGCCGGCCTGCGCGCGACGGTGGCGCATGCCCACAATCGGCGCCAAATTGAATAAGCGAACTTACGCAACTGTCGGCCGGCGTGGCTCAATGTTGCCAGCTTGGCGAGGCGCGCGCGCAAAGGTGCCACCACTGCCACCGATGACAATCAACAAGTGAAATCGGAAGCCCTGCGAGCGAGCTGGCAAGCAGATGCGCTTATCGTGGCATCAAATGTAACGAGCTCGCGGCTAGCAGATGGCCAGACGGGACAAACTTTTACCAAGCTCTCGAAACTCTTGCTCGCCCGTCCGCTCGAATCCCATTAGCCTGGCATTCGGCCCGCTCGCTTGTGGCAGATAACACGCCAGGCCGGCAAGTGTCCACCCGCTCGCTTGGCGCGCGCACGCCCGCCACTGGCCCGTCTCGCGCTCAAAGCCAATCAATCAAGTTCCTGTTGGCGGCGGCAGTGATGGCAAGACATTCACTTTGCAACTCGGCGCTTTGCCCTCGAGCCGGCCAATAGCCACTGGTTGCTGTCGCGAGCTAGCGAGTTGGCGCGCTCGGAGTTGCCCTCGAGGCGCGAAGATGGAGCAAGCAAATCAATCAAATTAGAGCCGGACGTTGGCGCCCGCTGGCCGTTTGGAAAATTAGATCTCCTTTAGTGGCTACCGGGCGCCACCGGCGAGGGCGGCCACTTTCTCGCGGGCAAAATTGATTGAGCTCATTTGAATGGTCGTTAGTTTCGCGCCAACCGCAAGCCGCCGATTACGGCGAGTGTGTAACCAGTTGAGTTTGCCACGCTCTAACTGCGTTCACTCAGACGCGACGTGTGCGCGCCCAAGATCAATTGCGCGCGCTCTCGTTACGCGCACGCAGCGTGATTGTGTGGGAATTCTCCCATGCCACTTGCTTGTGTGCCCGTGCGTTTGTGTGATGCACGAGAGCGGCCCAAATAATGCGTCAATTTGGTACAACCAGCACAACGTCCGCTGCAAACTTGAGATGCTCGCTCGCCCGCTAGAGTTCTAGTTCGCTGACCGGCAACGAGCAAGCGAGAGAGTGTGCGAGAAAGAGAGAAAGAAAGAGAGAAATAGAGAAAAACCCGCTTTAGAGGAAGAGTGATTTGTGCTGTGGCGGCGGCGGCGGCGGTGGCGAGTCGAGATCACGATCTTTGCTCGCTCGCCGGATTTGACGGCCAATTGAAACGCGAGAGCTCGGGAGAAAGTTTGAGATGTCTCGGCGTGCCGGGCGGAGTTTTGTTGCGGCCAAATGGCTGATGCGGCGCATCGGGAAGCCAAACGTCGGGCGTGCGCAAACAGCGACAGATTGGTCAGTTCGCTCGGGCGAGCGGGCGGGAGAGGCGCGCGCGCAAACAAGTCACGACCGTCCGGCTGGCGGCCACTCTCGCTCGAGCTCAATCAGTTGTCCCGCGAGTTCGTTCGTTCGTTCGTAGTTTGACTTCGAGTTTGAAAAGCAAGCCAACAAGAGAGCAAAGAGAAGGCCAGAGATAGACAAACAAGGGCACCAATTTTAGCAAAAGACATTCGAGATTGTGGCATTCCATACGCCCGCTTGACCCCGGCAAAGCAAATTTGGCAGAGCGGCGAACGGGTCAAATTGCTAGCCGGCAGGCGATGGCGGCGGCTGTGTATGTGTATCTTGTGATCGAGCCAACGATCTCGTGAACGTGAAGATGAGAGACACACACTCAAAACTCTCACTTGCTTGTCTCAAAATCGACGGACGCGCAACAAGTGACGGGCACGCCAGAGGGTCAATGTTGATGCGGCAGAGGGCAATCGGCCCGCGCGGTCAATCGACGTGAGCCAGCGGCTAATTAGCGCGGCACGAGTGTTACTTATCGCGTCCATATGGCACGGGCCGGCATTTCCGTCGCGCGAGCAATCTCTATCTTGATTGCGAGTGTGCGCCGTTCGCGCGCACCACATAACAGGTGGCCGTTTTATGATACACCGATTACTTGTCGGCGCTCGCAGATGTCAAACGGCGGCCATTTTCTCGTCGTCATTATCTCGCCCGCCCGGCCAGCTCGACCAAGGCGGGCGTCTAATCTAATTTGGCGACTCGACATTAAACTTTCGCTCTTGTTTTTCAGACAGTTGTTGCTGTTGTTGTTGTTGTTGCCGGCTCCGGTCTCGGCGCGCGCGCGAAAGGGATAAAAAAGAAAGAAGTCAGAGAAGTCAAAGAAGAAGAAGAAGAAGCCGGGAGTGAATTTAGCCGCCGGGCAGGCTCGAGGGGAAGCGAAATGTGCACGTCAATTTGCGTAGATTTGAATCGCTCATCTCCGGCAACTGGCAACTTTGGACTTTCGCCCGCTCGTTTGACAAGTATTTGAAACAACTGTTGCAAACGTCAGACGCGAGGAGGACAACAATTATCTCGAGTCGCGAGAAGTGGCCGGACGCCAGCACGGTCATGTTGTGCAATCTCGATGATATTCTTTAGGTGGCAAGTGGCCAGCGACGACGCTGCTCACAGACGCCGTGCTGATAGGTCACAAATGGGACACAAGTTGAAAAGAGGGTAGAAGTTTGAAGCGCAACTGAGAGCAACACGAATCGGCTTCGACTCCTGTCGCTTGTGCGCCGGCTCGCGTACATTCATCGGAGCAGCTCGAGGTGGTGCTGGCGGCAGCATGGCGACCTTTCGCGCCATGGGCGTTTTCTTGTCTTAAGAACAGCTCGGTTCATCATCTTCATGGGCGCCGGCCCGGCGAAGATAATGAAGCAAATGAGGCGTCTCCTCCTCGGCTGCTCCATGGGGCGGCCTTGAGCGTTTTCCGCTAAGCTCGATTGATTTCCAAGGCCAGTCGGCCACAACGGGCCGGGGATGACACACCGAGAACGGCCGGGGAAACGATAACGATCAACAGGTTTCTCTGTGTGCTGGCATGCGCGCAAGCCTTTATTGACTTTGGCTCTTCACTTTATCCGGCGCATTCTCTCTGCGGCCGGCATCTCTCAAGCGAGACAAGCGGCCCGGGCACGTACGCCGCCGAGTGTCGTCTCGCTAGTTAACGGAAACTGCTCGGCCAAACTCGGGCACAAATCCCCGGCCGCCTCGAGACCTGATCTTCATGATCAGCAATAGCCTTTTGATTTGCTTTAGTTCCATCTCATCGGCGGCGGTCGGCCGCTAGCGAGATCATTAGTTTTGCTCTCGAATGGACGAATGGCGACTTAAGCCGCGGACGGCGCGAGTTAGCGAGCGAGCGAGCGAGCCAGCCGTGCAAGATTCAACGGTTGGCGCGCGCACTTGTTGTGTGTGCGTGAAATATTTCGCTCGTTGTTGTTGTTGTTGTTGTTGTTGTTGTGGGATTAGCGGGCAGTCGGTTGGTCGACCGTCCGCTCGGTTGTGTTGCGGGCGATCATTTTGCGCGCTGTCGTTGTCAAGCCGGCGGGGCTGGTCCAGTTTGGCCTTTCGGTCTCGAGCACAAGTTGACGAGCCGGGCGCATGAAGGTTGCCGCCGTCGCCGCTAAAGAGCCGCTCGTTTGAAGATCAATCGATTTGCATGGATAACGAACGAGAGGAGAGGAGGCGCGTCCGCTGCGGCTTTGAAAAGGTCTTGGTGGCCTCCAGTTGGCAGTGGGCTGACAAGTGGTCGCTCTGTGCGAGCACTTGTGCGAATTGCGCAACTCTTCGTCCAACCGCGCACACGCCAAGCGGCATGACGAGCTCGCTGTGCGTCAGGCGCGACACACAGCGAGCGAGCCAGTTGATCACACACGACCAGACAGGAAAATCATTAGTTTTTCCTGCAGAAACTCGGCCTTGTTCGCAGGAACGCGTTCTCGTTGCCGCGCTCGTTCAATCGGTGGCGACTTGTTGTTGCCCCACCGGCGGTTTGCCAGCGACACACATACGCATGCTAGCCGCTTGATAACTCACTCGGCACACACGAACACAATTAATAGTAATCCTGCTGGACAAAAGCCTAGGGCAGGGGCGAGCTTGTCAGCAGGTGAGCGCACAAGTCGAGCTGGGAATGCCCGGCGAGATTGCGCGGCTACCAATCGCTGCCTATGGTATCGACTCGAGTGAGCCGTTGAGTGGCGAACAGTTTGCCTTTCCGGCGACGACAGAAAACGTGACAAAGTTTAATTTCGACTTCATCAAAGTTGCTTGCCAAACTCCATTTTGCCAATCAGCCAGCGAGTCAACTCTCGTGCGTCGTCATATTTTTCTTTCTTTTTTTTTTTAAGTCTTCTTTCTTAAGAAGAGACTCGCTCGTTCCTACGCGGCCAGACGACGATGATGATGATCATGTATTTTTTATTTTTTATTTTGGATCATCAGCGATGATCAGAAGTCGGCACAATGGCGAATGGAGTGTTTGAATACTTACGCGCTCGATTTCCGCTCGCTGTTGTTCGCTAGCCCACGACAGGAGCTCTCTTCTAGTCTGTCAGTGTCTCGTGCACGAAAGCCGCCGCCGCCGCTGTCGTCGTCGTCGTCGTCGTCGTCGCACGCAACGGCCAAGATGATGCCGGGCCGTCGTCATTCGCTAGACCGGGCTAACGAGAGACGAGCGAAAGTTAAAAAGTGACCATCACAAGTGGGAGCGACTAAAACACAATCGAGTTTGCTAACAAGTGGCCGTACGATCGCCGGGCCGGACGCGCGGGCGAGAAGAAGCCCGCGAAGAACAAAAGCGCGCAACGAGAGCGCTCCGTCCGCTAGTCCAGCCGAGTCCAATCCAGTGGCACCGAGCGAGAGGGCGGGCCACTGGAACAAAACTCCCCTCACTTTCACGGCAACCATGCTCGTCTCTTTGCTGTCGGGCAGCTCGCCCACCAACAATTATCTTCCAGCTAGCGAGCTAGCGAGCCGCTGTTTGTCCATCTTGAAAACTTATCTGGACAAAAAGCTCGCGCGCAACCAACAAACCACCACGAGATATTTTGTATTCTCTGGCTATTTTATGCTGGCACGCGCGCACCGCCTAGGTCGCGATCGAATCGATTGCGTGCTGGCAAAAGTGAGTGGCCACTTGTAGAGCGAGTACGAGAACGCGAGTTTTATAGTGACGCGCCCCAGGAGAAGTTTTCTGGCCGGCGGTCGGCCTTAAGAATTGCCAGAGCGAGACCGGGACCAGCACGATGAAGGCGGCCACTTGTTGCTGATTGCGATCTTGGCACGTCCAATTTATGCCGGCCATTAAGCTCCAGCCCGGCCAAATCGTGCGCGTCTCTTGAGCATGTGTGTGTGTGCGTGTGTGTGTGCGTGTGCGTGTGCGTGTGTGGCACTCGCCTCGGCTAAGCTCGACCCGGGGAACAGCGAACGCTCGCATTGATTTGCGACTCGTAGGCTGCGCGCGAACGTTGAAATATTGAAAGATTTGGCCACCCCCGAGCGGCGCTGGCAAGCTAGTTGGCTAGTTGAGTTGGCTAGTTGAGTTGGCAAGATGGCTGGCGTTCAAATTAGGTCGTTTGTTCGCGCAACGACTTTATTCGGTCCAGCTCGGCTCGCTTTGATCAGTGAATATATTCGAGCGAGTTGGCGCAAGAGCGTTGGTCATTTTCGCCTCGCCTTCGCCTTTGATTGCAACCACAAACAAACAAACGAACAAACGGACGGACGGACGGACGGGCGAACAAACGGACGAACAAAACTTGGAAGCGAATCAAATTACATGCGCCCGGCGCGGTTGAGGAGAAATTGAGCTGTGCCGCCGGACTGCCGTGACGTGTCCCGCCGGCCGCGGCTCGTCTCGGCGATGATTTATTGAGTGAGCGCCGAGACGGGCCGAGCTGCAAATCGGCCAGGCCAGTCATGATCTCTTATTTGGTTAGCTCTTTCCATTCCACCTGCGAATCCGTTCGGCAGCTCTCGCGCAATTCGTTGCGCTCGCCGAGTTCGAGCCGGGCGATTAGTTACACGGCGAGAATCACCCCCGCCGGCCGGCATTTGTCGCCCGCCCGCCGTCTGTGCTCATTCGCAATATTCGAATTTCATGCAAATTAATCTTGGCGAACTTGCTCGCTCGCTCGCTCGTTTGTTTGTTTCGGCAATCGTTCACACGGCGCGCGAATTCACTCGCTCGTTGCTGTCAAACGATGAATCAAACGAGCGAGGGGCGAGCAAGGAAAATTCATTGCGCTCACGCTCGGGCCATTCCGAGCGAGCGAGCGAGCGAGTGGCGAATAGCCAAAAGAGTTGTGCGACGGGCAAGGTCGCGACTCGCGGCCAATCAGCTCAGCGGCCGCGCCGGACTCGCCAGCAACTGATTTCATGTCAATGCGGCGCGTCGGTGGCCTCGATCAAGAAGCGGCCGGGCCAAGTTCAATAGGAGCCAAGCGCACAATCTGCGCATGAAATCTCGCCACAAACCAGACCATGCGGCGGCCAGATGATTTTGGGTTGTGTGCGCTCTCTCTCTCTCTCTCTCTCTCTCTCTCTCCCAATCCGTTCGGATGCACCAAATCAGATTGCGCGTGTGCGCAAACTCAAGTTTTGTGTGTGCGCCCGAGCACAGATGTGACTCATGACAAGCCAGTTGGTCTTGCAACCAAACAATGAGAGTAGTTTTTGTGCACGCAAAAATGCACACAAACACATACAGATGCACATGCTCACGCTTGTCCTGTCTTGGTTTGGTGTGCGCCACCTGTTTGGCGCCACTGTGCATCTTTCAAAATTGACAGCTAGTGCTGCAATGAAGATGCACCGCCACACACAACTTTGATGTGCGCACCGGACAACATCAACAGGTAGTTGCAATTATCTGGCTCGGTGGCGCTGGCCACTTGTTGAGTGCTCCGGTTGTGCCACTGGCCCGTCGTCAATTCGATTGTATTTCTCGTCGTCGCTGAAACAAAAGCCAACACAGGCGCTCCATATCGATGCATTCCGAGCCGACCACACCGGCTGGCGGCTTTCGTTGCAAAAAAGTTGACTCGAGGCAGAGACACTGAAAGACTGAGCTGCGATTGAATCCAACTCACTGCGGCACCAAGCGGGAGAAGATTACGGGCCACACGCGAGCCGAATCAAGTGGCGATTTTATCAAAGTTGATTAGGGCAAGTTAGAGAGCGAGAGAGAGAGAGAGAGAGAGAGAGAGAGAGAGAGAGAGGATAAAATTGGCTCGCGCGTAGGCCGAGCGAGTCGTGTGCCCGTGTCAGGTGGTCGCCATTCAGAGGCCGTTTAGCTCGCGGGCTCAATTAGTCGCAGGCCATTCGAGTGTTGCATTTGAATGGCCGTTAGTCTTGGGGCTGTCGAAGCGCGCCATTTGTGGCGCACCTCTTGCGAGGTGAATCAGCCGAGCCTCTGCCAAGTTGCAGCTACCTGTTTTATGGTTGCCCGCGCACTCTCAAGTTCCTTTCAATTCTGCGTATTTTCCTGCCCGGTGGCAACAGGTGGTGGTGCTCGACTGCCAACGCGATCGGATAAGTTTTATACTCGCGCGACGCGTCGAGCTCGAGTGTTGAAAGATGAGCGCTTGTTAGTTTCGACTCGCTCGCATTGTTCCCGCCCATGCAAGTTGACCGTTTGTCTACACACACACACACACACACACACACACACACACACACACACACACACACACACACACACACACACACACACACACTAACATGTTGCCGCCGGCAGATAAATCAACCCAACACACAAGTGGGAGCAGCTGATTTCTAATGCCGCGAGCGAGCGAGCGCGCGCAATGAATGGCGAGCATTAACAACATGGCTAATTAGATTAAACGAGCTCACGGCGCGCGCCGAGATGAGATGAGTCAACTCGGGGCCACTTGTTAGGGACAAACGAACGATGAATTGAACTGATTTATTCTCAACAACTGAAAACTAACCAACAACAAACTTGTCCATTTCCATTCGCGCGACCTAAAACAACAACAACAACAACAACAGGCTGCAAGTTCTATCCCATCGGCGAGAATCGCCGTTTCGAGCGGGTCGCCGAGAATTTGCCCGTCGGCAGCGAGCTCTTCAAGATAGAGGCCCACCCGAGGAGCGAGTTCAAGATTGAGCCAGTTGATAATAGTTTAAGTGATGTTAATTATTTCAAATATGTCGATCTAGACGACAGATTCGTTGCCATAAAATTGAATCAATCGCTCGAGGAGCTGGTTGATAGGGTGAGTGTTTTCCTATTTCATCATCATGTAACTCCTCTTTATGCAATCTCTTTGACTCTTTTCTTGGATTTGATGAGATCATACAAACTAACACACACACACACAAACACACACGCACGTAATACCCACCTTGCAGAGAGATCCACAAAATGTGCTCAAATTTAAGTTAACTTGTCGCGGAATCGGAAGTCAGGTAAGTCTCTTACCGGTGGTCATGCGCGCCACTCGTATTTGTATGAGTTCGCATTCAATGGAGGTGCACGCATATTACGCAACAATGAGACAAGTGCCGAGTGCGCGCACCTCGAATCAAACCCGCGCGGCAACATCAAGCGCAGCGTAATCTCCGACCGAGTTAGTGAGTTAGTGAGTGAGTGAGCGAGCGAGCTCGCACACGCACACGCACATGCACACAGACACACTCGAGGTAATCTCCTAAGCTGCTTTGGTTTCATTGTTGCCCAGTCGCCGGATTGCCGCTACGGTCAAGCGGCGCATTCCGCGATGGATCGAACGCGAGCTTGACGCGAGAACGCGCAACTAGTGCTCTTGTTGTTGTGAAGTGGGAGATTATAAACTGCCGCTGCCCGCGAGCTACTTCTTTTGTCTTCGAAGCGGCGCGCGAACTTGTTGAAGATCCGCTCGCCTTGTTGTGTTTGAATTGCCGCAAGGCTGAGAGAGAGAGAGAGAGAGAGAGAGAGAGAGAGAGAGAGAGAGAGAGAGAGAGAGAGAGAGAGAGAGAGAGAGAGAGAGAGAGAGAGAGAGAGAGAGAGAGAAAAAAAAAAAAAAAAGAGAGAGAGAGAGAGAGAGAGAGAGAGAGAGAGAGAGAGCGTCCATCCGTTCGATTGAGAGTGACCAGAGAGCGCGCGAGTTTTGCAGCAAGACGACGCGGCGAATGGCGAGAAAAGACGCGAAGAGGACGGGGAAGAGGATCGATGGCGGCCAACACTGGACACAATGGCCGCCGCTCGGGACACATCAATTTGCCATCGAGTCGGCGGCGGCCAACACAACTAAACCAAACCTGGGCGCTCTCAGATTGAGTTACATTCTGGCGAGACGCTCGGACACAATCTGCATCCCGGCGACTGGAATTGGTCAGAGAATGTTCCGGGCGGACGAGAGAGAGAGAGAGAGAGAGAGAGAGAGAGAGAAGAGAGAGAGAGAGAAAGGCGTCGACCGGCTTACGAGTCGAACGGCGCCACCTGTTCTGAAATGAATTGAGAGCCGGGATCTTGGCGAGCGGCGAGAGAGGGAGAGAGTTCACTTTCTCGCGCGCATCTGGCCAAACACACGGCGCGATTGCGGTCACAATAAATTTGGCCGATCTTCTATGAGGCCGATGCGAGAGGAGCAAATTTGCGAAGCGAGCCCGATAGTTTTTTTTTTCTTACAAAATGGTCGGCGCAGATCGGCAACACGAGTGAGAGAGAAGGAGAAGAGGTTGCTCCTTTTTTTCTCGCCTCGGGCTCTCTCGCTCTTGTTAGCCACCAAAGTTGCTTGTCGTCGTCCGACTGATGGTGCTAGACAGAGTCCGCCACAGACACAAACAATGGCCAACAGCAACAAGTGTCTGGCCTGATGGCGCATGAAAACTTGAACTTGCGCGCCGGCCAATCGAACGTCACGGCCAATGTTGCGCAACACCTCGATTGGCGCATAGAATCACGCGCGCGCGCTCGTATCGCGTCTCGTGAATGAGAGTGCCCGTGATTCTCGAAGGCAGCTGTCGATCGCACCTGCTCGCACCAGCTTCGCTTGCTTGCTTGCTCGAATTGTCGCCTGCAACTGGAGCACAGTTCTGTTTATCGTCTCGACTTTCTACCAAAGACGAAAGTTAAACAATTATCTCGCTCTAGAAAGCTTGCGTCTAACACGGCCATACTTCACCAACACACCAACACACACACAAACACCATTGGCTAACCACGACACAACAACAGGAGGACTCTTTTCTGCCAGTCACAGTCTACATTCATGGTGAGTCTCTCAGCGGCTAGTCAAACAAATAATCGATTGAACTAGCCCACGCTCGCGACTAACCCAAAACCATAATAACCAAACCAACATAATAGACGTGAACGACCACGCGCCCGAGTTTCAGAATGTTCCTTATCACCTGGAGGTGGACGAGCTGACACCTGTTGGCCTAACCATTTTCAGGAGCATCCACGCCGTCGATCGCGACAAACCCAACACGGCCAACTCGGACATCACCTACTCGATTGTGGTAAGTGCGCGCGGGTAGGCGGGCGAGCGGGCAGATTTGAATAGGCGTTGCCCTACGCTTGATTGCGGTCTCACCAAGTCAACGTGCGCGACTGCCGACGCCCAATGCTAATGACTTGCGTTTGGTATAGCGGCCAGATCAGATTTAGACATCACACTTTGTGTTTCCGCCCCATACACGCGATTTTATGAGAGAACTAACCTGTTGCTCATACTTCAACTTCACTTAACAGGGCGGCAACGACAACGACTCGTTCATTCTCTCGGATCCCATCGAGGGAATTCTCGTCATGAACAAGGCGCTCGATTTTGATCACGGAAAACGCGAGTACAAGATCCAAATTCAAGCATCGGTAAGTTGCAGACACACACACACACACACACACACAGCTCACATGCTTGAGCATTGGGTTTTGGAGTATGGACACGCCCACTTTTGTGCGCTATCCCACGCTCAGTCCGCGAGTGTGGGAAAGTGAAGCGCGCTATTCAAGGCGAACAGCTGATCGAGTTCGCTTGTCGCCGGCAGCAAATCGATCGCACCGGCCCGTGCCCAACTCCACTGTAATCTAATTACTATGGAAAAAAAACATGATTCGAACCTTTATTTACCTGACCAAACTCACTTTCCTCTCTCTCTCGCATTTAGGATCACGGAAATCCAAGTCTCTCATCGGTCACGACGATGACAATCAGAGTGAAAGGTAAGCCACCAGTTACAGTCTCAGTCTCCCAATTGCTTTCTCTTTTCCCCTATTACTCTCACAGCCGGTATGGCGAAATTTTGATCTCAGCTTTCATCGCTAGCACGCACGCACGCACGCGCTCACTCGCTCACTCATTCACTCTCTACGGTCACCGGTTTAGCCACTGCATAGTCACACTGCAAACAAATTGGTCGTCACACAATTAGCGCGCCAATTCACCCTCGTGCGCGGGTCGCCCAGTTCTGCTTTCGACTCTCGTGGTTCATGTTTACATGGAAACGCGCTCAGTAATTTTGAGAGAGAGAGAGAGAGAGAGAGAGAGAGAGAGAGAGAGAGAGAGAGAGAGAGAGAGAGAGAGAGAGAGAGAGAGAGAGTGCGCACACTTTGAAACTTGAAACCATTCGAAACAGATCAAAGCGAAGTGATATCAATTATTTAGAGCGGAGATTGGCCATATCGCGCCAGCTTGGTCTCAATGCGTTCACATTGCGAGCGCATGGCGATTTTATTTGCGCCGCGCCCTTGTGCTCGGGCGAGCTGACCCTCCGACTCCTCTTCTTCTTCTTCTTCTTCTTTTTTCTTCCTCTTCACCTTCGTCCGCAGATACAAAACGGGAGACAAAAAAACTTGTCCGCCCGGCCCGAGCAACTCGCACTGAAAGGAGTCCGACCTACCACTAGCCTGCAACAGCTCGGCCAGTAGTTCGTCTCTTGTTGCCGGACGGGGAAAGTGAGTGGGTGCAATACTCGTTGTCGTGTGTGCGTGTGTGAATGTTCCCAGAGTGGCCTTGCCGGGCGTAACGAGTTGCGGCCGCGGGCAGGCAGGCGATCCTCTACCTCGCCAGCCTGTTGATTCGCCGCATTGATTTTCCTTAAGGGCGAGCGAGTGCACTCTTCCGCCCGTCCGATTGTCTCGCCCAGTTTTGTCCTCCTCGCGCGCTTGCCCGACGTGAACTTCATTTGTCGAGCTACAACGAGCGGGCGCAATTAGCCCGTCCGCTCGCTTGCAGGTCGACAGTCGCCCCCTTAGGTGGCGCGATATGAGATTTGCATCAATCATCTGCGGCGGCTGTGCGGCATCTCATTCATCATCATCAGCTAGGCACTGCGCGTCGCACATGGCGAACAATCAGCTGACTTTCGCTCGCTTCAATTTCAATCAGATCTCGCCGAGTGCGAAGACGCCCAACTTTCATCGCGCGCGCGCGCGCACGCGGGTGGTGTTCTCATTAACATCCGCCGTTTGCGTTCCCTGCGAGCCAGCCGGCCCGCCGCTCGCTCGCTCATTGTTTGTGTCAATCTATCGGGAATCTCGGCGGCCATTGTTCGGGCACGTTGACGGAAGTTCGTCTTGGACGACAACAACAAATCGAATTGGCGCTCACGAGTTGCGAGCGCCATCTCACTCGCTCGCACGTCGACACCTGTCCATTTCTAGCATGCAAATGAGCGATGAAAAATGTGCGCGCGACGAGTGTTAGCTGCTGAGATCATAAACAAGCCGGTCGGCTGGACCGTGAGTCCGATTTCATTCGCTTTCTCTTTGGAGTAGATTTCAGACGACAGAGGAGAAGTACAAGACTTTCTCTGTCTCTCTCTCTCTCTCTCCCTTTTTTGGTTTTGATTTTGGTTCTGGCCCTAAGCGCGAGCCAATACGCGGAAAGACAAAGACTAACCGTCTCTCATAACACACAAACACACACACACACACACACACACACACACACACACACACACACACACACAACTCGCACTTGCAATGAATCAACGCAGACGCGGACGACCAAAATCCGGTGTTCTCGAATGAGATCTACACGGCGAGCGTATCCGAATCGGCTCAAATAACGGTAAGTGTCAGATGGGAAAGGGTTCATAAATAATGGTTCACTCTCGCGCGCAAGTCGCCCGCTCAATACTAAACACCAACCATCTCGTTCGTCTCGCACCACGCGCCGCCACCTGTTGTGCGCGCTCGCCATCAACAACTCAATCTCTTTGATTCTACGTGAACGATAAATCACACAAACGATAACTTATGATCGCACGAGAATAGGGCAAGAGGATTCGCGAGAAGGTGCGCGTCGAGCCGGCTATTATGGCCTACGATCAGGACGCGGGAATCAATGCGCGGCTCAGGTACTCGATCATTCTGGGCAACGAGGGCGGTTTCTTTGAAATGAACGCACAAACGGGCGAGCTGTTTCTCATACGCGAGATAGATCTCGAGAAACTCACCACGCCCACGCTGAGCCTCCAAATCCAGGCGAGCCAAGTGGACAATCCCTTTAGGCAGGCCCTCGCGCGCGTTGACATTCTCGTCCAGGACATAAACGACAATTCGCCCGAGGTAAGTTTTGAAGGGGAAAAAAGAGAGGTTTGATTTTTAAGAGAGACGAAAACTTTGGAGAGAAAAAGAGAATTTTCACTTGTGAGCGAGGAACTCTTAGAGAGGAGCTCTGAGATTGCAAAAAAGAATGATCGATCTTCTCCATCGAGAGAGAAAGAGAAAGAAAAAAAAGAAAAAGAGAGTGGCACGCCTCGGCCACTCGACCGAAATCAACATCATTATTAGCACCCTCGAGACTTGAGCAAAGTCAATTAGCCTTGACTTGAGTGGCCCGAGATGGCCCAAATTAACGGGCCTGCATGTTTTCAATTCTGGCCGCGTCAGCAACTCAATTAGGACGCGATTTTGATGCGCCCGAGTGCGCTCTCTGAGAAAAAGGTAGACTTGATTATGATCACGAGGCACGGGGCGGCCGGTGTGCAGTTTGCCGGGCGGAATCAAGTTTCAAGTCTTAAAAAAATCCCAAGAAATTCTAAATTCGCGCATGATGGCGGCGGTCATGCGAACGATCGGTGGACGCGACAAGTGCACTAAGAGAAGCGCGAACACCAAGAGGGCGAAGAAGGAGAATCTATTTTTTTTTTCGTTTGATTGATCGCATTCGCAAGCCAGATAGCTGCCGCATGATCCGCAGCGCGGCTCCACTCTTTTTGTCTCGCGCCGCCATCGTCGCCCGCTTTCAATCCTCTCCTACCTGCTGCTGCTGCTGCTGCTCAGGTGGGCAGAATTTACTCACTCAAACTCACTTGTTGAGCGCTCACTCGCCCAGGTGATTGAATACAAATTGTTTGCTCCGTTCAACTTCATTGTCGGCTAAGTTCGAGCCCGAGTGATGGCTCAATTAGTGATTGCGGTGCCGAGCAAGTCACTCCGACCGCCCGCCCGCTCGAATACGGGTCAACTGGAACTTTCTTTCATCCCGGTCGGCGAGTCAAGTCGAGTAGAGTCGAGTCGAGTCGAGTCGAGTAATCTTTTTCTTCAAAAACCACCGAGAGATCAAATGTTTGCTCTAGGCCCACATGAGCTCGACTCGAGTAGATGAGCCGCTCATGATAACGAGGCCCGACGGCGGGCAAATCTCTCGCGGCAAGCCCTACACAGCGAGCGCGAGATTAGTCGATTGCGAACAATATGAGGGATTAGCCAACAGATAGCACTCACCTGACGGGCGTCGCTCATTCGCAAGTCTGCCTGTGCGCGCGATCGCGCTCGTAGTCGCTCGACATAATGAGCAAACATGATTTTTCATCAAATCCGCCGCGGCCCTCATAATGCTGCCCGCGGCGTGCGGGCGGGCGTGCCGGCCAGCCTGTGAACAATATGAATATGGAATATGAAACATGGCCACCAGGCGACTCGCCTAGCTCGAGACCGATTTGTTACAAGGCCCTAGAGTTTCCTGCACAAAAAAAAGGAGAGTGAGAGTTGATCATCGTCAATCATCGTCCAGTGCCTCAGTGAGTTAGCGAGCTAGCGAGTTAATCGAGTCTCTCGAGTGACTGGCAACTCTAACTAACGAGATGCAAATCATGTGAGACGGCCAGAAAACTTGTTAATGCCATCAGTCGTCGCCGGCTGACAAAGCGGCTCTTGTCCCTCGTCGTCGAGATAATTTTAGGTCTTTTCTCTTCCTCTTCTTCTTCTTCTAATTCTCATGCTTATTCTTATTCTCGATCTAAAAGGACTTCTTTTCATGAGCTAAAAAAAATGCAAAACTCCAGTTACATCGTCGGGCAACTCCGTCCGACAAGTGGCTACAATTCATCCTCGGGGCTTGCGAGCCGGCCGAGGAGTCTCGCGTCTAGCGTGCGTCTCCCTCACTAGCCCGCCCGTCCGAGTTGACCGACAACAACAACAACAAGCTAATTAGGCTGGCCGGCGCAAGTTTTCGCAAACTCCTATCTGCCGCCGCACTCTCTTTGAAATTCATCACACACGCAAATCCAAATGCAAATCCGAACGCAAATGGCGGCCGCTTTTGTTGCGCAACACGGGCCAACTTGGCGCATCCTCGTCGTTGTCGAGGAGAAGAACACCCAAGAGTCTGGCCGGCCGTCGTCGTTAGAATTAGCATTGCCCGAGTTTAGCAAAAAGCGACACATGACCTTTGAGCGCTCGGGCTGCCGCTAATCCGTGCATCTCGCACTCTGATGCGCTCCGTAAGCTCACGCAAACGGAGCGCATCAGCTGATCAGCTCGAGGCAAATTCATTAGCGAGCCATTCGCAAGACATACTCACTCATCGTCGCCCTTGGCCGTTAGAAGATGAAAACTTTGAAAAGCATCGGAAGTTGAGCCTCCCAGCGCACGGCCGGTCCAGAGACTTTTGCGGCTAGCAGATGTGAGATCGTGTGTTTTTGTGTGTGAACGTGCGCTATGGAGCTTTGGCTCGTGCGTTCGCAAAGTCAAAGTCGGATTGGGAGAGCAAATAGAGATAAAATGCTAATGAGCAGGCGGCCATTTCGAGAGGCGCCAAGTCGGCCGAGCGAACGGCCATCACGTTTAATGTCCAAGTTGCGCGACCGCGGCGAACAAATCCTTTGTGTTTTGATAATCGAGTTCAACTACTTGTTGATCGTTTCGGCTCGTCCGGCCACAGTTTTTATATTCTCGTCGTGATCAATTGGCACGGCCCATCGAGAGAGCTGTAAGTCCGCGACGGCGACGAAATGGCCTCTCGGATCCTTCACGTTTATGTCCATACGAGCTTGTTTCGTGTATCTTTCCACTTCCGAGTAAGTCACGTAAGTGTTTATCCAGTGAGATCATATATCACCTACTCCGAGCCAAAGACGAGCGAAGAATCTGCGGTATTGAGAAGATTCCTCAAATAATTTCTAAAATTTTCATTAATTCATCATGAGCACGACTCGGGTGTCATGTGCGCAAGCCTTTGGTTATTGCGCGCACCTCCAGCTGATTTTTTCTGCTTGGTGTTTAGCGCACCAAATCGCGATACCGATGAGTCGAACCGCATGTCATGCGTTCGGGATTTCGGAACAAAAGACGCGCAAGTTTTGGCGGGCTTTTGCCTTTTTAACCCGACGCACTGCTCGTCCCGCGCTTATTCCCGAAGATGCGCACCGACAGGACGCATCAATAGGGGGGCGTTCCCTCGGTACTACACCATAGGGTATCCTCAGCTTGGGGTCAAGCTTATTCACGAAACCATTACATCTAGTAACGAGCAGCCTAGGGAGAACTATTGCGCACCATCGAGCGAGGGGAACAGTCAATTTTGAACAAATATTAGAGGCGAGAGAATGGACCAGCCGACCGAGGAGCGTGACCGTAATGACCCGTCCAATACTTGTTATGGCCGTTGTTGTTGTTGTTGTTGTAGTTGTAGTTGTTTGCCAAGCCATATTGTTAAATGAGAGCTATTTAATATTTTGATCACGAGCAGAGTCAACTCTTTGAGGATTTATGGAAATTAATTGGCCTGCTAACCTGCAAGGGGCCGATGCACCACGAGGATGAGTCATCCTGGCTTGTGTCTTCTGAAACCGAGAATATATGGCCGTCTGTCTCTTCAATCTGCTGTCACGCTTAGATGGTTCTAATATCCTACTCTGTCCTCAATGGGATTACGACTAATATCTATATTTTATATTCAATATCGAACAATTTCAATATGGCGCAACCAAAACATCAACACGCACCCTTTCTTGGACATGTACGATCGTACACCTCATCTTACATCAATAGTTCGAGTACGACATGTACAACATCACGGTCATCGAGAATCTACCGCCGAATTTCACAGTGCTCCAGGTGTTTGCCACCGACAACGACCAGGGCGATAATGCGCAATTCAAATATGTGCTCCACGATGACTCTGGCGCCTTCAAGATTGATCCCTCAAGCGGATGGATCAGCGTCAAGGATCCGACAAAGTTGGATCGCGAAACCACCGACCACATTAGAATGCACGTGACAACAGTCGAACGGAAGCCAAACGTGAACCCCGACATTGGAAAGCGCAAACGTGGCACCTCAGTGGAGATCAACCTGTTGGACTCGAACGACAACACGCCCTTCTTTGTTGGCGCCGCCGCCCAGAGGCCACGCGCTAGCTCGCCAGCAGGTAAGTAGACTTTTTCGCTTCACTTGTCGTCTTGTCGTCTTCTCGTTGCCCTCACCCACAATCTTACATCGGGCTCTCATTAGTTCAAACGTTTACCAACCCTCTCGAGTGGCTAAATCTAGAAGCTCGCCCCATTCTGACACTCAGTACCCCATTTTGTTTCACTTGCGCAATTTTATTTTCAAACTTTCGCTCATTAGCGTCACTGCAGCTGCCACTTGTTGCACACACGAGTTCGTCTTTTTCTTTTCATCGCTGCCCTCTCTCTCTCTCTCTCTCTCTCTCTCTCTCTCTCTCTCTCTCTCTCTCTCTCTCTCTCTCTCTCTCTCTCTCTCTCTCTCTCTCTCTCTCTCTCTCTCTCTCTCTCTCTCTCCCCCCCCCCCCCCCGCGAGCCACAACAATTAAGCGCGCAACTCCTAACGAACAATTGTCATCATAACGCCGTCATAATTTAGAGCTCTCTCGGCTCGGCTCGGCTTGCCGCTTTCTCATAGCGGCAGCTCCGCCTTGCCAACGCCCTTGCACGACTTCCTGTAGGCACCGTAGAGCTTGCGCAACTTGGCGCTCAGCTTCTTCAAGTTGGGCTCGTACTTGAGCGCCACCTTGAGATTGCTCAGCCGGATCAATTCAATGCCCGCGAGCTTGGCCGTGTCGTTGAGTAGCTGCAGTTTTGCCAGATTGGCGGCCATAAGCGACTCCTCGGCGGCCTGGCGAATTTTGGCGAGTTTGCGCGACAACAAATCGCGTTTGGCAAAGTCGATCGCGTTGTCCGATAGTGTCTTTTGGCCAATTTGCTCGATCACCGAGATGAGCTCGTTTGTGCCCTTGATTAGTTCGCGCAACTTGGCACGACACTTGGGCGCCAGTGCCTCGACTCGCGGCGACTCGTACAAGGGGAACTTGTGCTTCTCGTGCGACAACTTTATGTGGTGCGATTGATGCGGCACGTGACTCAAGATGGGCGGAAACACGGCCACTTTTTGCTGCTGCTGCTGCGCTTGTGTCTGTGTTTGTTGTGATTGTTGCGATTGCTGTTCCTGTTGTCCTTGCTGCTGCTGCTGCTTGGGCTGTTCCTCGCCAGCGCGCGACTGCTCTTGCTGTTGCTCCTGTTGCTGTTGCTGCTGTTTGCCCTCTTGACCCTCTTGCTGCTGCTGCTGTTGTTGTTGTTGTTGTTGTTGCTGCTGCTGTTGCTCGCCTAAAGTTTGGGGCCCCTCCTCGCCTTTTGTCTGCTCGCCGCTCTCCTTTTTGAGCTGGTATGCTGTAGCAGCTCGTCCACTAGCTGCTGGCTCGTTGCCTTGAGCTCGTCGCTCTGAATCGAATTGGGCGCGCCCTCGCCGCTCAACGTGCTAGACAACGAGCTACTCGATGTGTGCGAGGCGCTCGACTCGGCTTGTTGCGACTGGTGCGATTGCGACTGATGCGATTGCTGCTGCTGCTGCTGATTGGCTGACAGCTGGAGCGACTGGGGCCTAGCGCCGGCCACATTCAGGCCCTCGACAGGCGCGGCCACCTGTTGCGAGCTCAATTGCTGCTGCAGTTGGCTAGTGCTGCTACTGCTGCTGCTCGTTGTTACGGCGTCAGCGGGCGAGGTGCCACGCGAGACCGCAACTGACACCTGCGGGGCGCCTCCGTTCACCTGAGTCGAGCTGGTGGCGATGCTGCTGAACAAGCTCGGTGTGTTCTCGAATGCTTTGGCCTCTTCCTCCTCGGACGGGCGCGTCTGGGCGCCCGACTTCTGGGGGTTCAAGCGCGACAGGCCCGACTTGAGGCTGCCCACGAACGCGTCCACTGGCGTCGTCTCGCGCTGATGCGTGTCGCCTCTGTGACTTGCGGCGCCCAGGTTGAGTGTTGTCGCCGTCTCCTTGATTTCCTCATCGGCGGCCAAGTGCTCGGGCGCTTGCAGCAAAGTCGCGGACTTGATGTCGGTCGGGAGGTGAGGGACGAATGATTTTTTAGTATGGCACGGTTTTTGGGGCAATTTCGAGCGAGGCGGTTCGCGAACAGTTTTCCGAGCCAGTTTCAGTGATTGTTTGCGCACGGGAGCGCGCGGAAGTTTGCGAATCGGTTTGCGCGTCGTTCGAGTGCGAGTGCGAGTGCGAGATTGAGTTCGATGTTTGGACGCAAGTGGGAGTTTTGAGTCAAAGTTATGGGGCCGGCGGTTAGGTTTTTGGGCGCGGTGTTTGGGTGCGAGCGGGATTTTTGAATTGATGGGGTGTTTTTTAAGTTTGCAAGGGCGGTGGGTGGTGGTGATGGTGATGGAGGCGGTGGTTTTAGGGCGATCAGTTGTTGTTGTTAAAGTGGGTTGAAGAGAGCTGCTGGTTTGCGACGGCGAGTCGGCCCGATCGTTTGAATCCCGCTCTCGCTCCGCTTCAGCGCTAAATTTCTCAAGAAGCTTTTTAACTTCCTTCTGCTCGAGCAGCAAATCAAACAGTTCCGCCTTCTCCATCATCTCGTGCAGCTCAACCTGAACGCCCTCCTCGCTGTCCAGTTTCAGCCGGAACAACTCGAAGGGACCGAAACCTACCGAAATATTGTCGTGCCTCACCTTCTTAGACCCGCCGGACTTGTGCGTCGCCGACGATTGCTGGCTGCCCGAGAACAGGCCGCCCAGCGCCTCGAGCAGGTTGCCGCTATTGCTGGCTCCGCCAACACTGCCAGCTTGTGCCTGGTCGCCGAGACCATCCAGGCCACCTGCGAGGTTTCCAATGCCGAGGCCGCTCTGCTGCTGCCCTTGCTGCTGCTGCTGCTGCTGCTGACTCGCAAGACTGCCCAAGTTGCCCAGACTAAGACTGCTCTGCTGTTGCTGCTGTTGCTGCTCACCCGTGGTTGGCGGGCACTTGCACACGCCCGACGCCCCGAAGACTCCTGCGCGAGCTTGCGAGGGGGCTGCGGGCTCCAGTCGCTCGTCTGAGTAGGTCTCCTCAGACGAGTACTCGTCGGCGCCCGCCGCCTGGTCGTCTCGGCGTTTGCGCAAGACCGCTGTCGGCGGCCTGTTGAGTCCAGTGGTCGATCGGGCGCCCGATTTGCCGGCAGCGGCGGCGGCCAGCGAGCGAGCCTTGCTGAGCTTGAGCGAGCGCGCCTTGCCCAGTTTGAGCGCGCGCGCTGCGGCCGCGGCCAAACGGGCGCGATTGCGACGAGTCGAGGCCGAAATCGAGCGGGCGCCACTCTGGGCCTTCAAGTTGCGGCTCGCGGTGGCCAGCGAGCGCGCGGCCACCGACTTGATGCGCGAGTTCACGTGCCCGTAGTTGACCAAATGCGACGGGCTCCTGTTGTAACCCTCGACGGGCGCGCCAATCGAGCGTTTCTGGCTGTGAAATCGACTTGTGCCCTCCACGAGCGTCGTGTCGGATTCAAACGGCGGCTTGATCTTGTTGTCGGCTTGCCCCAGTGTCGCCGTGCGCCCATGACCGAGCGCGCCCGGCACCTGGACGGCCAGGTAGCAGCAGCAGGCGGCGAGCGTAATCACGGCCGGCCCCAAGATGCTCTGGGTCTTCATTGTTTCTCGATTGACTAGCTACGGCTCGGTTGTTACGTTGTTGCAATCACTTGATTTGATTCCCTTGCAATCGATCGTTACAATTGCACTTGGTTGGGTGTCACTAAAACTTGTCTACTCACAAACCGATCTCACTAGATCGCACTAGACTGGCCGCACTCGTCTCAATAAATGTCAAAGTTTTGTCTGACAACTAACTAACTCGCCCATCCAACTAAACTAATGACTCGAACAGAAGAGGCAGAACTCGAGGCGCAGCACCACGCAAACTGTTTGAACGTGTCAAACTCGGCCAGCCACCAGAGTGGCGATTCGGTAAGTCATAATCAGACGCGCTCGCCCAACAGGTGGTTGAACATTGCACGTTTAAGCACATGAAACTACAAAGCCACCTGTCTGATTTCTGCGCTTGAACGTGTTTCAAAATTAACACAATTTGTGCGCATTGCACGCTTTTGTAAACATTAATTTGCTTCTCGCAAATTTTCGCGCCCGAATGACACACTTGCTAATCAATTTTTCACACTGTCTCGCTCTCAAAATACGACAATGACGACGATGACGACAATACTCAATTTACACAGGATTGCGTTGTGCCCATCAACTTGTACAACTTCAATGTGTTAGAAACCGCGGCGCCCGGCACACAAATAGGCCATGTTTACGCCTACGATCGAGACCTGGGCGACAACGGGCGCGTGCAGTATTTTAAGCAAAACGATAGCATCTCGCTGGGCGCCCCGTTTGATGTTAATCCACTTAATGGTTCAATCTTTGTGCTGGCCCAATTCACGCGCTTGGTTAAGAAACAATCCGCTTACACGCTATTTGTGAAAGCGGTCGACTCGGCCGCAATTCACTTTGAGCGGCGCCACTCGGTGGCCGTCATTCAAATCAACGTTACGGATATTAACAATTCGGTGCCCGAGTTTATCGGGACCACGCCCTTCGAGGCGTACGTGGGCGAGTCCCTGCCCGAGGGCGCGTTTGTTACGCAAGTGCACGCGCGCGACGACGACTCGATCACAGAGCAATTGGAGTTTTCTATTGTGGCCGGCAACGATGAAAAATTGTTTATTATTGACAGTAAATTGGGCAAAATTTACACGAGCGCCGTGCTCGACTATGAGCGCAAGCAATCGTACGATTTGCTCGTCCAGGTGAGCGACGGTGTCAACACGGCGGTCGCGCCGCTAATCATAAACATAATCGACATCAACGATCAGCAGCCCGTGTTCGCACATCAGTTTTACAATTTTACCGTCACAGAGGAATCGGGCGCCAATCAGACAGTCGGCCAGCTGGTGGCGCGCGACGGCGACTGGGCAAGAACGCCCAATTGGCGTACAGTCTAATTGGCGAGCACGCAAACGACGCGTTTGTGCTCGACCCGACGACGGGCGCCCTGCGAACGCGCCGCTCGCTCGATTGCGAACTGGAGCCCATAATAGATTTTATGGTGCGCGCCCGAGACGCGGGCATTCCGCAACTGTCCGGCCAGGCCAATGTGCGCGTGCGCGTCGGCGACATCAACGATTGGGCGCCCCGTTTCGAGCAAGCCCGTTACGAGCTCGAGGTACAGGAGGAACTGGAGGCGCCCGTTGACGTGGCCCAAATTAAGGCGCACGACAAGGATCGCGACGAGAACGCAATTATCAAGTATTTGATCATTGGCGGCAACGAGCTCGGCCTGTTCACCATAAACGCCGACACGGGTCTCCTGTCCACTTCCGGTCGCCTTAACTACGAGGCAAAACGCGAGCACCGGCTTCAGATTGCCGCGCGCAATGTTCACCCGTTTCAAGGGCCCCAGGCGAGGACGGGCATTGTGAATCCCGCGGTCGAGATCACAATTAAAGTGAACGACATCAACGACGAACTTGTCGTGTTCGAGAAGCAAAGTTACCATTGGCGACTCAGCGAGCTGACCGCCAAGAACACAATTATTGGACGCGTGAACGCGACCAACACGCACAGAGCGCCGCTCGAACAGGAGCTCGTCTATTGGCTTGGGCCCGTGCAAGTGTTGCAAACCAACCAGGTTAAACGCAAGCCAAATGGTACGACAACCACTGCTAACCTGGACCAGCAGCAGCAACAGCAGCAGCAGCAGATAACTGTAGACAAAACGGCCCTGTTGAGCTCAAAGCTTTGGATTGACGAGAAATCGGGCGAGCTCATTTTGAGCGATACGCTGGATCGCGACGCGCCGCGCAACGAGCATTTGTTCAAGTTTAACGTGTACGCGCGCGATAAAAAGTCTATTAACAAGTTGAACGCGAGTGTGCCCGTTATAATTGACGTCATCGATGTCAATGACAATTCGCCAACGTTCGATGAGCCCAGTTATCAGTTGGAGATGCCGGAGAATTTGCCCGCGGGCACGACAATTCCCGCTTTCTTCAAGGTGCACGATTTAGACAGCGGCCTGAACGGGCGCATTGCCGGCTATTACATAAACGGATCGCGCGAAGAAATGGACTCGTTTCATATAAACAACGTGACGGGCACGATCACGCTCAAGACCTCGCTCGACTACGAACGCCAGCCGGTGCACAAATTCGAGGTGCTCGCAATGGACGGCGGCCAGCCGGCGCCCCTGATGGGCTCGGCGCGCGTTACAATTGCCGTGAGCAACATCAACGAGTACTCGCCCAAGTTTGTCAACTTACCCTACGAGTACACGCTCCAAGAGAACGCAGTGCCCGGCACTCAAGTGGGCCAGGTGAAAGCAATCGACCAAGACGGCAACAAGATTTACTACTCGATGTCGGACGGCGACACTGAGTTTTTCTCTATTGAGCAAACAAGTGGCAAAATCTATGTCAGCCGCCAGCTCGTGCCCCGTACCCAATACTCGTTTATTGTGCGCGCCACCGACGACGGGCAGCCGCAAAACTACTCGCTTGGCGTGCAGGTTATCTTGCGCGTACGCGACACCAACGATCACGCGCCCGTGTTCACCTCGAACCAGTACCTGGCCAGTGTGGTGGAGAAACAATCGCGCTCGGCTAGCGGGCAGCCGGTGCTCGCGCGCCTCGAGGCAATCGACAAGGATTTGCAAAACAACACGGTGAACTACTCAATTGTGAGCGGCAACGACGAGTCGATCTTTGCCATTGACCGGAAGTCGGGCGAACTCCGCGTTGCGCCCGCCCAGGCGCACAAGTTGGACTACGACCGGCGAAAGCAGTACACGCTACTGGTGCAGGCGCAAGACTCGCACGATCAGCCACTTGTGGGCCTGACAATGGTGCAAGTGAACGTATTGGACACAAACGATCACGCGCCCGTGTTTGGCAAGGCCGCGTACCTGGCGCAGGTGAGCGAGAACTCGCCGCCGGGGAGTTGCTTCATGCGTGTCGAGGCGGATTCGCGCGACTCTATCGATTCGATTGTGTACAGTCTCACATGGGCGAGTCCCGCCCAGCAACAGCAGGGCCAGAGTGCAAGGCAAAACTCTGTGGGCCAATTGTTTGAGATTCATCCGACCAAGGGGCTGATTTGCACCAAAGTTCCATTAGATCGCGAACAACGTTCCGCGTACGAGCTCCTAGTCACTGCCAACGACGGCAAGTTTGAATCGCAAGCGCCAGTTAGCGTTGAAATCTTGGACGAGAACGACAACAAGCCGGTGTTCGATTCCGAGCAATACTCAATTAGTTTGCCCTACGACTCGCAGCCGGGCCGCTCTGTCATAAGCGTGCACGCGAGCGACTTGGACGCGGGCACGAATGGCCAAGTGCAGTATTGGATCAAGAACACGCACGGGCTCTTCCAGATTGACGCCAAAACGGGCCAGGTGCGTCTCGTGACACGCCTACCGCCGCCACCGCCCGCCACGAGCAGCGGCCAAAATCAAACCCAAGCGTTCGAGTTGCGCATCTTTGCCCAGGACCAGGGCAGCTCGCCCCAAATTGGCGAAACAAGTCTCTTAATTCGACTGACCAACAGCGAGAATCACCCGCCCAAGTTCGATCGGTTCGCGTACCAGGTGAACATTGACGAGAATCTGTCGGGCGTCCCGCTAATTCAGGTGCAAGCCACCGATCCGGACGCCGGCAAAGCGGGCAAGATAGTCTATCGGCTTGTGCGCGTCCAGGCGGCCTCACTGCTCCAGCGCGCGTCCAGCCAGCAGCTGCTCTCTAGTCAATCGCCATCGTCGTCGTCGTCGTCGTCGTCGAGCAGCGGCTCCGCGGGCAACGGCCAGAGTAACTCGGCCGGTTCGCAAACAGGTGGCCAGACCATGTCGAAGAAATCGCAGCTCGAGCAGCAGCAAGCGAGCGAGCTGCAACTCGAATATTTAAAGTCGGCGTTCAAAATCGACAAGAGCTCGGGCAAGATCATGCTAATGGAGCCGCTTGACTTTGAGGAGACGCACAACGTGGAGCTCGTAATTGAGGCCCGCGATGAGGCGCCAAACCTAAACGAGGCGCAATCAACGAGCGCCTTCGTTCAGGTACAGGTGAGCGACATCAACGACAACAAGCCCGAGTTTTTGGCCATGCCCAAGGTGTTGCGTGTCTCGTCGAGCACCCAGCCCAACAGCGAGGTTATTTACACAATCCAGGCGGTGGATCTCGACTCGAACGCGCAGGGCAACAACCAAATCGAGTACCGGCTCGAGACGCCCTCCAAGTACTTCAACGTGCACCCGCAAACAGGTGTCCTGTTTGCGGTCGCCCCGCTGCCGAGCACGCTCGCCGAGGGGGGCCAAACGATGCCCGAGCTCGAGGGCGAAAAGTTGCCCGGCGGAGCGACAATTTACAGCGAAACGCTAACGGTGATCGCGCAGGACAAGTCGCCGTCGCATCCGCTCATGGACAAGCTCTCGTTTGACATCGAGGTTTACAAGGACCAGGCCGACGACCCGCATCCGGTTTTCAACTCAAACCAGTACTTCGTCCAGAGCGAGAGCTCCATCGAGCCGGGCACGGTTATCCTGGCGCCCAAGGCGACCATTCCAAACGGCGACTCGATCATCTACAACATCACCTCGATCGAGACACTCGCCAGCTCGTCGTCGACGTCGAGCCCGCGCACCAAGTCGACAGGTGGCGAAGGTGGCTCGAGTCAGCAGGCTCAGCGCGCATTGTTCAAGCGGTTCGCAATTGACCAGGAAACGGGCAAGATTTCCACCACGAGCAAGCTGGAGCCATCGGACTCGCTCGCGAAAAACATTTACCACTTTATTGTGCGCGCCACCAATCGCGTCCAGCCGCAGCTCTCGAACGAGGCGGGCGTGGTCGTGCGCATGTGGGACACCAGCTCGCGCTGTCCAAGATTTCCCTTCACCGAGTATTACGCGAGCATTGCCGAGAACGCGCGCATTGACTCGGTGGCGGTGCCCAATTTGGTCATTGACGACGTTGAAAAGTTTGCCGGCCAAAAATTGAGCTACCAAATTACGGAGGACAACTCGAACGACAACTTTTTTATTGACGTCAGCTCGGCAATTGGCCAGCAGCCCGGCGGCAAGATTCAGGTGTCGTTGCGCGTCAAGAAGGCGCTCGATCGCGAGTCTATGCCCAAGTTCCTCGGCGGCATGTACACGCTCACCGTGTCGGCCTCGAACTCCAAGTGCGCCACTCAAGCGCGCGTCAAGATTATGATCGAGGACCAAAACGACAATAGTCCCGCGTTTGACAAGCCCGATTATCACGTGGACTTGCGCGAAAACTCGCCCGTCGGCCACGTGATCAGTCAGCTGCAGGCGAGCGACGCCGACGAATTGGACGCTCAGCGTCTCCGTTACTTTATTGCCGATGGCCAGCCGAGCGAGGCGCGCGACGTGTTTGAGATGGAGCAAAAAACGGGCAGTATTAGTGTGCGCGCCGAGGTGGACCGCGAAAAGGCGAGCAAGTACCTGTTGCGCATAATGGCCGTCGATCAGGCCAACAACACGGGCTGGACCAATTTGCACGTCAACATACTGGACGAAAACGATTGGGCGCCCGCGTTCGCAAACGAGACCTTCTTTATGAACGCCACCGAGGGCCCCGGTTCGCTCGGGACCCGCATCCGGTTGCCCGTGTTCGACTACGACGACGGGCTCAACAGGCAAATGGAGGTCTACATTGTCGAGGGCAACGCGGGCAACGAGTTCCGGCTCGACGTGGACGAGGGCGGCCCGCTGTTGACAATCGTGCAGGAGCTCGATTGGGAAAAGTACTCGCGGCTCGAGTGGTCGCCGCTCGCAAAGAGCGTCGCGCTCGAGCAGCGGGTGTCGCCCGCATCAACCGCGGTGCACACCATTCAGATTGCCGCCAAGGACAAGGGCGTGCCGGCGCGCGTTGGCAAGACCAACGTGATCGTGCTCATTCACGACATTAACGACAATCCGCCCAAGTTTACGCACGAGTCCTATTACGAGTTCATTGACGAGAACGCGCCCGTGGGCAGCGTCGTCGCTCAAGTGCGCGCCACCGACCTCGACAGCGCGCACAACACAAACCTCACCTACTCGTTTGTCCGCCGCGCAACCACCGGCCTGTCCGGATCGCAGACGACTCTTTTGCCTCCACAGGCGTCGGCGGCGTCTCAGCAACCAGCTCCGATAAGCAGCACACGACCACATTCGTCGGTCTCGAGCACGCCAAAACCATTGGCAGGCGGCCAGCAACAGGTGGCCGCAGCGAGCCAGCCAGTCGGACTCATTGCGCGCCCACGCCAGCTCAGGCCCTCGAGCGGGACGAGTGGCGAGGCCAGACGCAGATTGGTGAAGCGACAAGTGGGCGCGCAACCGGCGGCGGGCGTGGGCGTATTTCCGTTCGCTCTCGATCCGCAGACAGGCGTGGTCAGTGTGGCGCGGCAGCTCGACATTAGCGAGCAGCAGCAGTACCTGCTCACCATTGAGGCGTTCGACGGGCTGTGGCGCACCGAGACGCAAATGCGCGTGTTCATCAATGAAGTTGAGGATCCGCGCGACGTGAGCGCCCGCTCAAGCGAAGCCACAAACCACTATCGATTCTCCGTGCAAGAGAACCAGCCCGACGCGCTCGTTGGCCAGGTGGACTTGAAACCGCGCAAGTTGCGCGTAAACTCGCAGATGCGCTACAGCATTGTAAACATTGAGATGCGCGCACTGTTTCGCATTAGTGAAAATGGTGAAATTTTCACCATGCGCGGCCTGGATCGCGAACAACGCGCCCAGTACACGTTCACTGTGATGCTCGAGGAGAAACGCGGCGCTAGCAAGCTGACAGTCGCCGAGGTGATCGTGGACGTAATTGACGAAAACGACGAGGTGCCCGCGTTTATGCACGTGTATCATGGAACAATTAGGGAGAACTCGCCCTTAGGGACGCCCGTGTTTTTGTTGCCAACCACGACGATTCGTGCCGTCGACAACGACACGCGCAACAACTCGCAAATTTCGTATCAGCTCACGGGCGCCGGCTCGGATCGGTTCTCGATCCAGCCGACGGGCGCCGTGCACTTCTCCCCGGCGGACGAGACGATCGTATTGGATCGCGAGCAGCGCGCCGATTACAAACTGGACGTGCACGCGACCGACACGGGCAACTTGAGCTCCAAGACAACGCTCACAATTAAAATCGAGGACGAGAACGACAACGCGCCCATTTTCGAGACGGGCCCATTGTTTGTGCTCATCCCGGAAACGGCCAAGGCCGGGAGCAAGATTGTCCAGGTGAAGGCGCGCGATCGCGACGAGCCGGGCCCGAACAGCGAGATCCACTATCGCATTAGCGCGTCCACTTTTCATAGCGCGCAAGCGCAACAGCAAACACTCAACGACGTCATCCGCATTGACTCGGCCACGGGCGAACTCTTTGTCGTCGGGCAACTCCAACCGGCCAGCTCCTACAATATAAGCGTGACGGCCACGGACAGCGGCGGCCTGGCCGCGCAACAACAGGTGAACGTAACCGTCATCGATGTCAACGATCACCGGCCCGTGTTCGAGCGCCCGTCGTACAATTTTGTCGTGTTCGAGGGCAACTACTCGCGGGGCGCGCTCAAGTTGGGCACTTTGCGCGCGACGGACGACGATTTGGGCGCCAATAGTCAAATTGAGTATTTGCTGCTGACGGACGCCCAATACGAGGCGTCGATTCCCATCGCAAATCCGGCCAACAATCTCGCCTCGTTGTTGCAACAGAACAGCAATCAGCCGCCGGCCGCAGCGAGCACATCGAGCGCGTTCCCGATCTCGATCGATGTGCACACGGGCGAACTGTTTGCGCGCGGCCCAATCGATCGCGAACAACGCGACACGTTTATATTCAAAGTCATGGCCATCGATTTGGGCGAACCGCAGCCGTTGAACTCGACGTGCGAGGTAATTATCAAGGTGAAGGACATCAACGACGAGCCGCCGCGTTTCTACACGGACCCGTATTTGGCGCTCGTGCCCGAGAATCTCGAGCCCGGCCACAAGGTGACACAAATCGCAGCGTTCGATCCCGACTCGGGCGAGAACGGGCAAGTGTTCTACAAACTGGGCGAGGGTCACGAGGGCAAGTTTTACATTGACGGCAAAGACGGCACCGTCTGGACACTGGCCAGTCTCGACTACGAACAAAAAAACTTTTACAACATCACAATAATTGCCTACGACCGGGGCACGCCCTCGTTGCACTCGACGGCCAAACTTTGGATCACCGTTGCCGACATGAACGATGCGGTGCCCAACTTTGCCAAGGCGGTCTACACGCTCGAGGTGGCCGAAAATGCCAAGCTGGGCGACACAATATTTGCACTGAACGCCGGCAAGGGCGCCTTCAAGTACTCGTGGCTCGGCGGCGGCGGCGGCGGCGGACTCAATCAGGGCCACTCGATCAATTCGCAACAAGCGCCCCTCGAGCAGCTGCTTGAGCGCGACGGCCAGGAGACTTTTAGCATCGAGCCGTCGAGTGGCCACATCAAGTTGGCGAAACCGCTCGACAGCGTGCAACGCAATCACTATCGCCTGATGGTCAAGGCCCAGGACGAGAGCGAGCCGCCCAAGTTCGACACGGCCGAGGTGAACATTCTCGTCGGCACCGGCCAGGGCGTGCGCCTATTCTCGCAGCGCGTCTACGAGGTGGGCGTGCTCGAGAACCAACTGGCGCCCCTGCTGCTCATAGATCTCAACTCCACAGACGAAATGATCCACCAGCCCGTTTCGTACTCGATCGTCGGCTCGGACCACCGCGGCCTGTTCCGCATTGAGCCCGACACGGGCCGAGTGTCGGTCACGAGCAGTTTGGATCGCGAACGGCGCGAGAGTTACGTCATAAAAGTGAAAGCTGAAACGGGCAGCCTGAATGTGCGCCAAAAGCGCGACACTCGCCAGCAACAGCAACAGCAACAGCAACAACAGCAGCAGCAGCAGATGCAGATGCGCACAGGGGTGACACCCGCTCAGATGCTAGCGCAACCACCTGTTATGGCACACCATCCGGCTCGCTGGTCGGCCAGCACGCTGACATCGTCCACGACACAGCCGCCCCTCAGTGTCATTCAGGGCCGCAATCGGCTCATTAGCGACCTGAACGAGCTCGAGTCCAAGTTTTACGGGCAATCGGCGCGACTGATCGCCGGTAGCAGCGCCTCGAGCAACGCAAGCGCCCTGCAAAATCTCCATTTGGCCTACGATGAGACGTTCGTGCTCATTGTGGTCGAGGACGAGAACGACAATGCGCCCGTGTTTGCTGGCAGCGCAAGCGCGAGCACGAGCGCGGCCGACAAGACACCACTGAGCGGGCAATCGGCGCGAGCGGCCGCACTGGGCGTAGCCCGCCCGATTGTGGCCGCCGTGCCACTCGAGGCCTCGTTCGGCTACGAGATTGCGCGCATCCAAGCGCGCGACATCGACGCGGGCGCCAACGCGCAAATCCGCTACGAGATCCAGTCGCGCCACGACGATGCCTCGACCAAGTTCTATATTGACCCGGCCACGGGCGTCATCCGATCAATGGTGAACTTTGCGCTCGACAGCGGGCGCGTCTACAACTTTGACGTGCGCGCGACGGATCGCGACGGGCTCGACTCGGGCAACTCGGCCAGCATACAGGTGTTTGTGTACGTGCTGCCCGAGACAAAAATGGTGCTGATGGTGACAGACACGGAGCCAATTGTGATGGAGAAACGGGCGCACGAGGTTATCGGGTATTTGAGCAACGTGACCGGTTTCGAGGTTAAAATGGCCAAGCTGGAGCCGCACATCGAGGGCGAGGCGCCCGAGCCGTTTAGCACCGACTTGTTCTTGTACGCGGTCAATCCGTCGCTCAACAACATTGTCGACACGGAAACCTTGCTCAATGTGTTCCGACAATCCTCGCAAACAATCTTGTCCCACTTGCACGCGTTCAAGATTAGACGCATTCAGGGCGTCACTGTGCAGGAGAAAATCAGTCAGATGGGCGCCACCGAGATTGCAATTATTGCGCTCAGTTCAATTGTCTTTATTGGATCTATTGTTGCCATTCTCTTGCTCTGCTCGTGCAGCCGCAACTCGTCAGCAACAACAGGCGGCGGCGGCCAGGGCCATTCCTCCTCAAACTCTAGTCAACAATCAATTTGGGACCAACAGCGCGCGTACAGTCTGAAGAATCCGCTCATGCAGGGACTCGCAAGCAAACTTGGCGGCGGCGGCGGCGGACCCAGTCCATCGCCCGTCGGTCTCGGGCCCCACTCGCCCGTTTCGCATTCGCAACAAACAGGCGGCGGCGGCGGCGGCCCGAGCCACATTCACGCCACGCCCAACAATGCAAACGGCGGCTATACGCCCCGTCAGGCCTCAAACTCAACCTACTCGACGGGCGACGGCGCCAACAGCAGCGAGTACGTCGACAGTCTGATCTCATACAAACGATCCTCGGGCGGTAGTCACAAGCGAGCCGCGGTGGGCACACAAGGCGGCGGCGGCCAGCAGCAGCAGCAGCAGCACCAAATATCTGGTGAGCAGCCGGCCAGCGGGCGCGGGGCAAAGGTGCGCGGGGCCGAGTGGTCGGCCATTGACTCGGACCTGGCCGTGGCCATGCAAGAGCACCACTTGCACCACCTGCAGCACCACCACCACCATCATCATCATAATCACAGCCGAGGCGCGCCTCTGGGCGGCATTGCAAGCGCGATTGGCGGACTACCGAACGGCGGCCTGATGGGACCGCGCGCCCGGCTGGCCAGACCGAACGGATTCGAGGAGCACGACGAGCACAATCATCATGACTCGAACACGGAGGTGCACTCGGACAATGAGGTTTTCGGCGACGAGGAGGATGAGGACGAGGATCAAGACGGCGACTTGAATGACAGCCAGCAACATGTTGCGGGCGGCCAAACGATCCCATCGCCAATTATGGCCCCGGCGAGCGAGACTGGCCCCGGTCGGCATCAGCACATAATGATTGAGCAGCATCATGTCAGCGGCGGTGGACTCACGCAACTCGGCTCGGCCAACTACAAGCGGCACTCGGTTCGCGATTCGGTGCGCTCGGCCGACAGGTCCATTTATAGCGGTGACTCAAATTGGGACTCCAACGGCGAGCGAGACGATGACAATGGACATCGTGGTCGCGATTTGCACGATGGCGTGAATCCCGATCAATCGTGTGCTCGCTATCAATAGTTTGGGAGCGACAGCCGTCGGCCCAGACATCAGGCAGTTGGCGGCGGCCAGACAATTGCCGGATTACACACTAACTATCATGGCCAGGAATCCTATTTATTGTAAAAATGTCTTCTGGGCCACTACTACGCTCGCGCCGAGCAGCAATAAACATACAAGTGAGACACTACCACGTGGAGGCCCCTTAGATTCGCACTCTCTGATCGCCCATTCAGTCCCTCGTCAAGTTTTATGTGCGACCTTTTCAGGTCGATAAAAATGAGACTTCATGAGAAGGCCAAAGTCGCATCAAGTCGATCAAATCATCGTTCGCGCGCCCGAGAGAGTACTTGATACGGGCGAAATGTGTAAGAAAAAGTAATTGGTTTTGGTTATCGACAATTGCTGCGTCGAATAATCTTTTATCGTAGTTACTTTTACACTATTGTCGCGCGCAATCGTCTTGCATCGGCAGCCCACACTGGTCGCGCAGAGATTCCCGCTCGAAGGGGAATCATACGTTTAGGGGACAACACAGACTCAGACTCAGAGTCAGACCTCGCCGCGAGATCCTGCTCTGTAGCAAACTTATGCCATTCTTGAGTCAATTTTTGAGATGGGCCCGACGAGTGCCCTCTAACAAAACATAATATCCGCTCTAACCTGTCTCACACGCGTGTGTAACTCGCTCGAGATGAGCGGTTAGTAGTGAGTGGTGAGAGTGCAGATCAGATTGTACGCATTATGTACCAATTTTGATTGTGCGATGCGGCCGCCTTGGCGCCGGCCGAACGAAAGTCGTCATTCGCATTGGACGCATCATCGAGCGAGGACTCATAACTGGAATCAGGCGACGAATCGCCGCCGCTGTTAGCATTTTGCTGCAACTGGTTGTTGCCCGAGCTGGCGCCCGCCGGTTGGATCGTGTCGTACTGGGTGGTTATGGCCGAGGAGCCGTCGAGCGAGTTGCCGCCCGACTGGACAACCAATTGCTGGGGCACAAAGTTCTGGTTCTGGTTGTTGTTGTTGCCAAATTGGCGCTGCTGAACATAGTTGTTGTTGTTGTTGCCAGTGAACTGCGGCTGGACGAGGTTGGCCGCGGTCGAGGTTTGCACGGGCGAGTCGTCAAATGTTTGCTGCTGCTGTTGCTGCGGCTCGTCGAGATCAGAGTCAAATTGTTGCTGCTGCTGCTGCTGCTGCTGGACAGCGTTGGTCTTTGAGCTGCTTGAGCGGGTGGGCTGGCGTGCGATCTGGCCGGCCGCGGACTTTTGTTGAGCTCTCGCCACAGCGAGCTGAGCAAAGTTTTGAGTCACTTGCTGCTGTTGGATCGCCACTGGCTTCCTAGTTGTGGTCACCGATTTGGTGGCCTGCGTAACGGCCGGTTGGGCGCGCGATGGTGACGGCGGCGGCGGCGATGAAGACACAACGGCCGGTCCACTCTGGCGCCGCTTGGTGTTGCCACCCAGGGCGTTGCTTGCGGTCTTGAGCGGGGCTCGCACGGGCGACTCAATCAAGCTGTTAACTTTCTGATTAAAGTCCATGTTGTAGCGCGGCCGTTTTGCTGCGGGCGGCGTGGCCAGCGTCGTGCTCGCGACCACGGGCGTCTGGCTGCGAGCGGCGTTCTGCGCTCACACGCGGCGTGTTGTATGCGCGCAACGCGGGCGGCCCGAGTGAATTTGATGTCGTGGTCGTTGCGTGGGAGCGAGTCATTTGGTTAGTCGGCGGTTAATCAGTCAAAAGTATTTAGCCGCAGTTGGCGCACAGCGTGAGTGAAATCGTAGGGTTAGAAGGTAGCGTAGATTATGCGCGAGACGTGTGCACTTGACCCAGCGATTGGCGTGTGCGTTTGCGTGCTTGGCAAGCAAACCCGTCCATATGACACGCTCGCTCGTCATTATGAGCGCGCGCGCGGGCAAGTTCACACAGCCACTTCAGTTCACGAGCAAGTCCTCTAGGCTCGAGGGAGTTAAAGCGAGCGAGGGAGCGGGCCATAGATCACACGCACACTGAGAGAGAGAGAGAGAGAGAGAGAGAGAGAGAGAGAGAGAGAGAGAGAGTTACAGTTGGCCAATGCGCGTGCGAGTTGTAGCGCGCGACAGAGCGTGCGCGATTTCTTATGATCATTGTTCGCGCGAGTGGCCGGAGGAGAGGATGAGACTCGCACGTCGGCCGACTTCCTCTTGAATTTATGAAAAGGATGAAATTTCATACAAACGAACGAACGAATTGGCCGCTCGCGGGCGAGAACTCCTCCCAATCGGCTGTCTATCTCGCGCTCTTTGTTGTTAGATCTCGTTTGGCGTCGGCTGGCATTCAAACACCGCCACCGCCATCAGCGACTCATTTGTATTGCCCGCAAAAGTATGAATTCATAAACCGCAAGATCTACATCTCGACTCGCCAGTTTGTGTGCGAGCGCACAAGTATCTTCAACATTCAAACTAACCAAATGCACAGGCACACACGCACACACACACGACTCTCTCTTGCGCGCGCGCTCATTCACTGTAACGACATCACACACTCACAACATCTCAGGTTAGCATTTGAATTTGTCCGTCTCGAGTCATCTTTTGCTCACCGAGCGGGCTGGCTGGCTGGCTGGCTGGCTGGCTGGCTGGCTGGCCGGCCGAGAGGAGGAGAAGGAAGCGAGCAACATCCTAATCTACTTGCTCGCTTACTTGTGCGCGCGCCCGTCAAGACAATTTGTCTTTATTGTTTAGATATTCAAATGCGTGACGGTTGAGCAAGATCGGCCGGTGGTCGTCGGCATCCCGCCGCACATGCACACACATACAAGGGGCTGCTTCTTCGCGTGAACGAGATCGGCAGCGTCGGCGTCGGCCAGGAAATGAACGCTCGTTAACGGGATCATCGCATTAACTGGCCACGCGGCACGAGCCTCTGCTTGTCCGGCGCATAAGACGCGCCGAAGATGAGCGCTAACAAGCGAGGTGATAACGTGCGGCTGGTGTTCATGAGTCGAGCAAAGGGTATCGCACGCTCGCGCACAAAGTCGGCTGGCAGCTGTTGTTTGCGATGCGCGTTGTGCGACAATCAGCGACAAGTATGCGCGCGTTGTGTGTGCCGAAACGAGTGCAGACACTCGCGAGTTGAAGGCAAGGCGGGCGGGAAACACAATCGAAAGTCGTGCGTCTTGTTTCTCTTTCCGGCTCGTCGCGCGATCAGATGAACCAATAATTTGAAATATTGATTTACAGCTCTGAGAGATCGTCCGCGAACTGGCTCAAGCCCATGGGCGATCTTTATGGCCGCGGATCGTCGAGAGATTGGCGCGGCCAGATAGACGCGGCGGCGGCGGCGACGGCGTGAGGAAAGAACAAAGCAACGTGAACTACGGAGCGGACGACGAGTTTTCACGCGCGCATGTTTAAACTCGCGTCGGCCAGGTGAAACCTCGACAAGCCGCCGCCGCTGCCGCCAATCGGGTTTAAAATTAGATTTGCCTGGGCGCGCGCGCGCAAAAGGCTAGATCACGATCGGCGCAAACGAACAGAAATATGAACATGAGAGAAACAAGGCGCGTGACTCGCCAGCGCCCAGACCATTTAGACCTTGTTGCGTCGGGCGAGCGAGCGAGATCGAACGAGCGCGCGAGTTTGGTTGTTATACTTCGAACGGAGCTGAAGCGGCCGGCCACTTGTTGCCGTCGTAGTGTTTCCTCCCGGAAGACGATTTTTGGCGAGCAAAACAATGGCCGCCCGTTTGTGCGGCAAAGACAATCCTCGATGGAGAGGAGGAGCGAGCGCGCAGACGACGACGACGACGAGATGCGCGAACATCTTCATCGATCGAGGCGCCAGACGACAAGACGACAAGACACGAGCGAGCCGACTTGTGACGATGATCGATTTTCAAGCTAATTGAAAGTTTTCTAGAAAGTCTCGTCGTCGTTGGCTTGTCGAGACGCGCGGCGGCACGCGAGTGGAACTGGCGGCACCCGTACACAGTGCAAACTGCCCGCAGTTCGTGCACACTCTTACGGTCACGACGGGCCAGGCGCAGCTCCTTCCTTGTCATCGTGTCTGAATTTGCAACTTGTGCGGCTCGGCCGGCAAAACAGCCGAGCTAAATGAATATTCATCCTGGCGCGGACAAGACGCGGAAAGACAAAAGGATTGTGCGCGTGAGATCGCTCTCTTTGTGCAGTTGAGACTAGGCAACATCAGGAAAATGTCGCCCAGTTTGTTGTGAGATTTGATCTAATCAGCTCACACTGCTCATGCAGTGGCATGCAAAGGACAAAAATGGTTAATTGGGCGGGCCGGACTTCCCGAAAGTCTTGATTGAAAAATAAATGCCTCGGCGGCGGCGGCGGCACCGGTGGCAGTCGCGACACTCTGACGAAGCGCACCTGTACCTGCATTTCTACCTGTGCCTCTACTTGTGCATGTAATTCAAGCTCACCACTCGCACGGAGGAGACATAATGAGATAACTTCTCTTATGCCCAAATCGGCCTAAAACTTTTGTCCCTCGCTCGCGAGCACTTAATTAGAGTGCATCTACTAAGAGAAATTAACTCGTCTCATGCGGCAAAGTTAAACTGGATTGCAACTCACCTTGGTCGAGCCCAAAGTTGGCTCCACAATCCTCTGCTGGGCCGCATCAAACTGTTGGCCGCGCTGCGAAGTGAACTGGCTGTTGCTCGAATACGATGGGCTGTCGCCGTTGCCACCTGATGACGCCGATGTTTGGCTCTGTTGCACAATTGGCTGTTGCTGGGGCGCGTCAAAAACAGAATCATCACTGTTTGTATACTGACGCTGCTGCTGCTGCTGAACGCGCCGCTGAGTGACCGGTTCGCCAAAGTTGATGCTACTTCCGGTCACCGAAATCTGCTCCTGCTGCTGCTGCTGCTGCTGCTGCTCGGTGTTGTATTGATTTTGGTTAACGTTGCCGAGGCCGCCTGATAGCGACGAGGACGACGAGGGCGGCGGCAGGCTGGCCGGGGTGATGTTTCTTTGGCGCTGAGTGGCGCCCTGGTTGTTGTTGTTCGCAGTCGGCTCGGCTCCCGCTTTGCCTGTTTTGGAGGTTGATTGTTTTGCAAGTGTTGTTGTGCGCAGGTTAGACAATTGCGCAATGTTAAATAAGAGAGAAAAAGTTGGATTAAATTTGGTTTGGAGAATTGAGACTCACCTAGCTCGCTGTTGACCGAGTAGAATTGCGACGACTTGGAGCAGTCGACCGAGTGCCAGTAGTCGCACGCGAGGATTGCCTGATTAAAAACTGTGCCCACGCCGCAGAGGAACGACTCGCGCCGGCCCGACCAGCAAACGTGATACACTTGACATTGGGCCTCCTCGTCGGCGTAAAAGCCAAAGTCAAAGCCCTTGCCCTCGCACGTGAACGAGGTCTTTGGGATTCGCGTGTAAGCGGGAAAGTCGACGCCCGGCGCGCCCGCAACCGAGCCGTAGAGCGCGGGCTCCGAGTCGGCCAGCGGGTCCTCGGTGGTCGCCTGCTGTTGCTGTTGCTGTTGCTGCTGATCGCGAGCGCCCACTTGTTGCTGCTGGTCGTCCTCGCGTATTTGCTGTGTTGCGTAATTGCTCACTGGACTCGCTAGCTCACGTTGTTGCTGAATTGGTTCCCGCTGCTGTTGCTGTTGAGCGCGCCTCTTGGTGCCCGCCACGCCCACTGGTCCAGTCGACTTGGGCGCGCTCTGCTGTTGCTGGCGCAATTGGGCGCTCGGTGACTGGACGGCGCCCAATTGTGGCTGACTGTAGGAATTTGTCGTCGCTAATTGTTGTCGCTGTTGCTGCTGCTGCTGTTGCTGGCCGCTGTTTTGACCTTTGATCGACTGGCCCAGTGCAGGTGTAGCGAGCGAGGTGGCTGAAATGAGAAGGGCCACCGAGATGGCGGCCAGTGAAAGTGAAATGGTGGCGGCTCGTGCGTGATGCTGGCATTTCGTCATTTTTGATTATTTTATATATTCTCGCTTCTTTTGCTTTTCAATCTTCAACAAGTTGATGATACAGTCCGATCTTGACCGAGGGCGCAAGATAATTTGGGTTGACGTTTTTGGGTTGCTTGAGCTAAGTCGCTTTACATGCGCGGGCTTGTTTGCATCGCGCAAGTGCAAACAAACTAAATTAAGTCAGTTGATTGGACGCAAGATCAAACTCAATCTAGTTGACGTTTTCATAAGCTCGCTTGCTTAAATACTTTCATCTCTCACGTGCACTCGCCGCAAAACGATGATCATCTCGTGCTTGTTTCTCGAAAACTAAACGCGCCTCTGTCTCTGTTCTCGACACCTTCACGTGCAGAACTCAAGTGGCAATGATGACGGAGAACAATAATATCAACAACAACAACAACAACACAATTTCATGGACATGAGCAACAAGACTCAAGCTCACTTTCACTTTAACTAACTCGCTGGCTTGCTCCCACTAACAAACAAACAAACAAACGAGACGAGACGAGCGAGCACAGCTGATCTGTGGGTGCCTCTTGAAGCAGACAACTCGTGCTGTAAGTTTCGGTGTGGCTGCTGGTGGTGCCTCGCGGCGGCTGTGAGCAGGCGGCAACCCGTTGTTTCATTCTCACTCACAATCTGCGCGCGCTGTGATTCATTCCCGCCGGTCAGCTATCGTGCGCGCGATTAGTTTCATTTGCACAAAGACGAAAGTTGCTTGCGAGAAAGGTTCGGCTTGCGCCTGGTCGCTCGCGCGCCTGCCGCACACAAACAGCAGAGCGCGCACGCCCACAGTGCGACGCACTGGCGCCGCCCACAAACGAGAGTGCCGCACTACACTGCACGCTCTCTCGTGACTTGAGCTCTCGCTTGTGCAACAAACCAGCGATCTCTTCATCTTCACTCGCCCGCTCGCTCGCCAGTCAAGCCGCGAAAATCTTTTTGCGCTCTGGCCGAGTGTCCGAGAAATGCAAATCTGCCTCGACACTCGGCCTGGGCGTGCGCGCATAGTCGGGCGAGCATCCGCTCCTGCCGTCGTGTGTCTTTCCGCCGAGGATTGTCGTTGCGTGTCACCGCTTTCTAGCTAGCAAGAGTTGACTTGCAAACTAGCAGGCGGGCGGGTTTGCCTGGCCAGACGAAACAAAAAGTCTGGAGTGATGCTGCCTGTTCGGATGGATGCTCGCCATGTCGCGTGAAGACGAATGCGCGCAAATTAGCCGCCCGTCTAATTGATTTGTTCCCTGAGAAAACGGGCATTTTATTTTGGCTAGGCGCCCGGTGAGAGCCACAGCCTCGGATGAGGAAATTGACAATTTGTTTTAAATAAATGCGCGCTCATCATCATGATTGTCGTCTCGAGGTGGATGATCTCACATCGGGTCAATCGACTTCATGAATGGCCGAGAGCGCGAGTCCAATTGTGTTTTAACTCTCGTCGGACGTCAACAATCGTCTTGCTTGTGCGGCCATCTTGGCAACAATTAGACGCGCACAGGTTAAGGTGCGCGCATCTTTTGATTGTATGAAAAAGAATAGAAAACACACACACACACACACACACACAAAACACACACACACACACTCGCGCGAGTGCGCCCAACTCTCATCGTGCAAACCTTGAACTTGCCAGCAGACGGTTGGCCCGCTCGCCAGTTAGCTCTCAATCATCGTCGCTCATCATTCGCGCGTTTGGCGTCGCCTAAGGCAATCAAGCCGTTTGCATAACTGCAAAATATCTTCGTTTACCTCTACCTGGCCACTCTCGCGCTCACGGGCGGCGACTGGCCAATTCAAACACACGAGACAAGAATGAGCGCGCTGGCTGTTGTTGGGTTGGGGTGCGAGCGCCGGAAGTCAGTCGGCGGTTGATGTGCGTGCGCTTGCTCTCGCGGGCAAGCCCATTGCTCTTGCAAGCTTGCCCGCGTGTGGATCATCCAAAAACCAAAGCGAGATTTTGTAAGAGACAAAACGACCTCGCGCCCTCTCGAGTCGACATTGAGCACGCGCGCTCTTTCTCTCTCTCTTTTCCCTCATAATGTATGATAATTGCTATTGACGAGAGTGCGATCCGAGCGTATGAAAATTCATTTGTCGCCTAGAAGGAAGAAATGTTTTCCAATAGCGCGCGCGTGTTTGACTCGAGTTCATGCTGGCACTCGCGCGAGTCCATATTTCACCTGTGCCCGGGCACGAGAGCGTTCGCATTAATTGGCAGCTTGTCGAGAGGGTGATCGCCTGGATATTTTAGCCGGTTGCTCGATGGTCACTCACTAAAACTCGTCCACTTGTCTCACCCTTTCTTTCCAGTAAGCGCGCAACAAGCGCCCGCTCGAACTTGCCCGCTTTATAGCTCACTGCTGACACAATCAACCACTAGTGTTTGTATATTGTTTGCCATTGCGGGGCGCGCCGTCTTAAATCGATTGCCATTGATTTCATTGTCGAGTTATTAACTCTGAAAGTTTTATTGACCTTACCATTCGACGCCAGAGAGAGAGAGAGAGAGAGAGAGAGAGAGAGAGAGAGGAGAGAGAGAGAGAGAGAGAGAGAGAGAGAGGAAAAAGAGAGCAGCACGAGCGAGTCAATTACGCTCTACTGAAATTGATCTAGAGCACGCGCGAGAGATCGTTTGCTGGTGAGCCCGCAAAACTCATCAAGTTATTTTGGTATTCAAATTTCACGCGCTCGTTCTAGAGTTCGAGCTAGCGAATGGACTCTCGTCATGCGCTTTTGCCGTTTGGCTCGCACGAGAAGATGCGCGTGCAAAGCGAACGTCTTCTTTTGCCCCCGTGCGCGGCCGTTGAATTGCAAATTGATGAGTGCGCGCGAGAGTGGGATGGCTGACGCCAAATTTGAATGGGCCATCAATGAGGCGCATTCTCGGCATCGGCGATTGTTTGCCGAGCGCTCGACTCCCTAACATGAGAAGAGAGCGCGGAAAGCAGAAGCACTTCTCGGCTCTGCTCCGATTGGCCGCCCGCACGTGATCCAGCGGCTGCCTGATTGTGGGCCAGCAATAACTCAATCAAGCTCGTCTGCACGAGTGCGTCTCACTCGCCGTCGCGTGCATTCCGACAGCAAACATAACAAAGACACAGAAGTTGAATGTGCGCAAAATTAATATCAATCTGTCTGGCCGGCTAGCCAGCTGATTGCACGCGCGCTCACACACACACACACACACACACACACACACACACACACACAAGCGGTAGCAACTTGTCTCAAAGCGAAAAATGCTCACTCCAGGCCGGCCTTGGCGTGAGAATTCTCCGCTAGCCCATTGATTACTTGTCGCGCTAGCTCGCTTGAAGGTGCACAGTGAGCGCGCATTCGAACATTGATCGCCATGCGCGCTGTACGGACACAATCGGCCATAATCGCGCGCGCGCGCGCGAGAGAGAGAGAGAGAGAAAATCTGCATTTGCGCATAAACCACAGCTGGCACGCGCGTGTCAGCGAGTGTGAGATTCAAGTGCCTTTGGCCCGCCACTCGCTCGCCAGTCGCCGAGCATGTGAATATTCTCTCTGGGCTTGAAAACTTGGCCAACTTTCATTAACATCCGTAAATTTGTTTTTCGCTCTCTCTCTCTCTCTCTCTCTCCTCTCTCGCAGCGTGTCCGAAACGATCGTGGGCATTTCACGCGGCCGGCGGGCGAGTGGTGAGAATTTGTCGAATGTGAGCCTTGCGCACTCTCGCATGCTGCTCGCTTGCCTACGGACAACAACGACAACATTGCGGCCGATTTAACGGCGCCGGACGGCGGCGTGCTCACGCAACAAATCGCTTCGGCCGGCCCGGAAAGAAGCGGCCCTTCCTGTCTACTAGTCGCCTTCTCTTGCCTTGTCTTCCTGGCCCCCCTGTGCCAGACAACTGGCGTGATCCCTCGACCACTCGCTTAAGTCTTTGTATAACTCAATTTGCGACTTTTTTCTCTCGCTCAACGCCACTCAACAGGTTGTCGATCTCTCCCGTGCCAATCCCACCGGGCGCCAGAAGGAAGGCCATCACTTCTCCCAAGTCCATCCGGTTGCGCGAGCCTCTGCTGGCCAAGCTTTTTTGTCACCGAAAAAAGGTTCTCATAAGAAGATCGACTTGCGTTAGCGATCGGGATTTAGTTCCACTTCCGAGTTCAACACTCACGGCCACTTCAAGGTGGTCTGGCGAGTCTCGGAATCTTGGCAATCGAATTGGCCAGATGAAAAGATCACGCGAGTCCAGCCGAAACGAATCGATTCGATTTTGTATTGAAGAAAGTTTCATTCAAACAAACAAATTTGTGTGGGCCGATCGGGCGTCTGCACGCGCACCGATTAGGAAGAATCAATCACACCTGCGAGTAATTGTTTGCGCACGCACAACCAAACTGAGTGCGAATGTGATCCCGAATTGCAAGCCGAAAGCGCGCGCGCCTTCATAAATCATAAATCACAAATCACATGCACGACGTAGCGGATTCGCATGATTCTCTCCAACGTGCGCGCAAGTTCGTGATTGCCACTAGCTCGCGCCTCGACAATGGTGAGATTTGACGCGCGCGCACGGTTACGGGTCGTCGACAAGAGGGCGGCCCGCTTTCGAGAGACCGCTTTCGGCCACCAATCGCGTGCATACAAATCAAACACATCGCTCACCCACACATCGGCCTGACCAATCCTCCCAAATTGGCCAATCTGACCTTGTAATCGATCGCATTTGGCCGAGCGCAAGATCGATTGGTCACTCTTCATTGGCCCTGACTTCCGAGGGCACGCAATGCGATTTGAGCGAGTGGTCACGCGCCCTCGGGCGACTCGTCTCATTTGATCTCGATGCGAACCGACTCGATTATCACACTTGATCGGCTTGCTCATCGCTGACCTCTAAATTTGCTCGTCGGCTGTTCAGCCCGGCCGACGGGTTTAGAGTGTGCCATTGTTTGCGCTCAAGGGAGTTAAACGCAGTCAGTGAGCGGAAATCAAACTCACGTTTCTGACGAGGTCTCTTGTCTGCTGCCAACACCAGCGAGCTTGATTTGTTTCGCGTGGCTTGCGAAAGTGCGAATGTGCGCTCGCGTTGTGAACGAGTGTGCGCAAGTCGGACTTGCGCGAGCCTGACTCGAGCGCACTAATTTATTCAAACCGCGTGTCGTCGTCCTGGAATTTGATTTATCTCCGAATTTGATCTTGAGCACGAGCACGAGCACAAGCACCACTAATGATTACATTCAATTAGTGTTAGTACGCTTGCATGTAGCTTATCTGCCTTGATAGTTGATTGAATTATCAACTCGCGGCGAGCATCGGAAGTGGCACACTCGAGTGCCGACTCTGAATGATCTGAACACCTCAGCTGAATATTTCGCCCGAATGCCCATAAAAATCTCCCTCGCCCTCCTTCCTTTTGCGCAAATCAAGATTCATGTAGAGGATTCAATTATGATAATTACAATTTTTGTGTTATGATTATCAAATCACTCATCTGAAATGACTTTTTGCTTCGGAACGCGCGCACCCTCAAATCTCGACTTTGCCTTGTTTCATTGTCCTTTTTCGCAATCACTCGTTCCAACTCTTTTAGAGTGAGTAGTGTGATCATTGCGATTCATGAGCACGCGCGTCTGGTTGCAGTCATTAGTCGCTAGTGGGCTGAAAATAAGCACGAGCTAGCGGTGTTGCTTCACTTCACACACGCACAAACAAACACATAGCAACCCTTTTTGGTTCTGTGCAAAATTTGTCATCGCGAGATTCGTGCGCAAGAACAAGAAACGTGACGATGATGAATAGCCGAACGGGTGCGCGCATAGAACACCCCGCGCGTGCGTCCATCATCTCGCACAGGGGTCGGCTCATAAGTCTTGTTGTTTTGCTTTTTGCCATTAACTCTCGTCGCCAGCCGAAAGTGAGTGACGCAAAGTAAGAATAACAACAACAAATATGAGCCCCTCAAACTCGTTTGCACTCGCACACGAGATCATTGGCAAGCATTGTTTTAAGCATGCCGACCATCAGGCGAGTTGCAGAACAATGACGAAAATACTCGTCGGCTTCGGTCCAAGATCTACTTTGGACTTGAACTCTCCGAGTCGGGCGCGAGTCAGTGCAAACAAAGACGAGCGAACTGGGGGTCGCACAAATGTCACCCGCGTGATGAGCTATCTCTCTCTCTCTCTCTCTCTCTCTCTCTCTCTCTCTCTCTCTCTCTCTCTCTCTCTCTCTCTCTCTCTCTCTCTCTCTCTCTCTCTCTCTCTCTCTCTCTCTCTCTCTCTCTCTCTCTCTCGCTCTCTCGCTCTCTCGCTCTCTCGCTCTCTTTCTCTCAATCCGTCTGCTTGTGTTGGCTGAAGGGCCATGGAATGTGCGGATATTTTACGACCCGCACGACGGTTAGCGAGCCTAAAGGCGAGCTTGCAAGAAATTAGAGCGAGAAAGAAGAACTTGTTCGCTGGTCATCACTAATTACTTTATGCTCGGCGCGCGTGCCGTTATCTCGCGCGACACTCGAGAGTGGCTTGTGACTTGATTAAATTTTGCAGCGAGCGAGCGCGAGAGCGACACTAGAGCGCTCGACCGTAAATTAGTCCGCGTCATGGCGAGCGCACGAACACCTGATGATCTAATCAACTGGCGCAGCGGCGGCAACAAGTGTCAGCTCGCTGGCCGAAGACAAAGGCGGTCATCTCGCTTTCTTGCTAGCGCGCGCATTTTCCTTTGTTCTCGCACGGTGGCCGCTGTTGCCGCTTATTCGGCTGTGCACCATTCGGCAGTGAGATCGTGCACCTAAGATGGACCTGGAAAGACTGACTTGGATAGCTCACGAGATCATCCCTGGCCAAACCACTAGTACGAAGTCTATGAGACTTTCGCTGAATTGCAATATCTCGACAACCGATGGACCGATTGCGATGATTTTTTCTGCAAAATGACCAGCAGTGGCCCGCGGGCACCCATTTTAAGGCCCCAGCCGAACCCGGAGGCTCCCCTGGTCACTATTTCGAAATTTCAAAATATACATCTTAAATGTTTGGATATTGGATGTGCATTTCCGAAATTTCACTTTTTTACCTCTCGAAATTTGGGCGCCAGAGCCCTTCCCGTTGGCCGATTTTGGTGACTTAATACTTGATTTAATCCGTTAACGCAAGCCGGGTGCATGTGTCATGATGCCAGCAGTGTAGCACTTTGCATTCTGGACAAAATGCAACAAGTCCGAAGAGAATCGCATAACTTTTGATCCAGTGGTGCTAGAATAACCATTTTGCTAGCCACGTACGCGCAAGCGCAGCGCGAGTGCAAACCGGATGCTCAGAATCGCGAAAAGCGCGTTCTTGGGTGCAAAACTCGCATCTAGTGCGCGATTTTCATGCAATTTTCTGCATTATCTCCAGAACTGCAAATGCTATCGACTAGTCGATGCCACCAGCGTATAGCTGGACTGATTTCGGGTCGAATGGACTCCTCGATGTCGAAATTGGCCCACGGGAAGGTACCGAAAATGCAAAATTTTTGGTTCGAGTCGGTCTATGGGAAATCCTGTACTAATTTTTCACGCAAAATCCAACATATTGACATTTTACGAAAAAATTTTCTGGACTTTGGCCGACTTTTGTACATGATTTTCCGTAGAGGATATCTTTGGTCTCCAGGCGTTTTGGGCGATTTTGAGGGGGCCCTAAATTTTTGTCACCCGACTCACGACAATGACTCGCCTCCAAGTAGCCCAAGTGACATCGTGGACCACCGTTATCGATCGGCAGGGTCCATAACGATGGTCATCGGACCTGGGAAGACTGACTTGGATAGCTCACGAGATCCCCATGGGCCAATCCCCTGTGCAAATTCTACGGAATTCTTGCTTGAATTGCAATATCTCGGCAACGGCTGGACCGATTGCGATGATTTTTTCTGCAAAATGACCAGCAGGAGCCCGCGGGCACCCAGTTTAGGGCCCCAGCCAGACCCAGAGGCTCCCCTGGTCACTATTTCAAAATTTCAGAATATACATCTCAAATGTTTGGATATTGGATGTGCATTCCCAAAAATCTCACATTTTTACCTCTCGAAATTTGGGCGCTAGCGCCCTTCCCGTTGGCCGATTTTGGTGACTTAATATCGGATTTAATCCGTTAACGCGAACCGGGTGCATGTGTCATGATGCCAGCAGTGTAGCACTTTGCATTCTGGACGTATTGCAACAAGTTTGAAGTGAATCGCATAACTTTTGATCCAGTGGTGCTAGAATAACCATTTTACCAGCTACGAACGCGCAAGCACAGGGAGAGTGCAAACCGGATGCTCAGAATCGCAAAATACGCGTTCGTCGCACACAAACGTTTGCATTCCATTTTTGCACAGAAGTCTACGAAGACGCCGTTTCTCGCGCTAGTCTCTATTTTTCGCGTACGCGCTTAGCATTTGGCATGCGAATAGTGTGCAGAGTCAACCTGCTGCGACACCAGAAAGGGGCCCAACACCCAAAAATCCCCAAAATGCATTTTGCTAATTTTGGAAATGTCACAAACCCTGTGTTGGCGGCCCATAGACAACTGGTCGAAATGGGTTAGAATTGGCCAGAGGCGGTCAAAAATGTTCCGGTTTGTTGCGTTAGGTGTCTTGAGGCCCCAGAAGACACTGTGCAAAATTTCATGGAGATCGGACGAGCGGTTGCTGAGATATTGCGATTCTCGTGATTCCCCATAGACTTTGTACAGGGGGCGTGTCTATGGTTTGCTTCCTGGTTTTGTGGACTAGCCTGTACAAAGTCTATGGGGGAGTCACTAAAATCGCGATAACTCACCAACTGCAGGCTCGATTTCGATGAAATTTTGCAGAGTGACTGCTGGGACCCTGAGGCACCTCACGAAAGCAACCAGAACATTTCTGAATACCTTGATCGCAATTTTAGTGAACCCCCATAGACTTTGTACAGGGAGCCCGTTTCACTGAGAGACTAGGAAGCACCATAGACATGCCTCCCGTGGAAAGTCTACGGAATTTTGCCTGAATTGCAATATCTCGGCAACGGGTGGGCCGATTGCCATGATTTTTTCTGCAAAATGACCAGCAGGGGCCCGCGGGCACCCAGTTTGAGGCCCCGAGCCAGACCTGGAGGCTCCCCTGGTCACTATTTCAAAATTTCAGAATATACATCTCAAATGTTTGGATATTGAATGTGCATTTCCGAAATTTCACATTTTTACCTCTCGAAATTTGGGCGCCAGAGGCCTTCCCGTTGGCCGATTTTGATGACTTAATACTCGGATTTAATCCGTTAACGCGAGCCGGGTGCATGTGTCATGATGCCAGCAGTGTAGCACTTTGCATTCTGGACAAAATGCAACAAGTCCGAAGAGAATCGCATAACTTTTGATCCAGTGGTGCTAGAATAACCATTTTGCTAGCCACGTACGCGCAAGCACAGCGCGAGTGCAAACCGGATGCTCAGAATCGCGAAAAGCGCGTTCTTGGGTGCAAAACTCGCATCTAGTGCGCGATTTTCATGCAATTTTCTGCATTATCTCCAGAACTGCAAATGCTATCGACTAGTCGATGCCACGAGCGTATAGCTGGACTGATTTCGGGTCGAATGGACTCCTCGATGTCGAAATTGGCCCACGGGAAGGTACCGAAAATGCAAAATTTTTGGTTCGAGTCGGTCTATGGGAAATCCTGTACTAATTTTTCACGCAAAATCCAACATATTGACATTTTACAAAAAAATTTTCTGGACTTTGGCCGACTTTTGTACATGATTTTCCATAGGGCCGATCTTTGGTCCCTGGACGTTTTGGGCGATTTTGAGGGGGCCCCAAATTTTTCTGTCACTCGACCCATTATCGTGACTCGCCCGAGGTGACCCGGGTTACATCGAGTACCATTGCCATCAGGTAGCTGACAAAAAATTTTGGGTCCCCTCAAAATCGCCCAAAACGCCCGGGGACCAAAGATCGGCCCTATGGAAAATCATGTACAAAAGTCGGCCAAAGTCCAGAAAATTTTTTTGTAAAATGTCAATATGTTGGATTTTGCGTGAAAAATTAGTACAGGATTTCCCATAGACCGACTCGAACCAAAAATTTTGCATTTTCGGTACCTTCCCGTGGGCCAATTTCGACATCGAGGAGTCCATTCGACCCGAAATCAGTCCAGCTATACGCTCGTGGCATCGACTAGTCGATAGCATTTGCAGTTCTGGAGATAATGCAGAAAATTGCATGAAAATCGCGCACTAGATGCGAGTTTTGCACCCAAGAACGCGCTTTTCGCGATTCTGAGCATCCGGTTTGCACTCGCGCTGTGCTTGCGCGTTCGTGGCTAGCAAAATGGTTATTCTAGCACCACTGGATCAAAAGTTATGCGATTCTCTTCGAACTTGTTGCATTTTGTCCAGAATGCAAAGTGCTACACTGCTGGCATCATGACACATGCACCCGGCTCGCGTTAACGGATTAAATCAGGTATTAAGTCGTCAAAATCGGCCAACGGGAAGGCCCTAGCGCCCAAATTTCGAGAGGTAAAAATGTGAGATTTTTTGGAAATGCACATCCAATATCCAAACATTTGAGATGTATATCCTGAAATTTCGAAATAGTGACCAGGGGAGCCTCTGGGTCTGGCTGGGGCCTGAAAATGGGTGCCCGGGCCCCTGCTGGTCATTTTGCAGGAAAAATTATCGCAATCGGCCCATGGGTTGCCGAGATATTGCAATTCGAGCAAAAGTCTCATAGACTTTGTACGAGTGGCTCGGCCCATGGGGATCTCGTGGGCTATCCAAGTCAGTCTTTCCGGGGTCCGATGACCACCGTTATCGACCTTCCCGATCGATAACGATGGTCCACGATGTGACTTGGGCTACCTGAAGGGGCGAGTCATGACCGTGAGTCGGATGCCAGAAAATTTTTTGGGCCCCCTCGAAAATCGCCCAAAACGCCCAGGGACCAAAGATCGGCCCTATGGAAAATCATGTACAAAAGTCGGCCAAAGTCGAGAAAATTTTTTTGTAAAATGTCAATATGTTGGATTTTGCGTGAAAAATTAGTACAGGATTTCCCATAGACCGACTCGAACCGAAAATTTTGCATTTTCGGTACCTTCCCGTGGGCCAATTTCGACATCGAGGAGTCCATTCGACCCGAAAACAGTCCAGCTATACGCTCGTGGCATCGACTAGTCGATAGCATTTGCAGTTCTGGAGATAATGCAGAAAATTGCATGAAAATCGCGCACTAGATGCGAGTTTTGCACCCAAGAACGCGCTTTTCGCGATTCTGAGCATCCGGTTTGCACTCGCGCTGCGCTTGCGCGTACGTGGCTAGCAAAATGGTTATTCTAGCACCACTGGATCAAAAGTTATGCGATTCTCTTTGGACTTGTTGCATTTTGTCCAGAATGCAAAGTGCTACACTGCTGGCATCATGACACATGCACCCGGCTCGCGTTAACGGATTAAATCAAGTATTAAGTCATCGAAATCGGCCAACGGGAAGGGCTCTGGCGCCCAAATTTCGAGAGGTAAAAAAGTGAGATTTTGGAAATGCACATCCAATATCCAAACATTTGAGATGTATATTCTGAAATTTAGGTATTCTTTCTAGGGGAGCGGCTGGGTCACTTCGCGGCCTCATCTCGAGTACTCCTGGGTCCTCGGAGGTCAATTTGCGGAGAAAATTATGGTAATCGGTCTAGCCGTTACTAAGATATCGCAATACAAGTGGAAATTCCATAGGATTTGTGCAGGAGGTCGGCCCATAGAGATTATATGAGTTTCTGTGGTGTGCTTATGGGATGCCGCACGGTGTTGTTACATTGCAACAGGGGGGCAATCACTTTTGCTCGAAGCCGACCAAAGACTTCTTTATCTCACAAATTTCAATCGATGCGTTGAATTGGCAGCTGGCATTTGATTGAATTGACTTGATATGAGAGGTCGCTCCTTTTGAGATCGTACTTTATCTTGTCGCACATTCAACTGTCTTTCCAGGCACCTGAGATGGCACGTCCCAACGCCGGATGTGAGCGGCAATCGGCGAGATTATCTCCAGCCAGCGCGTTGCGCGATCATTGCGATAAATAACAGCCAGAGTGGCCTGAACTGGACACACACACACACACACACACACACACAACACACACACCCCCCCCCCCCCCCCCCCCCCCCCCCCCCACACACACACACATACAGAAAGTAATGCATTAGGCGCCAACCAGGCTCGCCCATAATTACCCTCGAGAGAGCACACACACACGCACATAGTGGGAGGCAAGCGCGCGTTTGATTTCCGGCAGTTTGTCCGAATCTACTTAACCTTTCGCGCTCATATTGTTTGCTCGCTCACTTTGCCTGTCTCTGGTTTGGTGAGACACGCAAAGTGAGCGCAATTGTACACACACACACACACACACAAGAAAAACAAAGTGTTGCGCTTGACCATCATCGTGATCATCATCAGGCGTCAGCGGCGAGTCAACGAACGCACAAATCATCTCTCGAGTGTGAGCGCGCTCTCGGGCTGGACTCGACTCGACTCGTGCGAGCCAAGTTTAAGACAAAAGAACAGGCAATTTAGTGGAGAGAAGACGGTGAAGAAGAAGGAGAAGAAGAAGAAGAAGTAGTTGAAGAAAGTGTAACAATTTCACTGTTAGAGCTAACCAAAGGCCAGAGACAGTGACAACACGCGCGCGCGCCAAGTAAAACGAGTGGCACTCGCTTGGCCACTTGTTGAGCCAAGATCAAGAGCACGACTTTGATTGTTTTCGAGCCGCCGCCGCCGCCATTTAACGGTTTGCTTTGCGTTTGCGCGCGCCGCCCGAGCTCGTGGTGGTCATAAACGGGATCGCCACTTGTTAACCTCAGCCACCGCCGCTGACCAGCGCGGCTGCCGTTGAACCCCCGGCCGGCCAGTGGGAGGCGCACACAAGACACGCGCTGGACAGTTGACGCCGTTTAAATTTGCATTCTCACACTCGCCACTGCCAAGTGAAACGGTAAATTGAATTTATTATCTTTCTCGCGTTGACCGCAAGTGTTCAATTTCAGCGTGCACGTCGGCACAGAAATAGACACGCGCGCAACCTCAGATCTTTGACTTGAGGTGGTGGCCACGAATTGCGGTGACAGTTGGACCCCACGTCGGCAACCCTCTGCACCCGTTCACAGCTCGTGCGAGAGTGAACGATCAATACTCGACTTGAGTATCATCAACGATGGCCGCGCGTTAAGGGCTGTGCGTGGCGGCATCCCGCTGGCTGCGAGCGAGCGATCGTTAGTTTCGCGAATGCGCACACGAAACAATGCCGTGTGCTCGCTTATCTCGGCAAGCCATCGCGCTCGCACAGCTGCGCGCAATATGGAAATGGGCGCCACGAGCGCCCTTTGTCACTGTTCAACCTTTTGTCTTTTGACCAGTCGAGCCCGATCATAATGCTGATGAATTTGTAATTCGATCAGTCTGGCGACTGACTCGACTCGGTTGGATTGAGATGTCTGATTGTTATCGGGCGGCGTCCTGTGTTTTTGAACGCCGAGGGCAATCTCCAGCTCAGCTTTGAACAAAGTTCACACTATTTATGCTAATAAAATGTGTCTGTCTGTGATCCTCAGCTCGCCTCCGCCCCCGGGAGTTGCCCTCGGGACTTCCACTTGAACTTGCCCGAACGCCTGGACGCGCCGAGAGTGAAGAAGATGAATGGCCGCCGCCTCTCTCGCTGTTGTTCACAGTGTGACATTGCACACGTTCATGCGTTCGCTCATGCCGGTCATTGGGCACTTACAAGCGGTGACGCAACATGTTGCTGTGCCCAGTCGACTTTATGCACTCGCGTGCATTGACACACACACGCGCGCACGTTAGCCTTCCGACGCTCGTTTTAAGTGTGAATTTGCCTATCAAGAGCGCCAATCTCTCGCTCTGTTGCCAGCACGAGAGACGTCAAAATGCTGAGTAGCAGTGCGCGTCTCACATTTGACTTCCGACTTCCGACTTTTCTTGGTCTTGCTTATCGCACAATTTGGGCGCGGCTCACTGGCCAACTCTCCTCGACTTCACACTCACTCGGCGCGGTCGAACACGCGCGCCCGGCGTGGCGGGAAACCTGCCCGACGACTTCGCCAGAACAGAGCCAGACAAGATGGCGCCTGTAAACAAGGAACCGACCGTCGCACCTTTTCAGTACATTTCGAGCATTTTGGGGCGTCTGCTCGCGAGCGCCGGTGTCTCTCGGGCTCGAAAATAGTTCAAAAATAGAGTTCGATCATCGTGCATCTGCAGCTTGTGTGTCTGCTCGCACCAACAAACAAGCCGTGCCTGTGCACGCGGGCCACACAGCCCATTCACTGCTCGCCGCTATGAGAGCCCAGCCCAAAGCCTCGTCAAATGTGAACGAAGCACTTTAATAAGCTAAGCTCGTCAGATGCTAATAAGTTCAATAACTCTACGCTAAATAGTAACATTCTAGTTTCGTCAGGCCCGCCCCCTCCTGCCCCAGGTACACTCACACAGGTGGTGGTAGCTCAATGTGAACAAGAGGAGAATTTGGATATAATCGCCCAGTCCAGTCGCCCGCTCTCTCGCTCGGATCACTCAGACACGCACGACTCTGCAACATTAATCAACGTCAAGTGAACCCGACACGCTTTGACATTGCATCATGCCATTCAAGTTGCTTCTGGCGTTCGTCGTCATTGCGGCCCCGTTCTCGTCGACACTGACAAATGGTGTTCGATGCGCCAACCACGCAAACGAGAATGGACTCGCCCGGCTTCAGGATCCCCAATTGAGATCATCGCTCAAATCATTCGAGACCATTCTGAGTCTACTGCAAGAGGCGCCACAAGGCGCGAGTGTGAGCGCGCAGGATGGCAAACAGGTGAGCGTGGCCCATTTGATCGCACTCGCTCGGGCCGAGTTGGACAAGTGCACGGAGGATCACTTTAGGCTGCTGGTGGATTTGCGCAAGGGATTCCATCAAGTGCCCCTGGCCTCGTACATTAAGAATGTGATCACTCAACAGCGACGCTTTTGCGAGCAATACCTGGACGAGCAGGCGGACTCGAAGGTGGCCGCCTTTAGCGAGCCGACGCGCCGCGACTTTGAGCTTTTTCTTAAGCATGACAAAATAGGCCATGACTTTTACGTGTCGCCCGAGGTGGCGATTGTGAAATTGCGCTCAATTTTAGCGCTCGCCGGCGACGAGCAGCAACAGGCGCGCGCCCTGGCCCAGGGCCAATACGTCACGAGTTGCCGCGAGATCACCTCGCAATTGGAGGAGCTCGTTCCGATCCGCCGCGATCACGACATTTTCGCTCGCCTGCCCATGAGCTGCGACCGATTCTTCAGGGCCTACGAGTTTTGCCGCAATCTGGTCGACTTTGACTTCTCCGGCGAACTGGCCAAGACCCTCTTTTTGGACGTGCACTCGCGTACAGAAATTGGCCGGTTTGGTCTCTATTTGGTCGCGTCGGGCGCCATCGGCCGCGACCAGACAATTGAGGCGGCCCACGCGTTTGTGCGCGAGCGATCGCCCGCAAGCCGCCAGACGAGCGCCGCGCTGGCCAGCGCTCGTCAGCGCTCGGAGCGCATCTTGAACCGTCTCAAGGCGGCGTGCACCTCGAGCCTGGACCTGACTGAGAACTTGCGCTGGTTGCGCAATCACGCGACCGACGGGCTCCAGGCCGACGACGCCCAATTGACGCCGCGCGCCCTCGAGTATTTGAGGGCACTTGACGGGTGCGAGCACTTGCTGAAGTTGCAGGTCGACGAGGTGCTGGGACATCAAGCGGCGGGCACAAAAGGGTCACCTGCTTCAGCCGCCGAGAGCGACTATGTCAAGCCGAGCATGAAGAGCTTGCAAATCATCATCAAGAAGATCTTCAACTACAGGGGCAATTAGTAATTACAAAATCTGCCACAAAATTGTGATATACTTTGTAAATAATGTAGATAATCCGCGCGTGTACAGAGCTCATAACAATCGAGTCTACAATAGTAGTGACCCATTCTAGCGTTAATAAACTTGTAACTTTATTCGGCAAGTTCCTCACTCGTTGTCAAGTGACTTGAGCGCGGCAACCAGCGAGTCCATGGCCGAAAAGAGACGTGACTCGTTGGAGCTGGCAAACAGGTTGTCGCGCATCCAAACGCGCCTTTGAGCTGTGCAAGAGTTCGAGCCGTCGCAAGCCGTTAAGGGCGCCTGGCCTAGTTTGAACTGTACGTGCCTTGGCCGGGGGCTGCTCGAGCGTGTTGAACAATCACCCTGACCGTTGCCGTCCTGATCCAAAGCGCCGGGTAGCTGCAAACTGAGCCCGTCGGGCGACACTGCGCGCCCCACCTGTTGCCGAGTGTCGAGTGTGTCCGAGAGCGGTCGAGCCGATGCGGGCCTTTGTTTGGCCAGATTAGAGCGTTTGGGTTGAGTTTGTAGCAGCTGCACAATTGGATCGGAACCGGGCCCTGGCTCGAGGTGCTCCCTAGTCGACGCGTGAGGCTTGTCGAAAGTGAGCCGGGGCACTTCGGCCTCTTGTTGCGCAACATATTGCTGCTCGATTAGCACTCCTCTTGTGTGACCTGAGATGCTGCCCGCTAATGGCGCGACAAACTTGCTCACGTCTACGCGCATCGTGTAGGTGATTAGCGCGATGGACTTTGCACTGTGATTGGTGCCGTGGTGTTTTGTGCTCGATGATGGCGACTGCAATTGATGATCGAATATGCACGCCCTGAGCCAGGTGTCAAGGTCGCGCGCCAAACAGGCACAGGCCTTGCCAATCAACTTGCGCAACTTGATTGTGTCTGCTCGCGAGCCCGAGCTTTTGATTACGCGCCTGTGGAGTCGCTTCACCTCGAGCACCGTCTGGCTCTTTCCTGTGGCGTAGGCGACCCGAGTGGCGACCAGGTGATAGTTTTCAGCTTGACAAATGGTCCCGGCCACGCTGGTTGAACTTGAGGGCGCCAACAGGGAGGCGTGCGAACGGGAGCGCGTGGGGCGCTTGTCATTGTGATAGACGTGTAGGCAGCAATCGGGCGCGAGGGATATTTCGAGAGGGTTCACATGCGCCGGCGGGGCCGCGTGTACGCTGAAACAGGTGGGCCCGGCTTGGTTATGATACCACTTGTTAGAGCCACCTGTTTGCTCGTCAACCAGCTCGAGCTCCACGGCCCATTTGAGCGCGTGCTGCGGGCCCGTTTGATGGTGGCAAGTAGTTGTCGTTGTTGGGAATCGGAAGTGGCCACCGCTGGTCGTGTGCGCCGGCGAGAGTTGTCGCCGCTGGTGGTGGCCGCCAAAGTCGTAGCTCAATGCCGGCGACGACTCGTCAGAGGCCACGCTGCTCGGGCACGGCGAGGGCGAGACCAAAAGTTGGCCAGTCGAACTTGGCTTGTGCGAATGCAAACTGGACAGATGGATGGCGCCTCTTTCGCTTGATGCCATCAGCTGACTGTTCGCTTGGGACGAAACCTGCGACATGCTACTCGGGCTGGCCGGCTCGTGGTGATGCTCGAAATCGATCAAATGGCTCAGCTTAAGATAGCACGAGTCTCTAATGATGGTCGGACTTGGCAGCGGCTCATTTGTTGGCGACGGACTTGCATTGACATCGGAGTCTTGCGCCAACAGGTTCTCGCGCTCGTGCTCATCCGAATAGTTGTAATTCCTCGTCGGGTTATAGCGCAACCGGGTGAGCCTGTTGAGCGTGTCGAACTGGTGGGCAAACAGGTCGTTGTATTTGGGTCCCAACTTCTCGTTTGGCCCCACAGCGAGTAAATTTGCCGCCACGGAGCCAATGTTTTTCTCCGCCGGCTGGTCTGGCTGGCTCGTGTGAGCGTTGTTGATATCTTTAGGAGTCATCGTGTCGGGTGTTGCCGCCTGCGCGCCTATCGCGAGAATAGTCGGCAGTTTAATTTGGGAGAATCGCTTGAATTGGACCAGCACCCGCTTGCCGGTCGGGTTGGCCAAGGTGATAGAGTGGTGCTGGTCGCCTGTTGTGCGCGCGATCGTGGAGCTAGCCAGCGCTGTGGCGCGCTCCTTGTTCATCATGAGCTTGATGTTGGTGCGCCGCTCGAACTTGACGGCCCAGTGCGGCATTCGCAGCTGGCCCAGCGGCAAGCTCTGCTGCAAATACAAGCACGTTTTGAACAAGCTCAGCTGATTGGGCACCAAATTAACAAGGTAAACACGCCGTGGCGGAATGCGTTCATCTCTCGTAACCCGCGCAAGTCTCTCGTCGAGCTGGGCAATCTCGCGCTTGAGCAAATGTATGACCCACTTGGCCGTCACGCAACGAGCGTATTTTATCATCTTCAGCTGCAATATTGATCTTTGTTTTGTGCTCAGCGTGGTCAGGCCGAACTGGTCGCTCACTGCTCGCCCGTTTTCCTGCTGGCGGTCATTGTCGGCGGTTTGTGATGGCAACTCTTTGGACGTCGTGGCGGGACCCAAATCAGACCGGCTATTTGTAGTGTGCGATTCATCCTCCTCGTCATCTTGTCCCAAACTCTCACTAATATTCTCACTCTCGAACCCGACCGGCCCCTCCTCCTCCTCCTCCTCCTCCTCCTCCTCCTCATTTTCCTCTTGGCTCTTGTTCGACGTCCGGCTCTCGAGCGTGCTCGTCTCACCGCCGCCGCTTACCAGCTGCTGGCGTCGCGAACGGAGCGTCTGCGCCACGAGACGATTGTACTCGCGAATGCGCGTGTCAATATTGGCCACGATGAGCGAGGACACGTCCAGGTAGTGATAGAGGGGACATGCGTTGTCTCGTACGCTGGTCTCGTTCTTTTGTGGCGCTTGCGTGGAAATTTCGCGAACCGTTATGAAATCAACCAGAGGCGAGTGCTCCACTAGCTCGAAGGCGAGCTCGCCTCGGCTCGAACCGGGCCGGCCGAAGACGAACAGGCACAGGGACGCGCTCGACCCGATTAGCTTGCAATTTATAATCTCAAAGCACAGCTGGTGCATGCTCGTAAACAGGCTCACCTCGTCGTCAGCTGAATTTGACCTTGCCCTCTCCGCTTGCTGGCCGCTGTCGAGCTCGATTGTTGGCGTTGAGTGAGACACTGCGAGCTGGCTGCCGCTCGCCGGACGGTTCGGCGAGTGCTCGCCCGACTGGACCATCTCGGGGGCTGGACTGTTGGGCCGCAGCACTCTAACTGGAGCTTTTGTGAGCGCACGATCTATGACTGGTGGTTGATTTGCAAGTTGAAAGTTCGGGTCTGCTGGCGAGTTTCTTGTCACGTCGATTCGGGTGGTCGAGTGGCGGCGGCCGCGCGAGACGATCGCGAGCAACAGAGTGCTCAAATTGTTAGTTCGCTTTCTGCTCTCAATTCTCAATGTTCTCGAATCCTCGCGGGCCTCTCTCTTTGGCCCGCGTGCCGAACGAACTTCGCGTTTTCTCTTCGAAGCTGCTCGCAAATGTGTTATGTGTTCGCCCGACATTCCGCCTGCTGCTCGGGTATTATACGCTGCCTCAGCGATGCTCATTTGCGGATCACAATGCAAGCTCTGCACAGTTTGATCGATTTCACTCTCCTGATCACTGATTGTCCCTCTGGTCAGCTCGCACTTGTTCGCGATGTCGCCGACGCCCTGCTTGCCATTTGCACGTCGCTCGCCGTAATGATTCTCTTCCTCCTCGTCGCTGGCCAGATTTCTCGTGTTGAGGCCGCCGCACGCGCTCATCACGCATCCCATGTTGTGTGTGTGTGTGTGTGTGTGTGTGTGTGTGTGTGTGTGTGTATTGAACTCTCCGGGCTCGCCCACATGAATTGGCACTCGGGCCGCGCTATTGTCGAGAAGAGGAGACAACCGTCTCGCTCGGCACGTCACGTGAGGATGGATGAAGCCAGACAGAGGGGTCGCGCGTGCACGCGATCGGCACACAGATTTTGCTCGCTGACTTTGACCAGATCGCGAGTAGATCGCACTCTCTTCTTTCATACCTTTGCCTGACTGGAACCCAAGAAGCAACTCTGGCTCGGTTGACAATGCATTTCGCGCACACACCCTAACACATGCTCTGTTTTGTGTCGCCCGGCGGTCTAAACAATGAGCACGCGATAACTCGCTCTAATTAACATAAATCTTGCTCTTGCGAGATGCCCCCTCTCCACTGACCTCGTAAACTCTCTCCTGCACCCATAAGCGCGTTTATCAATTCGCCCATGCATAACAATGTTGCACGTGCGCCATCAAACAGGGCCAATAAACCGACATCGATATGGCCATGCGGCGACAGCCAAAACATCTGCACAACCAAACAAATTGTGCGAGCAGGTTTGAGGCAGAGAGAGAGAGAGAGAGAGAGAGAGAGAGAGAGAGAGAGAGAGAGAGAGAGAGAGAGAGAGAGAGAGAGAGAGAGAGAGAGAGAAGGCTGCAGCATGTTTTTATACCCCAAGTGAGGTCTCTCAAGTTTGCTCGTGCCCGTACACTTACAACAGATGCCTAGACGCCAATTCCATAGCGTTTAGGTAATGAAACACACATTTCGTTACGCTTGAGAAAGTATAGCACAATGGCACTGGCCACGCGTATCTCTTAAAAATGAGGTGGTCAGTAAGCTAGATAACAATTCCGATCCCGTGCGATATCGTTGCACCACACGCATTTTTGCAATTACCTCCCGCACAACTGACACCATCATAACTGCTGCTCGGAAAAAAAACTAGTAGAGGCCTAATGATTGGCACACAAAGTGGCGGTTTGTCGAGGCGCTAAATATAGAAACGACAAACTTGGAAATGGACTTAACTATGTTATGGCTGATAGCCGTGACAGGACTTCACATTCCAGGTCGTAGATTGAGCATTTCGCGCACCAATCGCGCGCTTGCGCGTGCTTGCCATTTTGGCGCCACTCGCGGCCATGTCTTTTTTGTTTTTGCGCTCGCAAAAAAATGAACGATGGGCCTTGGAAAAACGAGGCGGCCATGGCTTCGTGTAACTGTATCGAGTTCGCTAGTCTGATCTGGCTCGGTGAGTGATATGATATTTTTGAAATAGTCAAATCTGAATTATACCCATCGGATATTGATCATGACGCAACACGAGAGCCAGGGCATGACGCAAGAGGTCAAGCTGAGACGAGTTCAGTGCGATTATCAGCCCGAGAACGCGCGTTTTCTTCTCGATTGCGATTTTTCCAAACAGTATGATCACCATTACCGTAAGCGATTAGAGAAAACTAGACCGTATGTGGAGTTCAATTGCCGCTCGAAATGGGACCCGACAATACCCATCTACAAACTCTCTGAGGTGTCCAACTTCGCCGTCCAGTCGCAATCAGATCTGGACGATTCCGATCTGGGCTCGCTCTCATCCATGTCGCCGCCAGATATCAAAAGATTTAGGAAACAATCGCAAACTAGCTCTGCTAGTCCATTGCAGAAAACATCAACACAACAGCAGGGTCACGACAATCTCGCTTATAATGCTGCTTTCGATGAGCAATTTACATCACCCATAGCGGGCCAACCAAGTGCCAGACATATATTGTCGTCGGGGTCATCGCCTACTATAAGACGACCTGAAAAATCCAGAAGGGCCGAGTGCATTGTAATAGGTACCATATTCAAGCGCATGAAGATGCAGCCAGATGTTGTCGAGGAACTAAGCAGAGGAGACTTTCACGTCAAGTGTGAGCGATATCTCGGCCATTATACTAGTCAAGATGACACCCTGGTGCTGGAGGACTGTGATGAATCAATCCAGCTGGTGGGCAACATCAATCCAAAACAATTCGTGACTGGCATTGTAGTTGCTCTTTTGGGCGTATCAATTGATGATGGGAGCCAATTTCTAGTCTACGACGTCTGTTTTGCCGAGCCAAATCGCCAGATACTTTACGACGAGTCACAGATTAACGTTACGAGTGACCGCGTGCCGGACCCCGAAATCCCGCTCGCAGACACTCGTCCCATTTATCTCCTTCTTGTCTCTGGTCTAGGATTTCATCATGACATGCACAAGAAAAGCTCGCTTACCAGAGCATTGCAAGAGTTCATAGACTTCATCTGGGGTGGGGGCCGATTCGAAGACGATTCGAGAAGTTCTAGAGTCGCTCGCATATTGGTTTTGGGCAACAGTTTGCATGCGGATAGGTTTGCCTCCTCCGACGATGAAGATTCTTTCGGGCCAGGCGAAGACGAGATTGTAGCCAGGATGAAGCAATCTCGACAAGTGAAACCATTTAGTGAATCAATACAAGCAACAAGACACATGGATGACTTCTTCGCGCAACTATCTAAGACGGTCAATGTTGATGTTATGCCCGGGCCGTCCGATCCTTCGTCGCATCTGATGCCCCAGCAACCCTTCCATCCATGTATGTTCCCAAAATCGTGCATGTTTCCTACTTTTAATTGCAATTCTAATCCGCACCATGCAATCTACAATGAAAAAGTTGATGTGCTGGCCACATCAGGCCAGAATGTAGATATAATTAGCAAATTCAGTGGTCTCACTGACCCACTCGAGATCATGAAATGTCATTTGCTCTGGGGAAACAGTGCCCCAAGTGCACCGGATAATCTCTACAGCGTCCCATACGAGGACGATGACCCTTATGTGATAGATTTCATACCTGATATCTACATAGCCGGTTGCCAGAGGGAATATCGGACAGGGCGTTACTACTACACATCCAGTAGTCACGTGATATCAAACGACAGGAGCATTGATGAATCTGAGATTATGAATGTAACTCCCAGTAGTGTGCGAGCGTCCACTACACTGGGCAAGCTATCTGTTGATAGCTGCTCCACACCGGACACTAATGGTCGCACTCGGAGGGCAAGAGATGATCTACTACCTGATGGGACGCCACGAATCGCAGGCGAACTTGGCCACCATGTATCAGGTGATAAATCTTTTAACAAAGCCAAGAATAGTACCTTATTGATCACTGTGCCCGAGTTCTGCGAAACATTTAGTTGTGTTCTTGTTGATCTCAAGAGTCTCGAAACAGAGCTCCTATCCTTCCAATAAATGGATGAAAGTCATTTCATCACGAAATGTATAATATTTGGATGCCGATCGGGTTTTATCTCATCCTTTTAGCATCATGTAAGTCAGTAAAAGAGTGTCATTTCAATGAGTATGACATTCAGCAGGTAGAACTACATTCAATAGATCTAACCTCAAATTTGGTGTACATTCAATGATATCTGACTAATACGGAGATGTGATAGGCTTTTGCATGTTGGCTCACTTAACGCACATTCACGAACTGCATGAGCGCTGGTCCAATGCGAATCGAGGATCCATGTGACGCAAATCAAAACAAAGCACAACACTGCCGACCCACGTTTTATCGCAGACAACTTTCTAGTGACCATGATAACTTAAAATGTCAAACCGTGAGGAAAAGCTAGTTCCAAGATGATTGAGCTATTCGACAAAATATTCACCAATTTGGGTGACAACCCATATTTCGGGGCTGGATTTGGTTTAGTAGGAGTTGGCGCAGGTCTTGCTGCAGGTCGACAAGTGCTCTCCATTGGCCTCATATTGTTCCGGCGACACTGCATGATGACATTGGAAATCACACATCGGGATCAGAGTTACCCATGGGTACTTAATTGGATGACACATCATCACAAAACAGCGCAACACCTCAGTGTCGTGACACAATTCCATCAAAGAGAATCTGGTCAATTTATCTCAAACTTCAACTTTGTACCTAGCGTCGGAACCCACTTTTTCAAGTAAGTTACCCATTTCGAACGTATCGAGCGACTGATGAGTGAATATAAAATGCTAACACCTTAGATCTTCTCTCCTCATTTGAGCAGATTCAATAACAAATGGATGAAAGTAGAACGTGATAGACAACAGACATCAGTAGATATTAACATGGGTCATCCCTTTGAAACAATCAAGTTCACTTGTCTCGGAAGAGATAAGGAAGTATTCACAGATATGCTCAATTATGCCAAAGATCTCGAACTCACAAAACACGACGGTAAACTTGTAGTATACGAACCCCGTACAAATGATTGGGCACCATTCGGGGAGCCTAGGAGACGGCGCGAATTTGAATCTGTGATATTAGACGAAGGCATTGCTGAGCGTATTCTCGATGACGTCAATGAGTTTCTCAATTCTAGAGAGTGGTATACTAAAAGAGGAGTGCCATATCGTAGAGGCTACTTGCTACATGGACCCCCCGGCTGCGGCAAGACATCTTACATAATGGCCTTGGCCGGTAAACTCGAGTACGATATTTGCCAAATGAACCTGAGCAACTCAGCATTGTCCGACGAGCGACTCAGTTATCTTCTCAATGTTGCCCCTCCTAAGAGTCTTATACTGCTGGAAGATATTGATGCAGCGTTCCTCAGTCGTGAGGACATCGACTCCGACACTCCCGCGTATCAGGGCCTGGGTCGAGTTACCCTAAGCGGGATACTCAACGTTTTAGATGGTGTTGCATCGTCGGAGGAACGTCTGCTATTCATGACTACTAATTACCCCGAAAAACTAGACCCGGCATTGACTCGACCGGGTAGAGTAGATATGAAGTTCTATATCGGGTATACGACAGATGCGCAGCTCGTTAAGGCCTTTGAGAGATTCTACCCCCCAGAGTTTAGTAGATTGACTGGCAAAGACTTCGTAGATGCAGTAAACTCATCCAAGGGGCATACCAAAGACTTGAAGTTAAGCATGGCCGATATCCAATCTTACTTTTTGCTGCACAAGGATAAACCTCAAGACGCTGTGAGATACGTATCCGATCTTGTTGGTCACAATAGTTAATAAATTTGTTATATTTATTTGATAGTGGAGCTCTAGATGTTGGATGGGTACAACATAACTCTAACCCTGTTGCCGATGGCTTGCGATGGGAGGTTTCTCTTGAACTTGGCCCTAACAACTCCACTGTTACCATGTGTCCTGGTCACCTTTCCCCAGATGATACGCTTCTTGGCACGGAGACCCTCTGGTTTGATGAGCTTTTTCGTCTTTGCTCTGTAGACATAAGCAGCCCGCTTGCCCAGATAGAACTCGGCATCCTTTTGAGTAACGCTGCCCTCGATCCGGAGGAGAGCAGTGTGGCACCTTTGCTTGCGAAGCGATCTCTTATAGCCGAGGAACACCGCTTTAGCGTAAAGGCGACCACATTTGGGGGCCCTTGGCTTCCTTGCCGGCTTGCTGACAGCAGTCTTCTTCGTCGCAACCTTGGCCGGTGCTGATGCAGGTGCCGCCGGTGCTGCCTTTGGGGCGGTTTTGGGGGCCATTATTTGTCTAATATTCTATACAAATACAGAAGTCGACCAATGAGTAATTGTGTCAATAATAAGTTTTCAATATTATCTGTGCTCTAACAACAAGTTGATACTCGACAATATTGTTATCCCAGGCCATGTGATAATAGTTTGCGGGCGGCTCGATGTTCACAGCGCACACATTTCCTGTGATAGCCAGAGCGAGGAGCAGCATGAGTGCAGCACGTTGCATTGGATATCTCGCTGCGCTTTGAATGTCTGCGTGCTGCTAGAAGGCGCGCAAATTCGAAATCGCAACAATTTTAAAGTTTGCAAAAATAGTGTGCACAATAATATGCAATTCCGCACATGCTATCGGTATGTTTACGTGTATTTTCTTACCACATCCATCTTGGCCATTCCCGACTCATTCTACTTCAACTTCTACATCAACATCATCGGTCCAGTATCTCCATGGTTTAACGACCTACATTTTGGAGAATTATGAATCTTTGATCGATAAAATGCCATCACCCCACATTCGTACCAGACCACTATATTGTTTGCATCATGTATCAATACAGAATTAGGCTATCCTTCTCACTATGTCTGCTGTCCATCATTGTTATTTCCTCATTGACATTGTCCACTAATCTAACGGTGGTCCTAGGCGCTGATCAACCAGTTTTGCAGGATGCTGACCACCATGTAGATAGAGATTCGAGACCACTCGATGATGACAGCAACTATGACAGCATCAACGATAATCAGCTATTCCAAAATGACACCTCACTAGCAGAGGCTTATTTGTTCGGCTCGCAAGAGCATGAGATAGACTTTGCAAAGGCGTTAACCATATTGAAGGCACAATCCGAAAATGGCAACCCTAAGGCTCAACTTTACTTGGGTTTTATGTATGCAGCTGGTCTCGGTGTTGAACCTAGTCAATCAAAAGCTCTGATATATTATACCTTTGCAGCTGCGTGTGATAATCTATTTGCTAAGATGGCAATGGCCTACCGACACTGGTCAGGTATATCTGTTCATCACAGTTGCGAGCCTGCCTTGAAATACTATCGTGAGGTTGCCAAGAAGGTAGAAGAGGAGTTCTCATTTAGTGGAGCCCACATGATTCAGCGCATACGTCTATATGATGAACACGAGAACCCCAGCTCCTATGGTAGCTCGATTGTCGACGATGATCTCATACAATATTATCAATTTCTAGCCGACAAGGGTGACATTCAGGCTCAAGTTGGCCTCGGCCAGCTCCATTTCCAGGGCGCCAGAGGCGTTGAGCAAGATCATCAGAAAGCATTAGAGTATTTCGAGAAGGCGGCCAAGTCAGGCAATACAAACGCAATTGCTTATTTAGGCAAAATATATCTAGATGGAAGCTCAGCTGTTGAACGTGACACCCAAAAGGCAAAAGAATACTTTGAGAGAGCAGCAGAACAAGAGAATCCAGTCGGTCAGAGTGGTCTTGGCCTGATGTATTTACAGGGCAAGGGCGTGGAGAAGAATTACACCAAAGCATTTGAGTACTTCTCGGCTGCTGCCAAGAAGAATTGGGTGGATGGGCATCTGCAATTAGGTATAATGTATCACAAAGGGCTTGGCGTGAAGAAAGATTATCGCTCAGCGCTGAGATTTTTCCAAATGGCCTCACAATCTGGTCACGTATTAGGCTTTTACAATCTAGCCCAGATGCATGCTACAGGCACGGGCACCATCCGGGATTGTCGCATTGCGGTGGAATTGTTGAAGAATGTTGCCGAGCGAGGTCACTGGGGCGAGAGATTTATGCAAGCCTATCAAGACCATAGAGAGAGTAATGCCAAGGCTTCGTTCGTCAAGTATGCATTCCTCTCGGAGCTTGGATATGAAGTGGCCCAGAGCAACGCCGCGTTCATTTTAGATAGAGAGGAGTTATTGTCATTATTCCCCAAGAATGAGAGCTACCAACGAGCGCTTATGTACTGGACCCGTGCAGCGTCACAAGGCTATGTGATGGCTCGTGTCAAGTTAGGCGATCATCACTATTACGGCCAGGGTACGAAGGTGGATTACGAGGCAGCTGCAAGCCACTATCGGATAGCATCAGATCAATTGAACAACGCTCAAGCATTCTTCAATCTCGGCTACATGCACGAGAGAGGCCTTGGGCTCAAGAAAGACATCCACTTGGCACAAAGGTACTACGATCTGGCAGCCGAAGCAAGCGAGGAGGCTCAGGTGCCAGTTGCTTTAGTCAAGCTAAAACTAAAAGTAATCAACTTCTGGAACACTTTGAAACTAATGCAACTCCTCGACTTTGTCAGCGAGGATTGGGACTTTTATGTGATAACATTATTACTCGCAATGTTGGTTGGCCTTCTCATAACACGACGCTGACTTATAAATATTCACAAGAAATAAAATGATATGTATATCCGGAAAGGATAGGATAGTCGATCTACCGATGTCCGGAGCTAGAGGAATGCTGGTGCGAGAGTAAGCCATTTATACTCCAGTATCAGCCAATGCTGATCTAAGTTCATACGTGTCATCGATTAATCCTCGGTTTAGATTTATATCTGCGACCTACACTAGGCACAATTTATTGCCGCGTGTCTTGACTTTCCGGTTTAACGCGAATGAGTCATCGATGAGATTACGATTCGGTAGCGGCGCATGAGCAAACGCGACCACGACAGCACGTGTTATTGCTACTCAGCTGTGCTACGTCGAATGGCAACACATAGTGACTTACTACTAGCTGGTTCTAGTTGTACCGGGGCGTGGCCGGCCAGCCTTCCCCTGGGATGGGCAATCAATTGATATTGATAGTATTGTCCACTTGTAATTCAGGTAATCCGAATGGTACATGGTCAGCTCGAACCAATCAACCCAAAACGTGCCTGTGGAGTTAGTGGCAGTGAGAGCGCATTTGACGTTAGGCGTGTGCACAAGTGCATGGACTCGTGCGCAGGATTCACTGCCAAGCGCAGTTTAGCTTGGTTGGTGTGGCGCCGATGTGACTGAAGCTGCAGCGCACGCTTGAGCAGCGTCATCGTCGCAGCCAAAGCGCGTCGCGTGTGTGTGTGCTTTGGCGAGTGAACATTGTTGATGCCGCCGCTTATGCCCGTGCGTCAACTCGTAGTGCGCCGCACTGCTTAACTGTCTGCCATAATGCACTCTTGCAGCCCGCACGCTCGCCCATTCACTTGCTCGCAGCAAGCTTGCCGCTTGTCCTATTTCGCAGTGTCGCACCGCCGCCGCTGCACCAAAACAAAACAATCTTGATGCAACTCAAACACAGTCAGCTGCTGCGACGAGAACGAGAGCGAACAACTCACACAGTCGGTCGTTGGGTTTTTGACAGATGAGAAAACGACCGTTTATTTTTATTTAAATTTTCTCACACGCCGCCCTTCTTTATCTAGATGATGATTTAAAATCTTGGCGCCAGAGGGACAAATTTTGAGCCCTTCCCCCTTGTTCGATCTGACTCAATGATTAAGGGTCAATCTATTGAGTGACCAGTTATATTTAGAGGTAAAACGATCAATAAGATGAAAAATTTCAAGTAACTACCACAAGGAAAAGAGAATATCGACATCAACTATTATCGTCTTGAGGTCAATTTTAGTAATCAAGTGCAATTATATTATTTAGGTCATCTATTGGGCAGTTCTCATCGTCGTCATCATCACAATCAAACAATCAATCTAGTCAAGACTGAGAAAAGTATCCATCGAGAAAAGCAATCTATGGGAGTGTTAATAGCTAATAACAAGCGAAATAATCGTTATTTGGGGATTAGACTTGTCATTTTGTGCAATAATCTCGTGTCTAGATGGTCAGCTAACTAGCCTTGATGACCATAAAGCATCAACTTTGCTGACATGCATTCAG